>JAEUCK010005296.1:0-191727 GCA_017311455.1 Otocyon megalotis megalotis
AAACGCCAGGGGCCCAGGAGCACAGTGTTTGGGGGCTCCCCGGGCGGGGAAGCTCGGCTGCCGGCTGCCTTACCCAGCGGCGTCCTCCGGAGCCCCCTCCTGACCCCGCGCCTCCGCCCCACTTCCCTCCCGTCGTACCTTGAAGATGCCTCGGGGAGCGCGGGGCCTGGGGCGCTCAGTCACCTCCGTGGGCTCCGCGCGGCCACCAGCTCCGCCCTGCGTGGCCAGACCAGTGTCGCGCTTTACTTCCCTCCAGACGAGGAGCCGGGGAGGCCGGCCGTCGGGCCGTGAGCTAGGCCTCCACCCTCCACCCGGGACGGAGGCCGGGCGATGCCGGGTCCTTCGCCGCCCGTCTCTCCGCGGCCCAAAGGCTCACGACCATACGACTGGTCTCCTTCAACCAGCCTCAGTTTAACTGCAAAACACGTCCACGCGCGAACATGCCTGGTGTGTTGTGGGAGCGCCACGTCACAGTCCCTTGCCAGCCCGAGGCCAGGTGGGTCCCGCACCTTGGCAGGCTTCCCGAGCGGACCTAAGGTGATTCCGCCACGGCCTCACACCTCGGGCACAGAAGATTCAAAAAGGAATATCCTGACCAGAAACGCAGGGCTGCGCGGAGGCTCCTAAACCACTCGCTTCCTTTTGCCCCCTGGTCGCCCTGGAAACTCTTCAGCCCACCTCGGGCACCGGCCCCTGAGCCCCCACCTGGGCAGGAGGGTCTCCAATACGCCTCATTCCTCTGGTCACATAAGTGCTCTCCCTCCTTGAGCGCAGGCCTTAAGTCACCGGCTCCCGCTCTCCCGGCTCTTGTTTATTTTCATCCCTAAGGCTTCCAGCTTCCAGGAGAGCATCTCAGGTGGGCGCCTCTGGACCCGTCCCTCCTGCAGGTACGACGCTCGGCTGCCGGGAGTCACCACTTGGCTCGCAGATGCGTCCTCTGCATTTCTCTTGCGTCTGGGTCGTGTGTGCACGTGCGTGCATGCGTGTGTGCGTGTGTGTGTGTGTGATGTTCCTCCATCTGGGTTTACAGATTCAGGCCTCCCGTGGCGCACGGGGCTATCTCTGCTCTCCGAGGGCCTCTAAGGGAATAGATGACCGAGACCACGTGCTCACCAAGTGAACTGCATGGTAGAGGGACTCGCAGGAATCTTAAAGCGCAGCTCCAGAGCCATCCGCCTCCCGAAATCATCCTCCCACCAAGCTCAGATAAGAGTGAAATTGTTTTTGCCGGGGTCCTCAGAGCACTGGCTTCCTCTACTGTCGCATGCATCACACGCCCCTCCTGCCTGCACCCCGTCGTGCCGTTTCCCTCCCCTCTGCCCCGGCTGTGGCTGCCCGGACCAGCCCCGCCCATGGCATCCCTCGCCCATGCAATGATCCCTCCATGCAGCTATCACGGTCTCTGTTCTTAAAAACCAGAAAACTGTAGTTTATAGAAGTTAAAGTAGCAACCCCAGGGGCACCTGGGTGGCTCAGGTGTTTAAGCATCTGCCCTCCAGCTCCGGTCTGAATCCCAGAGCCCTGGGGTTGAGTCCCAGGTGCTGGGCTCCCTGCGCTGTGAGAGCCTGCTTCTCCCTGACCCCTGCTACTCCCCCCGCTGTGCGCTCTCGCTCTCGCTCGCTCTCTCGCTCTCTAATAAATAAATAAGAGCTTAAAAAAAATCAAGTAGGGATAACAAACAGTAAGAAGCGAAGCCAAGATGTTGCGTGCAAGGTAATGGGTTCGCGCTCTCCTGACGCTTCCCGTCAAAAGGAGGGAACTCCAGCAAACATTCCAGGCCCGGCTGCCCCCGACTTCTTCCTCGGGGGAGTGGGGGGCAGCTCAGTGCGGTGCTCCAGCTGGGAAGGAGAACCTGGACGCACTCCTGTCTTCTGTCCCCGTCCTACCCCCTCCAGGCCTCCCCGCTCCTCGAGCCGCGCGGCTGGGGAAGTGGCCGCAGCTCCTGCAGCCAAAGCTAGGGATCGTGGTTGGGGGGACGTGACCACTGAACCCCGACATCTGGCGCGATGAGCCCCTTAACTCAGGAAGAGGACAAGGAGAGAAATCTGGAGGAGTCAAATATATGCTCATGGGTTTCAGGTAAGGAGCACGGTCCAGAAGAGGGAAGCCAGCACAGCCGCCCGCAGGTTAGGCCCGGTCCCCGCTGCTTGCTGCAGCCACTCCTCCCCAGGCCCGGAAAGCCCATGGGCTGCAAGAGGCCTCGGAGCTGGGCTGCTGTCCCCACGGCGGGGGGGAGGCTGCGGTCAGGGCAGAGACCCTGGCGGTGGGGGGGCTATGACATCATTGAACCCTTTCAAAGGACAGGGACTCGGCCGCTCAGTGAGCGACTACCACTTCCGACGCTCTGGCAGATGCGGCCCAGGCACGCCCCAGGCCCGGACCCAGATGATGGACCCCCGCACCCCCAAGGCCTCTGCCAGGTCACAATCCTTTCATTTCTTTTCTTTCATGAACCTATTTTCTCAGTGAGGGTAAGGTGGGCCTTCCCTTACGAACGTCCCTGTGTGCCACAGGGGTGCCAGGGGCGCACGGGTGCCCCCACCATTAGGCGTCCGACCCTTATTTTGGCTCGAGTCATGGTCTCAGGTCGTGAACATGAACTCTGCACTACACAGAATCTACTTGGGAGTCTTTTTCTTCCTCTCCCCTCCTCCACTGCTCCCTCTCGAAAGAAAGAAAAAGAGAGAGAGAGAGATAAATAAAGAAGAAAGAGGAAAAGAAAGAAGAAGAAAGAAAGAAAAAGAAAGAAAGAAAGAAAGAAAGAAAGAAAGAAAGAAAGAAAGAAAGAAAGAAAGAAAGAAAATGTCCTTGGAAAAACCATAAAAACTAACTGTATTAAATCCTATCCCTTGAGTACACATCCTTTTCCTATTCTATTCGACAAAATGCAAAAGCCACATGCAATTCCTGCGCTGTGTACCAGGATGGGAAGGTTGTCTGGAGGGCAAGCACATGTGCAGTTGTCTGAATTCAGAGCTGAATTCTCTCTCTCTCTCTAAGATTTTGTTTATTTACTTATTCGAGGAGGTAGGGGCAGAGAGAGAGAGACAGAGAGAATCTCAAGCAGACTCTGCACTGAGGGCAGAGCTCGACCCGGGGCTCGCTCCCACGACCCTGAGAACATGACCTGAGCTGACGCTTAACCGACTGAGCCGCCCAGGTACCCCTAGCCTTTTAAAGAAAAACAAACATCTTTTTTTATTGAAAGGAACTACTGTGGTTATTCAAATGGATATTTGGCAACTATTTGCTCAAAAATGAGCAAAGAGATTGTCAGTTCAAGGAAAACAGCTGACAGTAATTGCCACCGATGATAAAAGTTGAGCTATCAGCAAAAATAAGAATTTTTAAAAATGTGTATCTACCTCCATGAGCTAAAACTTAAACGATTTCTCTGATGAGATGGTGGTAATATTAATGAATGTGTTTTTTTTTTTAAACCTTACTTACTTATTTAAGTAACCTCTGCACCTAACATGGGGGCTTGAACTTTCAACCCTGAGACCAAGAGTCACAGGCTCCTTGACTGAGCCAGCCGGTGCCTGATAAATATGATTTTTTTTTTACACCAAATAATGAAACATGTCAACATCCAGGAGATCTGGCTAATACAATGAACCAATATTTTCCAAATGACCAAAATATGGCTTTAACAAAATTACACAGGGGTAAAAAAGGATTCTTTTCAAACTCAAGAGAGTCCCGTGGATTTTAATGTAACAAAAGTATGAAAAGTGCAAGGATAAGGATCCAGATTCCACACCGAAACTGACCTTTAAGAAACTGGCACCTCCCAAGCATTAGTGTAACACCAAAGAAGAAAATCCACAACTATCTGAAACAGGTATGAAAAATACACCTGTCTCCTCCAACTAGGTGTCTGTATCAGGCTGGAGTCCCCCAGATTTTTCAACCAAAAGAACATATTGCAACAGATTGAATGCAGAAGTGGAGATAAGAACTCAGATGTCTCCTATCAAACCAAACATTTAAAAAAATCTGCAAATATGTAAAAAAAAAAAAAAGCCACTCTTTTTCACTCTATTTTTTGTTTTAGAAAATAGAGTTATTGGGACACCTGGGTGGCTCAGCGATTGAGCGTCTGCCTTTGGCTCAGGTCATGACCCCGGGGTCCTGGGATCGAGTCCTGCGGGGGACTCCCTGCAGGGATCCTGCTTTTCCCTCTGCCTGGGTCTCTGCCTCTCTCCGGGTCTCTTATGAATAAATAAAATAAAAATCTTTTGAAAGAAAGAAAGAAGAGAGAAAGAAACAGAAAGAAGAAAGAAAAGAAGGAAGGAAGAAAGAGAAAGAAAAGAAAATAGAGTTATTTTAAATAAATATGTTAACTGTGAAATTGTAATGGGTTTATTTTGTTATGTTTAAACAAATTCATAGGTATTCTTAAATATCTCGGTTTTCCTTTCTAATATAATAAACTTCGGTAAGTACTTTGATGTTCTTAACAATCTCACTGAGATGAGAAACTTGAAAACCACTGACGCAGCCAGTAAGACCCCTCTGGCTAACGCAGTGAGAATAAGAAATTGAGACATGAGGGGACCGTAATATCTTTCAATTTTTGACTCACACAGAAAACTTTCAGATGTTAATTCAAACTTAATTAATCAATTAACTTCAGCTTTAATTAAGTTAATTTGAACTTTAACCTACAAGGGGATTTAATCTCCCGGCTCTGATTTCCTGCGGGGAAGCTCAGACTAGGAGGTTTGGAGCCAGAATCGGGGCGTCCGTGTCGCTGCGCTGGATTGTCATGCTTTGTCCGTGATGTTGCCCTGGAACTTCATCTCAGCATCTCTGAGGTAGAGACACCAGAACAAGCGTAGCTGATGAGAATTTGGAATGGAAATGGAAGGATTGCACTCTCAGCCTGCGGTTCAGGGTACCTTGGCTGTCATTTCATTCATACGTCTCTCTAGCTCATTCCAGAGGGTTCTGGGAGCAAAATCTGCAGGGCCTGGGAAATCCCAGGGGGAGCCCCAGAGACGGTGGGCATTGGGAGCAGGGCCAGGAGGGTGGCAGTAGGGCTCTTCCTGCCGAGAGCCTGCTCATCTCCTCTCGGGTGGGGAATGACCTCCCCTCGAGTGGACTCCAAGGCCACATGCTCCTCTTCTGCCCCGAAAGTTTGCTGTCGTGCAGATGGGATGTCCCAGGCACACGCTCTGCCTCTCGTGGCCACCCTGGCACTCACTGTGCCTTGGGGCAGGTGGTTTGGGGGGAAGACCGGTCCTGTTGGGCGTGCCCGGGAGCAGCAGCCCCGTGCTGTCCTGCCCCCGCGGGGTGACAGCTGGCCTCATTCTGAAGTCCTGGACGAGGAGGTCAGCCTGCTCACAAACGAAAGCCTCACTCTCCAAAACCATCTCATCAGCGAAAGGGGTGAAGTACTGGCTCCCACGTGTCATCTTACTTTGTCTTCTCTCTCCAGGCTGGGAAGCAGAAGTCAAATATTGGGTCACCTCAGATGCCACAGAGACTGAAGCCTTCCTTCGGTGTCAGCGTCCCTGACTTCCCTACTGTCCCCGAGGCGAAGGCAGCCTTATAGGCGTGCACGGGGGCACCTGCCATGCTTTCAGGTACAGAGGGACCCTCAACACCTCCTCTGAGACACTGTATTTTTCTTTCTTTTTTTTTTAAGTTATTGTGTTTTTCATATCAGGAGGTTCTACTCGGTTCTTTTCAGATCTACCTGGTAAATTTAGATCCCTTATTTCCGCATTCTATCCTCAGCACTTTCTTTCATTAGAACATCAAGGAGATGGGGTTCCTATCCTGTTTCTGATCATTTTCATGTCCGTTGGCTTTGCACATCTAATTCTCTGCTTTGCTTCTTGCTGCCGACTTTGGTTTATAATGGATTGTTCCTGGGTCTACCTATGGGACGTTTTGCGGCCACAGTTTCAACGGTTACTCTAGAGAGTATTTGCATTGGCATCTGCCGGCCTCCGGGGGGCACTACCAAACCAAGATGACTATATTTTCCAGGATCAACAAGCAGAAGGAATTTGCTCCCCAACTCTTGTGAATAGCAGGCTTGTGGTTGGAAATTATAAGTGGAAATTTCCTCCAATTCACTGAAAGCCAAGGTTGAGGAAGGCCGTATCTCCAGTATGTGTGGCTCACATCTTCATTCGCAGGAAAAATTTCCTCTACTTTAGATTTATGCATGAACCCTGACTTGACCTAACCCCCTTTCCCTGCTTGGGGCTCAGGCTGTGTCTCCTGTTCCTGTGCATTGGTCCCATTAAAACCCAGGAAATTGGTACCAGGTTTTATCAGATACCCACAAGGTAAACACTCTAGCACTGCCTTGCTTTTTGGGTTTGTACTTTCACAAGGTTTCTAGAAAGACCCTGAGAAATTCTTTTACTTCTCCCAGCTTACCCATGCATTATTAAAGATGTGAGAGGTTGAGTTTTGATAGAGCACTTTTAGGTGTGCTGTACTGGGAGAGGTCTCTCTGAACGTCTAAACTGCCATTATGTGGAAATTGGAATAGGTATGGTCCTGTGGATAATGCCCCAAGGAAGATAAATCATCTACTTACGGCTTATGCTTGAGATGATCAATTAAGGAAGAAGAGCGTTGGAATTAAAGGAGTTAAGAAGGTCAAGTTGTCATTTGTTCCACATGGTCTACCACAAAGGGACACAAAGGAAAGCCCAAAGGTCTTGAGACAAGTCAACAATTTAGTGTTATTAGGAAGCAATAAAATGTCGAATCTTCAATAAGCAAACAACAAACCACAAAGCTGAATTTATTACTCCCTTAAATAGGAGACAGTCACGCTGGATGGGCACAGTCTCTGAAAAAGTAGGCAACCGATCTGATGTAGGGTATTCAAGAAGCATGGGCTTGGGGGATGGAGGGACTATCAGAGGCAGGAGTTGGGTGACGCCAACTGGAGAAACATAGTTACATAGGAGAGATGTGGTGATGGATCCACTTTCAGAGGCCTGGTCACTGGAGCAAACCCAGTAGTCCCTGTTGGCCAACTTCCCAAAGTGAAAGGCTAATGCTGATTGTTGGCTTTCAAGAAGCACAGCCACTGGGGTCAGTTGCTGGCTGATTAAATAGGTTTAAAACTAGTTCTGGGGGATCCCTGGGTGGCGCAGCGGTTTGGCACCTGCCTTTGGCCCAGGGCGCGATCCTGGAGACCCGGGATCGAATCCCACGTCGGGCTCCCGGTGCATGGAGCCTGCTTCTCCTCTGCCTGTGTCTCTGCCTCTCTCTCTCTCTGTAACTATCATAAATAAATAAATTTTTAAAAAAATAAAAATAAAAATAAAACTAGTTCTGATGGCTTCATGGCTATAGAATTCTCTCAACTGCTTTTATCAAGCAGTTTGAATTTTGGCGGCTACTTGTCACTATGGCTGTAGTACAGTCGTTTTCTGGGAAAATGGGAATTTTTTGTCAGCAAAAGAAAATGTCATCAAGAAAAATAGGCAATAATTTGCAAAAAAGAAAAAGAAAACAAAAAATTTGCAAAAATGAGAACGAAGTCTCAACACAATCTCTATTTTTAGATCAAATTGGAGTTACCAACAGCCTCAATTAATCGCACACGTGTATGTACGTATTCATTCATTTTACGAGAAAGAGGCAACAGCAAGAAAATGTTATGCCCTTGGTTGACTTCAGTCTCTCTCATCTTCTGCAACATCACTGCATGATTCAAAGTAATACTCAGAAAACTCACTTTGCTCACAAATCATAAAACAAAGTCCCCTACTCACAAAATAAGATTTCAGTCGTTAGCACAAAGTCTGTGTAGCAAAGGAAGGAAGATGTGCATCCCAGAAGATTTTTAAAGTATGAAGTAAAAAATGTTATGCATAACATTTAATAAACTAGAAAATGAATATATTTCACTCATAAATACAGAGAATAAACTCGTGGTTGCCAAAGAAGAGGCAGGTAGGGGTATCGGAGGCAGATGGGCAAATAGGTGAAAGGGATTCAGAGGTGCAAACTTCCAGTTATTAAAAAAATAAGTCACAGTAATGAAAAGTACAACATAGGGAGCATAGTCAATAATATTGTAATAACTTTGTAAGGTGGCAGATGTTGGGTACACTCATCACGGTGAGCACCGTGTAGTGTATGCAAATGGCAACGAATGCGATACACCTGAAATTCATATAATATTGTATGTCAACTAAATAATTCCATTTGTAAGATGACTAAAATAGAATTTTCAGATATTAAAATTAATATTAGAGACACCGGGGTGACTCAATGGTTGGGCGTCTACTTTTGGCTCCGGGATCCCGGGGGCCCAGGATTGAGTCCCACGTCGGGTTTCCTGCATGGAGTCTGCTTCTCCCTCTGCCTCTCTGTGTCTCTCATGAATAAATAAATAAAATCTTTAAAAAAAAATAAAAAAATAAAGTTAATATTAATAAAATTCAAAAGAATTTAAATTATTTTAAATGTAAAACAATTTTTATTTTTTTTAATTTTTTAAGACTAATATATCTGCTAAATGTGATGATTTTGAATCCACAGTAGTTGTGAGGATAAAATTGATCAATGAATGCAAAATGATAATAGTGACTAACATTTCCTGCCCACTTACTTTATGATCTGGCCCTGAGATCAAAGCATGGTTGCTGCTTAGTCAATGCACTTAATTGTGTATTTTTATTATTTAAAAAAAAAAAAAGTTTTGTTCAGCGAGAACACAATGTTATTCTGACCATAATTTTGGATGATTGATTTTAGATATTAACTACGGATAACTCACTTTGCCTCCAAAGTAGGAAAACAGTGTCATCCTCTGTTATGAGTGACAGCAATGTGAGGTGTCTAGTCAACACATGGATAACTCCGAGGAGCTAAAATCATTCACTTAGCCTCATCCCATCCATTAGACCAGGTTAGAGCAGACGAATGTATGCTATTTTATGTGTCAGGCAACCATTCACTGAATTAATTGGAATGATCACGTCTGACCCGGACTTTGTCTCCTTGGATGCCCTAACCCCTTTACTAGGTGTGGGAGGGGGTTGGATAAACGTTTTTAAGGGCAGTCAGAAAGGGCTATTTCAGGGGGCGGTGGAGACAGCTGGAACAAAAGCCTGGTTTGAAAAGAGGCAGGAAAGAAGCAAGGGGAGCACCCCGTAAACCTGCCCCCTGCTCGCTCGCTTGCTCTCTCTCTCAAATAAATAAATCTTTAAAAAAAAAAATAATAACACACCTGAATGGGGAGAAAAGTAAGTTTGGATTTTGGGAGGCTTCCAAAACCCCGTTTCCATGTTTGAGGCACAGGCGGGAAGTTCAGCCTAACAGGACACAGGCCAGGGCACGTCCAGGCGGCTCGCGTTAACGGCTACTTTAGAGTCACCTATAATTAGGACAAATGAAGTATTTATGCGTAACGACTGATTGAAGATGTTTAATTTTAACAGCTTAGTTTCATGTTGTTTTCTATCTCAAATACTTCCTGATTAGTATGTGGCGATAAACTGAGCCCTGTTTCTTAACCAAATGATCATAAATTCTGTATTTATTACACCAGGCAACGAAATTCTCGGACATCCCTTGTCCCGTTGTCCGTCCTTGCTCTCACCAACCCCCCCAAAAGCACTGCCTCAGAAACGATAAATCATCTTCCAGGAACTGAACCAACTCCTTAGTCTGTGGGTTATCTTCTGTATGTTGCTAAACTATGACTTAGCTTAAGTCAATATGTCAATTCATTAGGTATGTGCCAGGCTTTGTTGGCTTTTTTCCACGAAGGCCCAAACTCCACAAAACTAAGAGACAAAAATAAAGACAAAAAACTCCCCTCCAAGTTAGCTAAGGTGATATTAAATTGCCTCAAATAACATTTCCTGCTATGAGGTTGTTCAGGTATGTGAAGAATCTAAAAATGTTTTCTAAATATTTTTATTTGTAAATACTTTAAAATATTTTTTTAATATTTTTTAATATTTTTAAATATTTTCTAAATAGCCTTGACTGCATCCTGCATGGAGTCATGGAGGGAGGAGAGGGGGGCCGAGCGTGGAGTTTGACTGTTAACTAGGAATATTCTGGAGAGTACAGTTTGGTTTTACCTGCATACCATGACCGCCCGAGTGCTGATTGCAGATTTATGAATAGAGCGACTGAAGAGACAGGGTTTCATCGTCCAGCCTGTTCATTTGAGTTTACAGCTGTCAAAGTAACTGTCATCCTGTTTGTACGTAAAGCCAAACTGATACAGACATCACTGAAAAAATGTCTTGGGTTTGTGGTGACGTAAAGAATGAGCTTGGCGATTTGCAGATTCGGTCGATCAGATCAGCCGATGCAAACTGTAACGTTCATCAGGCCAGTTGTTTTACTGACTTGACTGCCAATTCATTCTAGAACATGATTAGGTCCCTCCGTATGCAGGGCTTGAATTGCCACTCTGTGCCCCGCCCCGGCCTTCCAGGAGAGGTGGCCATGGGCCTGCCATTTGCAGCAGCGGCAGCTTCTGTGTGCCTCCTGTGCAGCTCTGGACCCCAGGTAAACCACATCGGGCCCTCGGGGAATCACTGGGCTGTAACCAGCAGCAATGTCATCGACTGCTATGAGGCGTTGTAACCGGCCGTCTCAGGATGGGAACAGAAATGGAAAAAGGAAATAAAAGTGTCGATGTCCAGATGGGTGAGAGAGGCCTCCCTATTGTTTCTGCTCAGTGATGGAGGCTGTTACTGCTCAGATGGATAGCAAGGAGCAGTAGGGAAGTGCGCTTACATCACCACAAGGTAATGCCCACAGTGGCTGCGAGTGTTAATTTTTATCAACGTAACTGCACGGAAGTTATCAACCTAATTTCCTTTGACAAGTGATTCATTCTAGAAGGAAACGAAACAAACCTATGAAGCCTCTGTGGTTAGCCTTCAGACATCTGCAAACTGTTTTTTGCTGCTCCCACCCCGTCTGCAGGTATTCCAGGCGGGCTTGATGACGCTAATGGCATGCGGGGTGGGGGGGGCGGTGATTTACTAAGAAACACGGCGAGGTTCGTTATCACTTACAGAAAGCGTCTCCAATGGGGTGACAGCTCAGGTTATAAATAGTGTTTCTAGGATCCAGAAACGGAATGAGCTGGGCTTGGCATCTGAAAACCCACTGCAGACAGACCGGGGTGAATTAGTACGCGCCTCGGAGTCACCGCAGCCTCCTCATGGTGCTAACATTTATTTTTATTTAATTGAATGACATCTGGGAGATGAAGACAATAAGGATGAAAGAACGAAATTTGCCAGAGAGGGAGAGAGGCACCGTGTCCCTTCTGGCCGTTTGTTGAGCTCCTGACTTGCTGTTTGGGCCGCAGGCTGAGCCATGAGTCATTGTGCGCAGAGGGAGGTTTCCGTGGGGCGAGAAGCAGAAATGGAAGCATCCTGTCCTCTCTTATCTATGCGCAAGGGCTTTATTTGAAAACGGCTAAATATCACTGGAGCTACTATTACTAGTGCGCATCAACTCTCGGATGTGTTTAAAGACACATTTGTTGGATACATTCATTTCCATAAAAGTTTTGCACGAGTTTGATGCTTTTAACTTTCACTCTATTAACTGAAAGTGGTCAGGAAGGAAATGAATATTCCGGAGCGCATCGGGTTCCTGTTTAAAGATCAGTACCGGATCCCTGACGTGCGTCCCCAGAGTCACGTTGTTTTCTAGGGCTGTGCTCCGACACCAACGAGACAGGCCTGGACTTCATTCTTAGATCCGTGCCCCTCCCTGCAATGCCCTACGTTGAGAAATAGAAAGGAAATGGTTTGACAATTTTAAAACGTTTTTTTATTCCCTATCTACCCGCTGTTAAAAGTTGGTCTTACTATTCCTGGAAACTTCTTTTATTACTATTCCCCTCCGCCCTCCTGCATGTGTGTCACTGAATTGTGAGAACTGGTGTAAACGCACACACAGTGCCCAGTACATAGAGAGGCTCAATACTGCTAGCTGCGCCCCTCAAGTCGTCAGAGCTGGTGTCACCCCAACTGGGCTAGATTGCATGAGCCAGGATGGACCTGTTTTGAGATCAGACCAGGAAGTAGGTCAAATGAATGAGGAAGCGGTTGATTGGCCACCAGGATGGTGAAGACTGAGTGGAGTCTGTGCGTTCAGAAACTAGGCTTGAGGACCGGTCGGAGCACCTCACAGCAACGTGACTTTGGGCAAGGTGTTCCAGCTCTCTCAGCTCCTGTTTCATTCTCTCAAAACAGTAAATAATACATTGCAGGATGTATTTGAAGATTAAATATATGCATAAAACCCTACTATAGTGTCTGGCACAGAGAGAACTCAATATTTTCTTGAATTCAATAAATATTTTAATCATTAATTTGAGAAAACACATCCTTGGGTAATAGAATTACTAAAAAGAAAGAACGATGGTGATGTGTTCAGTGCACATGCCATGGAAACTTCCTTCACTGAAGGCAGCAGGTGGTGTGGCCCATCAGTAAAGCAGTTGGATTCCATGCAAATAAACGTGTCCTGCCAATTTCACTATTTGAACAAAGTAGAAGAGAGAGCAAAAAGGCCACCCCTTCAAGAAAGGAGGAAAAGAAAGGATTTTTAAGTGTTGAGATGTGTTCTCAAATAAGCCAAGTGCTTAGAACAGGTCAGATACACTTAAGTCTGAGATATTGTGATTTGTAAGAGATACGTATTTGGTCTTCTCCACAGTTCTTGGCTCACGGCTTCCAAAACCCTTGGAATTTCCTAAGTGTTCAGAGTAATAAGGTGTTCCTTGTTAACAAGGTGACTTTTGGACCCCACCTAAGCATGAGGGCTGGTTGTCAGGGGGACCAAGCATGTGACTAGAGGGTTGGAAATTTTCAGGGAGGGGAGAGAGGCTGGTGGTTGAATTAGTCACCAATGGTCAATGACGTAGTGAATCACGGTGCAATGAAGCCTCCATAAAAATCCAAAAGATGGGTCTGGAGAGCATTCGGGTTGGTAAACACATAGAGATGTGGGGACCGTGGTGCCTTGGAGAGAGCAAGGATGCTCCTGTCCTTTCCCCTTGCATGTCTTCATTGAGCTATTGATTCATAACCCTTATTATATCCTTTAATAAACAGGTGAATGTAAGTATTTCCCCAAGTTCCATGAGTCACTCTAATTAATCAAACCAAAGAAGAAGTTATTGAAATCTCCAATCTGTAACTGGTTGGCCAGAAGCGCAGGTAACAGCCCGGGCTTGGGATTGGCATCTGAAGTGGGGGTGGGGTGAGGAGTCCTCAAGGACTGAGCCCTTAACCTGTGGAACCTCGTGCTGCCTGAGGGTAGATACTACTAGAATTGAGTTGAATTCTTGGACACTTTGCTGATGTCCAAGAATTTCTTGGTGTCGTGTATAGAGGAAATTGGAAATTGGCTTCAGGAACCCTAAAATGAAGCTATTGACAACTGCCCCTTGAGGCAGAATGTAGCTCATTAGGGATAAAATCACGCCCTCTAAATTTCTTGCTTAAGCTATTCGTTACTTGGCTACGGATACAAGTAAAAATCAAGTGAGTGGGAACTTGAAGTCCGAAAGCCTGCTGGATCATAAACATATTTTCCAAGTGGCTGGAAAAGCTCCAATATTTCTAACCTTGTTTCGCATCAGGATTACGTCACCACCAGACGGACGCCAAGGACACGTGACCTAACCTGCCATCTAGAGTGTGTCATCCAAGACCCATTTAGTTACTGGGTCCTCTTGACGTAAGGAGCAGACTTCCTTCCCCTAATTCAGCAACATGACTCAAAAACATTTTGAATACTTGAATTAGATGAATTCAAATATGGACCTAGAAGTCCAAGTTCATATTTTGGGCTCAGGGAACTGTTAAGATGAAGCCCGTACCTGTTGTTTGTCAAACATTTGCACTCTCTGGCTGATTTCCAGATGTGTCGATTAGCTGCAACACCCTAAGAAAGAAGAGGGGGGGACATCTGGTGGCTCAGCAGTTGAGCACCTGCCTTCGGCCCAGGGCGTGACCCCGGGGTCCCAGGATCGAGTCCCGCGTTGGGCTCCCTGCATGGAGCCTGCTTCTCCCTCTGCCTGTGTCTCTGCCTCTTTCTCTGTCTCTGTGTGTCTCTCATGAATAAATAAATGAAATCTTAAAAAAAAAAAAAAAAGAAAGAAGAGAGGGGTCAGAGCGAAAAAAGTGCACAGGGATATGGAGAACAGAAGAGGATTTGGGGAAGAAAACATTGGGTGAGGACAGAGCCAGGAAGGGAGAAAGAGTCCGCGCTTCTCAGGAGGGTCTCGCAGGAGAAAGTCCCTGTTCCTTCTGCAGGCACGACCGGCCCCGGAGAGCTACCTGCTGGAAGAACCGGGCTCTCACGGATGTCAAGGGTGGGGAAATAAGAAAGCAAGGAAGAGTGCGCCGGGACAGAGGGAGCCCCAGCTGCTGCCAGCGACTTGGGCCTCCAGGGACATCCTGCCCATGCGCGGGCACTTCTGCGGTTCCCAATGTGTGGGCCGCCCACCCTCCTTCCCCTCGCTCCCCTCTTTCAGTGAATATCATTAAGCACCTACTGTGTGCCAGGCAACGTCGAGGCACTCCGGGCAGTCACAGTTAGTAAAGGAAAGCTCTGGTCTGGGCCAAAGTTTAATCCTAGGAACCGCACCCCACCATGCATTTGGATGCTATTACAGCCTAAGAAAATCCTATTTTACAAAACAGAGCCCAGACCCTTAATGACAAGAATTCTGGCACGAGGTGTTGAGCTCCTCAAAAACAATGCCAACTGTCCAAACCAGCAGCCCGGTGCCTCCTCCACTAACATGTGCTCACAATATATTGTGGTTAGAAGCATTAATTAATGTTTGGGTGGATATTTCAATGTAGAATCTTAAAACATCTTGGAATTACAAAATATACCACGTGATGGTATATAAATAGCATAAATACTATGATTTAGATTTATTATATTTATTATTTAACGAGTAATACTACCATAAACAGTCAAGGTTCATAACAGGTGCATAAACAGTCAAGGAAATAGAGTATTTCCAAGTGGCTGAAGCCCTCTGGCTGCGCTTCCTACTCTCTCACTCCCACACTGGATTAAGAGATATCGTTGCTTAAAATGCTGGTTTTACACCAGACTCCTACTTGCCCTTCCTTCCAAGTGCTATTGGCTGCCCAACGTATATCTCCTTCCTCCAACAGACGCTTCCACGGCTTCATTTCGCGTGCCCACCCCCATTACCTCTTCCAGATTATTGTTATTCACCCTCTTCACCAGCTCAGTTTTTCTTCCTTACATTTTGCTAATTAATTGAATCTTTGCTATGGTTTTATCTTGTCAAAGAACAGCCTGAGCATTAAGATGACTTTTGTGTTCCTTGAAATACGTTTCTGGGATGTTGATATCGCAGGAGCCTCCCTCTCTCGGGTCCCTACCCCACACACGAAGGAACTGTGACAACAGACTTCACATTTCTTTTCATTAATTTGTACCAATTAAAGCTGTTGGCAGTACGTCAATGGTATTATTGATCATCTTCTTGTACAGGGCACTGGGTGAGGAGCTGGGGGGCATATAAAGAAGTGTGAACGGGAACCCTGCAGTCTAGAGTCTACACAATCAATTAATCCCATTGGTTGCAATCGTGACTATTTGAAATCTTCATTATGTTTGTGCAGACCAACAGGCAGTATTATTAATCCTCTATTTTCTCTCTAGCCTTTAGCCCTTTAATTAACCGGTCCCACTGATGTACTACACTTCTACCCACTTCATAAATCTTAGCCACAAATATAGCCACTTTTGAATCCCACTTCAAAAAATATTTTGTTTCATCCCATCCCTAACCTTGAGGGTAGCAGGGCAGAGAGCAAAGGCCACTGTCCCTGAGGACCACCCTAAATGCTCTCCCCACCTCCTTAAGTCTGTTACACATTTCCAGGGACACTGATTTTTGCCAACAATTTAAGGTAAACTCTGAAATTTTGCCTTCAAAAGGTGTTGTGACACCACAGACAAACAAAATGGGAAGAATCTCACTTTTCCGTATTGGAAAGTACATTATGTTTTCCTGGAGGTGGGTTTCAAACACTGTAGTACGCGGAGAGTGGTTCGGTCATTTGGTCCCTTCCCATTACCCGGGACCTGGCTGAGATTATTCTTGTTTTGGGAGACACCCTGGGGAGGGAATGGATTATGCGAAGGTACCTGGAACACGGGACTGGTGCTGGCCCACTTGGAAGCCGGGTCCGGCGTGGCTCAGCGTGCAAGAGCTCACAGTTATGTCACTTGAGAGAAACTTAGTTCTTGGTACTTCTTATTATATAGTCACAGAAAAAAGTGAGTCATCACTCATGCTTTGTCAGCCAGAAAAACAAAGTAAAGGGATAGGAGAGCCCGAGACTCATCTGAGCAGTAAGGAAGTGGGCGTGCCACCCCGGTCCCCAAAGCCGCAGCTGCTGCATCTGCGTCCGAGACCTCCGTGAGTGAGTGCCTGCTATGTCAGGTTTTTTCCACATTCAGTGACGTGACCAAAAGAGAACCGGTATTGTTGACTTGGAGACTCAGTACTTCAGACTGCTCTGTAATGAAACGGAAAGGGCTTGGAGCCATGGCCTGCTCTGAAGAGACGTCAGCTGATGGATCCAGCACAGAAAGGCCCATATTCTAGAAAATCCCACTCCCAGGCAAACCCAGATGAGTGTCATCCTGGGAGGTGTAGATCAGAATATAGGAACTGGGGTGGTGGAAGGGGAGGTGGGCGGGGGGTGGGGGTGACTGGGTGATGGGCGCTGAGGGGGGCACTTGACGGGATGAGCACTGGGTGTTATGCTATATGTTGGCAAATTGAACACCAATAAAAATTAAATTTATAAAATAAAAAAAAATTTAGGAACTGATAGCTTCTCCTCTTGAGGTGAAAACAAAGGGCATCTCTACAAAAGGTAAAAACCTGGATTCGTTCAATTAACTCAGTGTTTCTTCTGGCTCTCTTGGTAGGTCGTCTGCAATGCCTTCTCTCAAACATCTAGTTCAAGGCGAAGGTGTGATGAAGATGTGGTTGCAAGTTGGACAAGGAGTTCATCATGACGGAGGGGATGAGACTTCTGTGGCTTGGCTCACATGCGTGTGTCAAACATGCCGGCATTAATGGCATTAATTAATAGCCGTGTCAGCCATTTTTCCTCTCTGAAAGAGAGTCATCAACTCCTTGATGACTATTTTCTTGGTGACCAATGGATCAGTTGCCCATTCAGCCCACGGGATTCCACTGCACGGCCTGTATGAGTCAGGGCTCTCCAGAGAAACACAACCCATAGGGTGTGTGTGTGTCAGTGGGCGGGAGGGGAGAGAGAGAAAGAGAAAGAGGTTGATTTTTAAGGAATTTGCTTGCTCCGTTCTGGAGGCTGGGACGTCCGAGGTCTGTGGGGCGCGCAGGCAGGCTGGAGACCCAGGGAGGAGAGGAGTGTGCACCCGGCAGCCTGCTAGGAGAATTCCCTCTTCCGCCGGGGAGACGGCCTCTGACTAATCGGATGAGACCCATCCACTGGCATAGTGGAGTCTATCAGTTTAAATGTTAATCTCTTTAAAAAAAAAATTCCCAGAAATATCTAGATTAATCTTTGAAGAAACATCCGGGTACCACGACTTGGCACGTTAACATAAGAAATTGACCATCACGCAATGCAAGTGGCGTGACCTCTCAGTAAGGGACGCTTCCCCAGGGTTGGACAAACCGCGCCTGAAGACGTGGCCCGGTGCCGGCTGCGTGGCTGCTTCCTGGGCCCCGGGCACCCTGATTACCCAGAGGTGGCTCGAGCCTATTTCCGAAATCCTGTAAACCAAGTCCGAGCAGAGCGTTAATGGGCTCGGAATGTGATATTCAACGTCAGCTCTTTCCAACTCAGGCTACTTTTCCAGAAATCATACTCAATTCGACATTAACCAAACACAGTCAGGAAGCTTCTGCTTTGCTTACTTGGTTTTATTTTATTATAGCAAATAGGTCCATTAAGGCTTAGAATGCACACTCGCGTGTATTTTTAAGATCAAACAAGAGACTTCAAGGAAATGTTTGTCTTTCTGTAAGTCCCATTGGGCGCCGTGCCCGGTCTCTCCCAGAGGGAACTTTCTTGAACTTCCATTTCTTTGCCTCCCGATGCAAAGGTTCAGAATTGCGGGGGGCTGCAGCCTGTCGTCCGGGAGCGCTTGGCCATCCCGACGTTCTCCGCGGCTGCCTCAGCGAGGCTGAACCCCAAGCCGACGGCGCGGTGTTGCCAGGGGGCAGCTGCACGGCCCGACCCCGTCCGCGGGACGCCAGCTCTCAGCCCGGGGAGGCGGGAAGGCCTGCTGGGCCCAAGCACCTTGCCCTCCTCCCGGTCCCGGCGGCGAACAGGGACACCCGGGGCCCAAGGCCTGAGGCTGTGCACGGCTGGCGAACGGGCGCACGGCACGCGTGCTTAGCGGGGAGATCTCTGCTCAGCGCTTCCGATGAGACACGGGGCACGTGGGGGGCACCCGGGCCCAGGCGTTAGGTGTGTGCCTGGGCTTCAGGCCGTGACCTCGGGGTCCTGGGATGGAGCCCCCGGCAGGGCCTCTGCTCCGCGTGGCACCGGCTTCGCCTTCACCCTCTGCCCCGTCCCCTGCTCGCTCGCTCACTCTCATACATAAATAGATTAAAAAAAAGCCCAGCATATGACTTTCTCGCATCCAGCAAAGCTCATGAGCCCCTACCTGTGAGGGCTGGGCCCCTCGGCACCTGCCTAGGGCATCGGTCATACTCGAGTCTTGCTCTCGGGACGTTTGTCGAAATTCCGACCCAAAAGCCAGAGGGAGAAGCATCCGCGTGGGCTTCAGCCTACAGGAGTTTGGTACATCATCGGGTTTCACCATCCACGCGGAGGCTTATTGAAAACCCAGTTTGTAGAAAGCCTTTAATTCAAAATGGAAAAAGTCCGTGGTTTCCCCCTACTGGAAACTTGGGGGGGGAACCCTATTATCTGCAAAGTTATGTGCGTTAAACACGCGTCGGGAATCAACCTGCGGGCGGCTGCTGAGAGCCGCGTGGCCCGAGGAGAGCAACACGGCCCCTGGCCGCGGGCGCGCCTCGGCTCTGCTGAGACTCCTTAAACCCAGCCCCGAAGAAACTCAGCTGCTTTACCACAAATTACGATGTTATGAATAAAGGGACGCTTTGCATAATATTTTAATTGCTATTGTCACTCGAGGCCTCATGCACCGCTGCCCCAGTCTCTATTGCAGAAGCCAAAGGAGCCTCACTCCCGCTGCTGGCTGGAGCTCCAGGACGGCCTCCTTCCTTGACGTCGGGGCCGCGGTCCCTGGCAAGGAACAAGCTGGCCTGTCCCAGGGCCCACACGCCCTGGAGGTGCGCCTGTGGGCCGAGCCCCGTGACCTGTCGGGTGTAAATCACGCCCCTCATGGTGGCCCGTGTGCCGTCCCTCGGGGGGCTTGTTGGTGACCCGCCACTCGCCGCCTAACCTGTCATCCCCGGAGCACACTTGTCCCCTTGCGGGGCCCCCGCCCCGCTCCTCGCTCCGGCACCCCGTCACTTCCCCTCGGGCGAGTCAGGGCCCTCAGTGTCGCCCGGCGGGAGCCTCAACCAGGGCATGTCTGTGACCGGGGAGCTGGACCCAGCTCCTGGGACGAGTGTGCAAGGGACAGTGCAGCAGGGCGGTGGCGCGTTTTCCACCGCGGTCCCCAAGTCTTCAAGCAAAGGCAGCTGAGACAAGTGGAGCGTTTCCGTCTCCCCCGTGGAGTGGGCAGAGAGGATGCGTCCAGCCGCTGCGGTGATTGGGCGCCGGCCGCCCCCTTGCTCTGCCCTCACCGGCTGCTGCTGCCTCTGGGCCACAGGGCGGCTGCCGGGGTCCAGACATCGTACATCGGGCCGCAGCAGCATTCAGGGAGAAACGCGGCTGCCTCCTCTGTGAGCCTCCCTTATTAGCCTCCCTAAACCGACGTTTGCTGAGATCCCCCCACGTGCCTGCGGCAGCGGGACCACCTCTGGGAGAGAGTTGGGACGGTCCAGGAGCAGCCCCGGGTGTGGAGGCCGCGTGGGCCTGCCGGGAAAGGAGGACGGTGCGCAGGTGGGGAGAGCCTGGCCGGGGAACAGGCAGCCTGCGTTCTCCGTCCCAGGGGCTCGGGACTGGGGGGCGTGGGGTGAGCACTGCCTGTCTGAACGCTGGGGGACCCCCTTGGTGCTTCTCTGGAAATCCCTGCTTTGCCGCCTCTGGGCCGACCTCACAGGCAAAGGCCGAATGCTCGGGTGCCACCAGTGTCGGCCAGTAAAGAAGGACCCGGGGGCGGGAGGCAGGCGAAGGGAGACCCAGAGGCCAGGACGCCGCTCCGGGGACACCACGGAGGCAGAGCCCCGCCCGGCCTGTCCTCAGGGCGCTGCTGCACCGGGGCCACAGGCCGGCTCCTCACCCTGGGCGGCCTGGGAAGCCCCAGCTCGGGCACCCAGGGTCTGTTCTGACAACAAGCCCCTTCCACCTTCACGGAAGCTCTGTTCTCGCTGTGCCCTCAGGCAGTGGAGGAGGGAGGAGGGAGGGGGGAGGGAGGAGGGAGGGAGGAGGAGGGAAGGAGGAGGGAGGGAGGGGGGAGGGGAGTGAAGGGAGAGGGGGAGGGGGAGGGACAGAGGGAGGGAGGGAGAAGGAGAAGGAGGGAGGGGGAAAGAGGGGAGAAAGGGAGAGAGGAGGAGAGAAAGAGGGAGGAGGGAGGGAGGGGGGAGGGAGAGAGAGGAGAGGGAGGGGGGAGGCGATGAGCCCCATCCCTGGCCCACAGGGAGCCTGCTTCTCCCCCTCCCTCCCGCCCTCCCCGTGTCCTCCTCTGGAGGCTCTTGGCTCATCTCTCTGACAGAGAAGTAAAATCTTGGAACAAATCTCAGGGGCGATGGGCCTGCTGATCCGGGTGTTCTGAAGTGTCGCACCTGACCGTGGCCCCATTGCTGAGCTTGCCGGGTGCGGCCACTGCACCGAGGCCTCCAGGGTCCTGTCCTTGGCACTGGCAGGTGCTGGGCCACGGCTCCTGCTCCTGGAGCTCAGGGACGGCAGCCCGGGATTAGGGGGGCGCCACGGCCCCCTTGTGGGGCTCCCTCCTCACCGTCTGCTGACGAAATCCACGGACAGGGCCCGTCCATGCTGTTTCTGGGTCATGTACTGGGCGGGACAGGGATGGACGAGGCCCAGGTTGGGCCACGACCGACCAGAGATGCGTGGCCTGTGGGAGTGGAACCAGGCGACATTCAGGGAAGGCCGACGGCCACCCGCCTCCAAATCCTCCCGTGAACGCAAGGCGAGGTCAACGCACAGCTCGGAGCTATCCTGGGAGCTGCCGCCTCCTAGGGCTGCCGCCTGGGCCGTCCCCGGCCTGGGACGCACGGACAAGGCTGTCACCGCAGCCCACGCCAGCCGCCCACTGCAGACGTCGCGGCTGAACACGGCGGCATGGTGACAGCCACCCGACGGTGCCCCCACCCACCCCCCTGGTTTGCACAAGTCTCTTCTTTGAGTGAGTTAAATGGCCTTCCAATGCCCACCTGTCGCCACATGTCCCACCCGGTCAAGAAGGGACCTCCCCTACTCTGTAAGGGACGACGACGCTGCCGGAGCAAGCTGACCCCCGGCCCCCCGCGCTACCCACAGCGGCCGAGCTGCCCCATGAACTTCTTTTTAAAGTATTTTCATTTTTTATTTTATTTTTTTGATTTTATTTATTTATTCATGAGAGACACAGAGAGAGAGGCAGAGACACAGGCAGAGGGAGAAGCAGGCTCCATGCGGGGAGCCCGACGTGGGTGGGACTCGATCCCGGACCCCGGGGTCACGCCCTGGGCGGAAGGCGGCGCCAAACCTCTGAGCCACCCGGGCTGCCCTATTTTCATTTTTTAAAAGAACTGTAGGTAATGAAATGAGCGACCCTCGTTCTTGCTGAGCGGAGTCCTCCACCTGCCTCCTGCTCTACCTACTAAACGAGGGGGCCGCTGGGCTGGGGCGGCTCGGGCACCGCTGCGGCCTCCGCGTGCCAACCAAGGACTGAGGCCGGGAATGCCTCAGTTTCCCAGATCAAGACCCGCAGTCAAGGGGCCCAGGCAGCCACGGGGCTCTCGGCCAGTCAGTCGTTCCCTTGTTGCGCCTCCCCGAGTCCCTTATTAGGGAAGAAGAAGCGCAATTGCTTAATAAACAGGTAAATCCTTATAACTGACATCACGCAAACCTAATTCCACCTATTGATGGAGGGAAGCTGTTGGCGTTCGGTGCCGATGGCCAAGAAGGAACTTTCAAGGCGTCTTAGGTGCAAAAAGGTGGCTTAATGGTGGCTCAGGGACAGGACCCGGGGGCAGAGAGAGCCGCCCGGTGGTGAGGACGGTCCACCTAGACTCTCCAGCTGGGAGGGTCGGGGAGCGACAACGTGCGGCGGAAAGCCAATCTGGGGACAAGGAAGTTGACAAGCACCTGCCTCTACCCAAAGCCCAGGGGTCCCTCGGGCGACCGTGGCAGGGATGGCCGTGCCGGGCTCCAGGCGGCCGAGCGTCAGGGTGCGCAGGGCAGGCCGCGGAGGCACCCGAGGAGCCCAGGGCCGACCCCCAGGCACCAGGCAAGGCCAGGCTGGGCTCACAGCTGCGGTCTGCGGGGGGCAGTGACCCTGGGGGCATCCGGGTCCTGTGCTGACACACTCGGGGGCCTGACGTTCTCCTGCGGCAGAGGGAGGCGAGGGGAGTTGCTCACACAAAGGCCGAGAGATGAAGGGCCCCGTGGCGGGCCCCGCCCCGTCCCGCCCGCCCGCGGCCCCCCTGCAGGACGGGAGACCCACTCTCATGACCTCACCTGGCCCGACTTCCACGGCGAGCCCGTGGGGCAGCTACGATTACCATCCACGTGGAAGCCGGGCCACGGGAGGGGGAGAGGCTCCCCCAAAGACACACGGAACAGCAGGAACCCGGATACAACAGGGATCACCCGACTCCCAGCCACGGAGAAACACCGCCTCAGACACACAGGCCGTCGTGCTTCCTGAGGCCTACAGCTGTGCCTCAACTGTCCCAGAAACCCAGGGGCTGCGGGAGGGCGGGCTGGTGGGGAGCTTGGAGCGGAGGCTGCAGGGAGTGGAGGCTGCAGGGAGCAGAGAGAGGCCACAGGGAGTGGAGGCTGAAGGGGGCAGAGGCCGCAGGGAGCAAAGAGGCCTCAGGAAGCAGAGGCCACAGGGAGTGGAGGTCACAGGGAGTGGAGGCCACAAGGAACGGAGGCCACAGGGAGCAGAGAGAGAGACTGGAGGGAGCAGAGGCCGCAGGGAGAGGAGGCCGCTCAGGCTCCCGGCGCCCGGAAACAGCCACGAGGAAGAGCGAAGCCGCGTGTCAGGCCGGTCCTTCCTCCTGCTACCCAGCGGCACCGCGGCCACAGCCCAGTCGTGCATGCGAGGCCTGCACTAAGGGGCAAGGGCCAGCGGCTCCCAGGTGGGGCCCCCGTGCCTGGGGGGGGGGGGGCTCTGGGGAGGCGGGGACCCACCTCCTGGCTCAGGGGAGCAGGTGCAGCAAGGCTGGGGCCGCGGGGTGTGCGAGCTTCCCCCCAAGCACCCCCCGTGGTCGGGTCCTGACGCCCGTGCTCTGTGGGCCCCACAGGCACAGCAGCCCAATGCCCGCACCGCGGCGGACACCCGTGGCCCCATCACCCAACTGCCCTGCGTAGATCAAGGGGCTCGGGCCCTTATGATAAGCGCCGCCAGCCACACAGGTCGGCGACACTCAGAGGGGCCACGACCTTCCCTGAGCCCCGGGGTGGACACCTGCTCTCTGGCTCCGACCCGGAGCATCGGGAGAGGGGTATTGGGTGCACTGGGGGGTGTCGCGTGTGGAAGGGGAGGGTGTGTTCACTGCTAGGAAGCAGCAGCCAGGGGTGCCTGGAGGGCCCAGGGCATGACCCCGGGTCCCGGGATCGAGTCCCACATCGGGCTCCCTGCATGGAGCCTGCGTCTCCCTCTGCCTGGGTCTCTGCCTCTCTCTGGGTCTCATGAATAAATAAAAACTTTTAAAAAGAAGCAGCAGCGGCAGCAGCCAGACACCTGCTGCTTCCCCTGGAGGTTGGATCTCCCATCAGGTGCATCAAAGGTGCCCACTGGCCACCAGCGTGGGACCCTGGGCTCCGTCTGGGCACAGGGGTGCAGGCAGGGGGGCGCCAACAGGGTGGAGCCAGCCGTCCTGACCCGTGTAACAGGCCCGGGCACCCCCAGGCCCACCCCGGGCCCACACCACCCACCACCCAGAGAGACCTGCTCTATGCTGCGGCCTGCTCCATCCCCACAAACAAAAGCTGCTCACTGTCTTGCCCCAGTCATCCTGTGAGTTGCCGAGCCTTGTAGGCCCTGCCAAAGGCAGCCGCGGGGATGTGGCATGGGGACCTGCCCACGGGGACCTGGCCGCGGGTACCTGGCTGCAGGGAGCTGGTGCAGGGAGCTGGTGCAGGGACCTGACCATGGGGAACTGGCACCGGGACCTGGCCACAGGGAGCTGGTGCAGGGACCTGGCTGCGGGGACCTGCTGGGGTACCTGGCATGGGGCTGTCCCACGTGTCCTTGCAGCCCCCACCGCCCCACTCCAGGTCCTGCCACAGCCCGGGGCACCCCTTGCCGTGGGAGGGGAGCTGTGTCCCCTGCCTGCTGTCCTGTAGCCACTGGGTCTGAGCTCCAGGCTGGAGGCCGGGGTGCAGGTGTCCCCAGCCAGCCTCCCTGGGGGTGTGCCTCCAGCCCCGTGACTCCCAACGCCTCCGGGCCCCTGCAGCGTGCACCCCCCGAGAGCACCCGAAGGACAGTGGTGGGCAGAGCTTGCCGGGCCCGACTGGGGCGGACGCTGTGCTGCAGCCGCACCAGAGCCAGCTCGCCGAGAGCCAGGGCGCATCCTGCACCCTAAGAACCGTGTGACCTAGAGGCCCAGGAGGAGACCATACCTCGGAGCTTGATCCTGGCCAAGCAGGAACAGGCGGGGCCGGGGGTGGCTCCCTGCACGGGCGCCCCTCTCTGCCTCGTCGCCCTTCCTGGACTTGCGGGGCCGGCACTGGGCAATGAGGCGAAGGTAGAGAAGGACACGCCGGCTCGGTCCTGGACCCCACATGTGCGACGGGAAGGGATCTGCGGCGCCGCCTGTCCACATGCTGGTGACCCGAGCCGACAGTTGTGGGTGGCCACCTGGCGTGTCCCCGCAGAGGAGAGCGGGCCCGCGGGTCGGCACTTCCACACCCAGGCCTTCGACCTCGCCATTCCACCTCCCAGAGCTTTCCCCAAGGAAGGGCAGGGGGCACACCTGGTGGCTCAGGCCGTTGGGCGCCGACCTTGGCTTCGGCTCAGGTCCTGACCTCGGGGTTGGGAGATGGTCCCCGGGTCGCTGAGCTGAGCTCAGCCCGGAGCTCTCTCTCCCACTGCCCTTCCCCGCTCAACACTCTCTCTGTAAACAAATAAAATCAGAAAGAAAGAGGGAGGGAGGGAGGGAAAGAAAGGGAGAAAGAGAGAGAGAGAAAGGAGGAAGGAAAGACAGAGGGAAGCTGTGCGTGCGGGGGTATCTGTGACCACGTTGCCTTCACTACATGAGACTGGGAACGAGCAATGTCTACAGGCAGCCACGGGTGTGCTTCTCGTTGCTGCCGCGGGGAAGGACGCAAGGCGGCTGAGGCCCAGAGCGAGAGGGCCGCTGGCTCCCACCGCACGGCCGTTGGCATCTACAGCTTGTTCCCGAGGGGGACCCCGGTGAGCCTCAGCCCGTCAGCGGGGCCTTACTTACCAGACAGAGACTGAGAGGCCCCAG
Source organism: Otocyon megalotis megalotis (assembly GCA_017311455.1). Taxonomy (NCBI): domain Eukaryota; kingdom Metazoa; phylum Chordata; class Mammalia; order Carnivora; family Canidae; genus Otocyon; species Otocyon megalotis. The sequence goes on from JAEUCK010005296.1 coordinate 25,778, forward strand.
GGCGAAGGGACCTGGGCCCCAGAGCCGCCTCGGATCACGGACTCAACGGCATCTCCTCCGCGGCCCCCAGCCCGCCTGCTCCATCCACCCCAGACTCCAGCTGCGCGCAATTGCCTGGGCCACTTCCTGCAAATGGTGAGCGAGCGAGCGAGCGAGAGAGACAGAGAGGGAGATGCTGTTGGTTCTGTCTCTCTGGAGACCCCTGGCCGAGGGGCTCCCGTCGCCGTAGGTCGCACACTACACTTGGCACGTGCCCCGCGAATGTGTCCTGTCCCGCCCGCGCATGCACAGCCCTGCCGCCCGGGCTGAGGGCCTCTGTGAGCAGCACCGTCCTCACCACCGGCGTGTTCCTCTCGTGCAACAGGGAAGCCACAGCTGGAGCAAGGGCTCACTGAGGATGGGCTGTTGAGTGAGGCGGTGCTCTTAGGGACAGCGGTCCTGAGCCCGAATGCTTGGGTTCGGCTCTTCTATAGATCAGCATCCAAATCAGCTCATCGCCAAGGAGAAATAAGAAACAAGAGTGAAGGAGACAACAGGCCTCACCAGGTGTCTGCAATTACCAGGACACTTGATTTTACACGTTTCCTTTTACGCAACCACCTGAAGATGTATCAAAGGCAACTCATGGTTCGGCATTGATGGGGACAGGCCACCGTGGTCACGTTTACCCCGTGTAGTTCTTAGGCTCCACTCCCTTTTTTTTTTTTTTGCCTCTGCTCTTTCAGTATTAGAATCAAGAACTCCCTTTTGAAATAAGATCTATTTAAATAGAAGAAAAAAAAAACATGAAAAGAATGTTACCGGTGATCCTCACTTTCCCTTAGACCCCAAATGTCTATAGAATTTCACCGCACATTTTAAAAAGAGGAGACGATGACCCTTGACGCCAACACGAAAATCTCATTCCTGAAAAATCAGGTTGAATCCTAGATTAGAGACCTCTGCCGATATCATCCACAGAAGTTTTTATTATTCGTCATAGTTTTAAAGGATTACAGATGGAATCGTGTTTTACAAGTCGACCTAAATCAATCTGAGTCCTCAGGCGTATGAGAAAACCAACCGGTTTCGGTTTCTGATCAATAAGACTATTTTCAACGAGCACCAACACCAACGACTCTGTCCCGTAGGAACATTGATTTATAAGCATGTCAAACGGAGATTTTTAGTTTACTTCCTGTTTTTACTGCTCTGCCTTCAGCTGCCAATCCAGAAATTAGAGGCTCTCCTCCGGGAGCCAGAAGGCAAGGTAGTATGAGGCCTGCAGAGGTCATCCTTGAAAGCAGGAAACAGCTTTGACCTGGTCTATTGAAATCAATACGACACGGCACGGAGCAAGGAAGCAGATGGCAGGCTATACTTCCATCGATATGTTTCTTTATTATACAATTTGCATTAAATTCTGTTAAAGGACAAGTAGATTCAATTGGCCGTGAGAGAGACCCAAAAAAAAGAGTATGCAATGATTCCCATCCCAGATGAATTTTAATCAACACTATAGGATTTGTGGTAAAGGCTTATTTTTCTTTTAATAAAGTCATATTGTTTCTTCCCATTCTAGGTTACGTGGGAAATTCTAGTACGAGGCGTAAAGAAGACCCTCTCGACCTGTCGTCCCCCCATGAAAAGATACCACTATCCACACAGAAGCGTGTTTGATCATGGCGGCTTCCCTGTGCATTTCGTATACAAGTGCGAATCCTGCTTTTTCCACTTAACGTCACGATAAAATGATTTTCTCTGTTATTGTAATGTCCTCTTCCATATAGAGGCTCTTCTTAGCCTCATTTTGTGAGACAAAGCCTTTTTAAGAGTCCAGAACGGGCAAGCGATGGAACAAGGATTCTAACCCAGATCTACCCAGCTCCAGATCCCAGACTCTTCCCACTATGTCAGAACACCTTAAAAATAGTCAAGTCCCAGGGCGCCTTGGTGGCATAGTCAGTTGACCAGCCGGCCCTTGGTTTAGGCTCAGGTCCTGATCCCAGGGTCCCGAGACCAAGGCCCGTGTTGGGCTCTGCGCTCAGCATGGAGTCGGCTGCAGATTCTCTCCCTCCCCTCTGGCCCCCACCCCCCGCTCATCCTCTAGCTCCCTCTTTATCTAAAATCAATCAATCTTTTAAAAAAAACAGTCACCTCCTCTTGTCCCAGTAAACCACCTTTGGGAATCTATATGGAACCCAAAACGTTCGACATAAGCCTGGGACAGCTTGAAATGCAGAAAAGCAAGAAACTATCAAAGACCAAATCGGTCACATGACAGCAAAGCTAACTTGAATGGGGCCCCCATGCGCCACGATGGCGCAGTACGACTACCGAAAAGAGTAGTTAAGTTCAATTAAGATATTAAAAATGTAGAAATCCATGAGTTCATAATGAGACTTTCTAAAAGACTTACTAGCAGCCATTGGAGGTTATAAGGGCGCCAGTTCATTACTCTGATCATTGATAAATATGCAGAAAGAATCGAGAATTTGTCCGGCCCTTCCCATGTATACGGCCTTTCAGGGCGGCCATAGAACTGATGAGGACAAAGTCTTCCGTGCAGAAGTGGGGCTCGCTGGGTAGGACCGATGACGGCAGGAAAATTGCCATCTGGAGCCCCAGTGGAGCAGTGGCAGTGGCGGCTGGGGAGTGCTTGGCCCGGGGACTGCCGGCCGAGCTCGGGAGGACGTCGGGGCTGATGATTGGCAGCACTGAACGTGAGCCACCGGCATCGTGAGCTCGGTGCGATTCCACCAGACGTTCACAGGATAAGGAATATTACAGCCTAAAAGAAATCACCGGACTTTAATCAGGTCTCGGGTCTACCAGTTTATAGGGAGCCCAGAGACAGGGGAACAAGGTGGAAACATCACAGGGAAGCACTGGTGCAGTTCTAGAACATGGAGCATAAAGGATAAATTGATTTCTCGAACAAAGGCAAAGGCGTGAGAGGGGAGAAGGGATGATGTGGACGAAATACTTGAGAGAGAGGGTGACCGTGCAGTTGAGGGACTTGGTTGTTTCCTGGTATTTGAATAGGCTGACTGTGAAAGAATGACCTTGCGACAGTTGGGGAAATTTGAATATGGGTTGGGTATTAGGATATTCAGGATATTGCTGTGTTGGAGTATGACAATACCCGGACAGCTATTTTTTTTTTAATAAGTCTCACTTTATATGTTTAAATGCATATGAAGTACTTTATGAGGAAAATGATGCAACGTCTGGCATTTCTTCAAATATTCCAGGAAGATATTGTGTGTGTGTGTGTGTGTGCATGTGCGCACACTTGCACACGCACGCGTACGTGATTGTGTGTTGTGGGAAGGGGCAGAGGCAGCCATCGCTAAATGAAACAAGATTTATGACATGTTGATAATCGTCGGAGCTGAGCAATGGGTAAATGGAAACTCTTCGAACCGCTCTCCGTACCATCGTGTGTATGTTTGGAAAATTTCATATTGAAAAAAATGTAACCCTAAGAAACGATGTTTACGAGGACACCAAAAAGCGGAGAAATGAAAAAGATTAATCACTTCCCATGTTCTCTTTCAGTGAACAAGTCTTTCTTGTTGCAAAGACGTAATTTGGAGACAGAAAGATAGCCCGGGTTCCGCAGACCTCGCGTCCGTGACCCTCTCGAAAGAGGTTAAGGTAATGACTTGTTTGTTTCAAGAAGCTGATGCTCGGGTCACGAAGCGGAGTAAGACGGGTTTTGAGGAGGAGGAAAGAAGCGCTCCTCGTGGCCCTTCCTCCCCGGGATACAGCCAAGCAAGCTGATAGCTTTCAGGGGTTAAAAATAAGTCCATTCACCATCTGCCCACACACATTCCCTATAATGACAGATGGAGATCTAATTTTAAAAACAGTACATTTTAAAGATACTTCAGAAACATCTATCCAAACAACGGATTAGAACTTGATTAAAAAATAAATAATTGAAACACCCAAAGCTCACTGAAGGAAAAATCCCGCGCAGAGAGGACTTCTAGAAACAAAGCCCTTTGTGTTCAGCAAAGTGTTTGCCGCTGAATGACAAACTACTGAATATTTTCATTTTCAATTTGTAGGAGAAAGATTATTTACTTTTAATCCCTGGGTTTATTTTTTTTTTCTGGAAAACCACTTCATTAATGACATATTTTGTCAAAGCGTTTTATGTGATGATTCCTTTTTTTTTTTTTAATGTGATGATTCCATTCAATGTACCTTGACTGGAAGGATAATTGATTAGCAGCTTTTAAAAAATTGAAGTATAATTAACACGCAGTGTCATATTAGTTTTAGGTGTACAACACAGTAATTCAACGATTCCATACATTACCCAGCACTCACCACCATGAGCCAAGGGATCTGTCACCAAACCGTGTTACTACGATCTTATTGACTGTATTCCCATCTACAGTTTTCATCTCTGTGACTTATTTATTTTGTAACGGGAATTTTGTACCTCTTAATCCCCTTTATTTCACCCCATCTCTCACCCCCCACCTTCCGCCTGGCAGCCACCCGTTGGTTCTCTGTACTTAAGAGTCTGGTTTTTTGTTGTTAGTTGTCTGTCTCTTCCCTTTTTTGCTTGTTTATTCATTTTGTTTTTTAGATTCCGTATAGGAGTGAAAGCAAAAAAAAAAAAAAAAAAGGAGTGAAAGCATATGGTATTTGTCTTTTTTCTCTCTGACTTATTTCACTCGGCATTATACATTCTAGGTCCATCCATGGTTGTTACAAATGGCAAGATCTCATTTTTATGGCTAATACTCCGCTGTGTATGTACCACCTCTTCTTTATCCATTCATCTGTGATGGACACTTGGGCTGCTTCCATAGCTCGGCTATTGGAAATAACACTGCAGTAAACAGAGGGTGCATGTAGCTTTTTGAATAAATGTTTTATTTTCTTTGGGTAAATACCCAGTAGTGGAATTACTAGGTGACAAGGTATACTTATATATATATTTTTAAGATTTTATTTATTTATTAATGAGACACACAGAGAGAGAGGCAGTGACACAGGCAGAGGGAGAAGCAGGCTCCCTGCAGGGAGCCCAATGTGGGACTCGATCCCAAGACCCCGGGGTCACGTCCTGGGCTAAAGGCAGGCTCTAAGCCGCTGAGCCCCCCAGGCGTCCCTCTTATATTTATTTTTTTGAGAAACCTCCCTAGTGTTTTCCATAGTGGCTGTACTAACTTGTGTTTTTATCCACAGTGCACCATGCGCTCACCAATACTTGTTATTTCTTGTCTTTTTTACTCTAGCCACCCTGCCAGGCATCAAGTGGTATCTCACTGCAGTTTCAATTTGCATTTCCCTGGTGGTGAGTGATGCTGAGCATCTTTTCATGTGCTCGTTGGCCGTCTGTATGCCTTCTTTGGGAAAAATGTCTATCGGGGTCTTCTGCCCATTTTTTAATTAAACAAAACAGTATGGTACTGACACAAAATAGGCACATAGGTCAGTGGAACAGAATAGATTGCACACAAATAAACCCATACTTAGATGGTCAATTAATCTATGATGAAGGAGGTGAGAATATGTAATAGGAAAAAGTCTCTTCAACAAACGGTGCTGGGAAAACTGGACGGCTACATGTAAAAGAGTGAAACTTGACCACTCTCTTATACCATATACAAAAATGAACTCAAAATTGATTAAAGATCTAAATGTGAACCCCACCCCACCCCACCCCCGAGGAAAACCCCTAGAAGGAAACCTAGGCAGTAATTTCTTGGACATCAGCCATAGAAACATTTTTCCAGATGCGTCTTCTCAGGCAAGCAAAACAAAAGCAAAAACAAACCACTGGTACCACACTAAAGTATAAAGCATTTGCATTAGCTGAAGGACATGGGCCCACCGTAGCTCCTCTCTTGCTATCCACTGGGATACTTGGTCCAGGGTGACATTATTCAGGACTGCACATCCGTTTATCACATAATCTCATAAACTCATAGAGGGTCGTGCTGGCGAACTCCCTGTGGGCGGAAGAGGGAAAGTCATTTCTCGAATAGGTACCAGTTCCGGCCAAGATACATCAGTGTCACTTTTCACATCCAAAAGGATCCTGGTAGTCAAGTTGCTGACAAGTAACTAGTTGGTCTCTGCAGGGAAGGGTGTTGTATTGAGGCCTCGGTCTTGATTTCTCTTGCTACAAGTTCAGATGCTCAGTAGTGGCAGTAGGTGCGTCAGATAATTAGCTGACCTGATGGTGGTTGGTCCACTCTCGATAACCAGGATCTCTGGTTTTGACCAAGGAAATATGGCGAATTAAATGAGGACGTGACGGAGACCGCGACCCTTGCAGGGTTAAGATGTGGTGTTGTTTTTCATCTACCCTCTTGATCACAATGGGGAAGCTTCAGAGGCTTCCGTGTGGCCTTCTTCACTGCAGCATCTTACTCTGTGAACCAAGAAGGGGATTGTGACCACTACTAAAGAGATCCACTTCAATTAAGAGATTGAACAATCACACAGGGGATCCGTGCATCCCAAGAACCTACTGTAAACTAGACGGGGCTTGGGTTTCTTATTACCTACCTCCCGGAGGCGCCCACTTGAGCAAAGGGCCATGATGAAACATAAAATAAAAATCCCTGAGTATCAGTGGAGATTACCATGCCCAAGAGTCCTTGAAATACCTGGAATTGCCTTTTCCCCCCATTAGTTACTAAAGGAAATGGCCACAGACCCCGCAGGGCAAGAGCTAGGACATTATTACCGCTCGCACCTGCCACTGTGTAGCCAAACCCTTCCTCCAACCACCTTTCCTTCAGGCAACAGGTTCTGGGTCAAAGGACAGGCTCAGGTATGGAAACCGGCCTTACCTTTCAGTGGGGTGTTTGTTAGTGTTTCCCTGTTAGCCACCCCTCTATCCGGCCTCTAAGGACACCACGTCGTCTCCATTCTCTCTGTTGCTCTCCATGCCCAAGGGCCTCTTGCCCCTCATGACAACGGCATCCTCCTCGCTCCTGATGTCCCAGTTTTGCCACCTGGGCTCGGTCACTCTGAGATCTTATCCCGCTGCCTTCAGGGAGCCTCGTCCTAGAATGCCATCTTTTATCATTTCAGCCCTGCCCTGAGTTGCTCTGTGAGGCTTACCCTGTCACCGGCTCATTCCTTACATCCCCGGTAAGCGGTGTCCTCTGGACGCCTCTGAGCTTAGGGACCTGGCATAGTCCCCAGGTCTCCAGAGTGCATCCTCCCTAGCAGCCCATTTCCTTGAGCCTTTGATCTCTTTCTCCACCGTCTGCCAGAGCCTTGCCCACTTAGCTCCTCCACTTACTGGGCACTGCTCCCCTAGGCTCCGAGAGCCCCCCAGGAGTGTTAAATCCCGGATCTGAGAGGAGAGCCCTCGCGGGCCCGAAAACTGTCCCGTATCCAACCGTATTCCCTCCCCTTAATCCTCAGATGCTCACAAGTCAGGCCCGGCACCCTCCGTGCTCCCCGTGCTCCTGCCCCTGCTCGCGGCCAGGCCCCCCCACCTTTCTGGTGTACATTCCCCGTCTTCCCCCCTCGGGACTGGCGCTCTTCCCGCTGGGTTTTGTCAGGATTTGACTCCAGTTCAGAGGTCAGCAGACTTTTCATGGAAAGAGCCGAGGAAACCCACCGCGGGCTTCGTGAGCCATGCGGGCCCTGCCGCAACTGTGCAGCCGACCTGAGTGGGACCTCAGTGGGGTCCATCTGGCCCGTGGGGTGTCGCTGCCGGTGCCCTCTCGCAGCGGGCCTGGTGTCAGGGGGCACAGCCTGATGGTGCGGTCCCGCATCAGCCTCGGGGGGGCCGCACTAGCTTTCCTAGGGAGCGGTGGGCTCCCAGGCTCGGGGGCTCAGGGGCCCGCGTGGCTCCGGGACTTGTGAGCCCCGGACACGACATCAGTGCCCCGGCGCCCTGACCGTGACAAAGCCGACATGTCCCTCCCACTGCGTGGGTCTTTTTTTTTTTTTTTAATTTTTATTTATTGATGAGAGAGAGAGAGAGAGAGAGAGAGAGGCAGAGACACAGGCAGAGGGAGAAGCAGGTTCCATGCACCGGGAGCCCGACGTGGGACTCGATCCCGGGTCTCCAGGATCGCCCTGGGCCAAAGGCAGGCGCCAAACTGCTGCGCCACCCAGGGATCCCCCACTGCGCGGGTCTTGTAAGAACATCGCAGGCTGGGCCCTGGCTTTTCCCGGCCTCTGGCTGCCGGGGCGGAGGAAGCCCACAAGGCCCTGGGCCTTCACCGGCAGCCTGGGGGTGCCGACAGGTGGTGCAGCCTGTCTCCACGTCCCTTCACGGCAGGAGCAGCAAACCCCCAAGTCCACCACACGGCCCCCCCCCCCCGTGGGGCCCAGCTGCCGCCCGGTGACCGCCGTGGCTCGTCCGCTGGCTCAGGTGCTGCCCCGCCGCTCGCCCAGCCCCGGGAGCTCACCTCGGGCCTTCCTGGCCGCAGCAGTTCTGCTTCTTCCCCAGACATCAGGCCGGGCTCTGCCCCTAAGGAAGTAGAGGAGGGAGTGGGGGGGCAGGGGGGACCCACGAGCACCCGGGGTAAGGGCCTCAGGCCAGACCCCACGGCTCCGCAGCTGGGGCGCCCTCGGCCTCGTCCCATGGAGCCACAGGGTGAGCCCCCAGTGCAGAGGGCGGCGGGCCGGTCAACTCCTCCCCTCACGCCGTTCTCCAGCGGACCCCGGGGAGCCCCGAAGGTCAGCAGTCCTGCCGTGGGGGGTGAGCGCCTCCAGCCGGAGGCCGGGCCGGGCCGCTCGGGATTTGCACCCGCTACGAGCGCCTGCTGCGGTCCGGCCTGTGAAGACCAGAGGCCCCAGGGGCCCCGTCTGCGTGGTCCTCACACTGTGGTCCGGGGATCTCGGAGAAGCCCTGGCTCCAGCGACTGGGTGCGATTGTCATTACTTTTCCTAAATGGATTCTAGAGAATGAAAGCGGAGAAGGAGCCACGGCTTAGGGTCCACAGCAACACGGAAATCCGCTTTCGGCAGGTGGGACAACGGGAGGGAGGGAAGCAGGGGAGGGACGGGGAGGGAGATGGAGAACAGGACAGAAGTCGGCAGCCACGAGGTAACTGAAGTCAGCGTCGCAGAGAGGTGACCTTTCTACTTGCCCGTCTCCTCCTAGCAGACGTTACTGGCCCGGCCAGGGAGGGGACGTGGTAACCGGGACACCGGCGACCTCGACGGGGCCTGCTGCCATCATCGATCATACGAACTCAACTTGGAATCAACAAATAAAGTGCCTACCAATTTGTGTTAAGTGTGATGTCCAGGGCAACGTGCCACCTCTCCCGCTGGACTCAGGCTGACAGTATTGGAGGCCGAAAAAAAAAATCATTATTTATTTATTTTTTTATCTTTGCAGCTACAGATTATTATAAAATCCCAGAAAAGCCAGAGATTGAAATGGTTTCTCTAGAGCCTCGAGCCTCATCAGAAACTCGTGTGATTTCAAATTCTAGTAAATTCTTCAGATGTTGCTTGCGGGGAGCTGAGATCCTCCCGTGTCATTGGGCATCGACTCACAGGATCTTATCTTTAAACAGCACGTGGGGGCCACGCAGCTTCGGTGCGGGCCCCGCGTGGAGGCTCCCCCGGGACCGCGTGTTCAGCGTCGACCCCCTTGGGCCGCGTCGTCATCCGAACTGCGGGCTCCTCCATCTTCACTATTCAGGAGGTTAGGGTCCTGGGGGGGGGGTCCTCCAGACCACGTACCGACCTTCTACACGCTCATCAAGACATTTGTCGAAATGAAATCAAGAACATGAGGCCTGTTGATGCTGGTCGGCTCGTTTTCCGACAGACACGCCAGCCCGTGGGTGACCCCACCCCGCCCTCGGTGACGGCGTCTGCCGCGACCGTGAGGGCCCCCGCCCCAACCCCGGGCTCCCGTCACGCTGGCTGGGAGGCAGGAAGCCGTACAGAGCTTTCTGGATACGGACATGTCTGCTGCTTGCTCATGACGTTAAAAGAATGGCGTGAAAGGGCACGGACTCGGCCCGAGCTTGGCGCCGGGCAGTGGCACTCAGCCTGCCCCGGGTCCCCACCTGCAGACCCCAGGTCCCCACCTGCAGATCCCGGGCCCCCACCTGCAGACCCCAGGTCCCCAGAGCTCTCAGGCCCCAGGTCCCCGGGGCTCTCAGCACAGATTTCTTTATTTTTTAAGATTCGTTTATGTGAGAGAGAGGGAGGGGAGCTGTGGGGGGCTCCCAGGCTGGCATCCTGAGCACAGGGCGGCCCAGGGCTCCATCCCCACCCCAGGGTCCCCCCCAAGTCAGCCTGGACCCCCAGGCACTCCTGAAAGGGCCTTTGTGACTTGGGGCTACTTCCAAGGCGCAGGGCAAATGGGGTGCTGCTGTCCCCGGGGAGCGCGGCCGCCATCCTCACGGTCTCCTGGCCCCGGAGGCTCCCTGGAACCCGGGGCATGGCCTCCTGACCGGGCTCGCAGCCTGGCCTGGTGCACACGGGGAGGCACATGTCTGCCACAGGGCTCCCTTCCTGTCCCCTCCCGTCCCCTCCCGTCCCTGCTCCCTGCAGCCCATGGGGACAGAAGCCCTGCTGCCTGGCTCCCTGCTCCGGGCGCCCTGACACCTGGTGCTGAGGTCTGCCCGCTTGCTCCATCCCTGCAGCCGCCCGAAAGCAGCTGGAGGCGGAGGTCCCCAAGGGAGCGACACAGGGCGCGGGCGACCAAGGCAGGGCCAGGGCACCCCTCGGCCTCCGTGCACCCCAGCCCCTGCACAGCAGCCTGCGGGCCAAGGCCTTGGTGCTCCTTAAGGAGTGCTCACCGTCAGACCGCCCCTGTGCTGGGGAGGCCTGGGGAGGCTGGGGAGGCCAGGGAGGCCGGGGAGGCAGGGTGGCACAGCAGCGCGGGGCAGGGCTTCTCAAAGTGGGGTGCGGGGCCCCCGGTGATCCCGAGGCCTCTGCAGCGGTTGGGCGAGGTGGAAGTGGCTTCTAGGAGAGCATAAGTGGGTGGTGCTTGCCTTTAACACCCCTGGCGTCTCACTAGGCCTCAGCGGGGTGTCCAGGAGCACGTGATGCGCGTGCAGCACACACAGAACACAGGCGCGGATTGACAGTCGGACGCCTGCTGTTCCACTGGACGTGGGAGGTGTTTGCAGAAAATGTGGACCGGACCACCCTCCCACTACGGCTGCTCTAGGGAAGCACCGTTATCCTTCACGAACAGACGGCAGGTTAACAGGGAAGGATCCCGTTATCTTACACTAGGCTAGCGGACACCTTGCGGTCTCCCCGTGTTCACTCCTAACAGGGCACCCACCGGGGGACGCAGCAACAAAACCTAAAGCTCTGCAGGTCGTCCACACTCCTCAGAAGTGGAAACGGGTCCTGGGGCCGAGGGCACCGGGGTGCACAAGCACCGTGCCCGGAGCCTTCCCTGCTGGGTCACGGGCCAGCCTGGCCGCGTCATAGCCAAGGAGGCGTCTTCCTGCCTCAGGTGCCCACCTGGAGGCCGCTGCTTCCAGTCCCAGAGGTGACACTGTCGTGGGGACGCACCGAATTCATACGACGGAAAGCACGTCCCAAAGACCCGCCACTTGGTAAGTCCTTTGTTCCAGCTGTCGTTCCTAACGAATTCTCACCAGTTTTTGCGTTTCTTTCCAGGAAATAAAGATGAAAGACTGCATTACCAAGTCATCCAGATACACTTCATTCACTTGGAGGAGGGACAGGAGAGAGATTTTGTGGGGAGGGTCTGGGTCCCAGCAGACGTCACAGTAGCTTCCACTGACCGCCAGGGTGACGTTCTCATCCGGCGGCACCCGGCCCACGAAAACCTCTTCAGGAAAACGAAAACGCCTCGCTTTGACAAATACAGCCCATTTTCTACGTCTGCGGATGCTAGGTCCATAGGGCGGGTAATCACAGGCCGGGTGACACGTCCGGGGCCCAGCAGCCCCGGCGAGGTCGGCCCCGAGGACGGGCTACCAAGTGGGGCAAGAACGAAACACGAGGACGCAGTATCCGAACAAACGCCTCGGATCTAGGATTTACAGGTCTTACTCGATGAAACCGAAATTATAGATTTCTTTAAGAAAACCTAAATGTGAGGCTTTGGGAGTTTTAATGCTTCTAATATAGATTCAGGCACACACTAAATACAGATGCATTCTTCCCCTCTAAAGAAACGCACGTGTTTACTCGGCAAACAGTTCATATTAGAAGTTTATTATGTTTTGAAGCTGAAAAAGTCGGACTTTGGGGAGTGCCGTGGGGACAGTACAGACAACGTGGGGAAACGGGCATTTCCGTGCTTTCAAGGTGGGTCAGCCTTAGACCACCGTGAGCGTCCAGGCTCTTGGCCACTAGAGCGAGGGAAGAGGTGGGGTGGTGGGGCTTACTGAGGTCACCTCAATGTGTCACCCAAGGGTGAAACTCCAGGAGTCAGGCAGCCTTTCATTTTTCAGCACAGACCATCGAGCAATTAAGAGCAGCGTCACCTTGGGCTTTTATGCCCGAGATCCTTCAGCCGTGAAACGGGAATAACGAATCTACCTCTTGTGGGTGTTGGAATAATCAGGAAATACGATGCACGTAAAGTCCGTGCCCTTAAAAGCATATTGACAGGAAAACACCATCGGGTGATACATGGAAATCAAAGTCACGTAAACCGTGTGACAGTGTCACAGTGAGGTGCCCGGTTACTACCGCTGCTGTGAAACGACTATTAAGCTCATGGCTGTGGGGTGGGGGTTTTGGAAGGTCTCCCCTGGGCGGGCCTCGCTGGGGATGTGTCGTGTGCTTGCCATCAGACGACAGCGGGTCCTGCTGGGGGCAAGGCTGGACCGCACCGGGTTTGACCCACGGTGCCCGTAGACACCGGCCTCGGTGCCGGTGCTGCCTGGGGCTCGGCAGGGACCGCCAACTGACCGCGGCTCTTCCAGGGACTTCCGCCGTGGCCTGGGCTTTTATACGGCGTGTCCTCGGCGGAGGTCAGGATTCTAGGTGGTCGGGTGTGCAAGGAGGCCAGGCGGGAGCCGACTGCCTTCTGCGGCTTCTCGAGTCAGCAGCGTCTCTTCTGCATTTTACTGGTAATGATGGAGTCGCGGAGGCCAACCCGGCCTCAAGGACGGGGACGACGGGCAAGTGGTTAGCAGCACGTCGTGAAGCTGCCACCTAAAACGGTAGCTTCCAGTCTGTACGGTCTCCAAAAGAATACGGGAGAGAGGACATCGAAAATATCGACAAGATCCCAAACCACCTGGAGGCCCTTCCCCTGCGCCCGGCTGAGGGCAGGCCCCCCGGAACATAAGGAACCGGGGAGTGTGCGGGGGCCTGGGCAAGGTCCCCAAGCCTCCTGGGGACCCGCTTCCTCCCGCGCCACCCGGTCCCGGCCCCTCACGTCCAGCCGCAGAGGAGACGGGAGGATTCTAACATGCAGCAGGTCTCGCGGTGGAGGGGATGGGGCTCGCCTCGCACCTGTCACCCCTGCTCCCACCCGTGGACCCCCTTCTGGCCACGCGAGCAGAGCCCACCTCCCAGGACCCTGGGGAACGGTGTCTGGCCGGGAAGAGGGAAGACGGATTTGGCAACACGGGCTGCCCCCCGCGGCCCCACAGGTGATCGTCAGTACGTTGTATTTGAAAACTCAAAGGTCTGCGGGATACACAAGCTGACCCCATCGCCCTCATCTCCGCGTCACGATTCGGTGCCGTCGCCGATGAGCCTAAGCACGTCGCCTTCCTCTGAGCACTTTTCGAGCTCGCCAGGACTAGCAGCGCCTCCCTTGCGAGGATGTCGCACACGCAGGGCCAGCGGCACAGCTCTCACCTGGTCCCCTGCAAACGGATTATTGCGGATTCCAAATTAACACTACCCAACGGGATCTTAACAGTTTAGAAATGACTAAGGTGGGGGAAAACAGCGGAAGTAGGAGTCCACAAATAGGGAAAGGGGTTGGGGGCAAAATATGTTCACAATCTAGGAAAGAAAAGGTCTTTTCCTTGGCGCGTGCTGATATTTATGTTACTTGTGCTTGCATCACATGCATGGCATTAAATTCCAGGTCTTTCTAGATTTAGACCAAGACCCTTTTCGGGGCTTGCTGCAGGTTTAACAGGCTTGTGTAAAGGCCCGTGGCCCCCCAGAGCACTGCCCAGACGGGACGCTGCTGTCGTAGAGTGCCGCGATGCTGAGAGTGCTGCGCCAGGCATCACCCCGTCTGGTTCCCTGAGCCTCCCTGAACAAGTCACCCAACCTCCCGGAGTCTGTTTCCTCAGCTGTGAAGCAGCCCCTACACCTCTCAGCTGAGAGGCAAGGTGGCCCACTCCCTGGAACAAATCTGCACTTGGCAAAGCAGAAAGAGCACATCAAGCCTGTGGCTAGCCTGCAGAGGAGGTGCAGGGGCCGCCAGGGCCGTGGTTTCAGGCACACGGACAAGGCAATGCTCTCCCACTGCTGATCCCAGCCTTGATGTCTCAGGCTAATGCCAGACCAACCCCCTTGCCGGGGCCATCTGGTCCTGGGCGCGCTCCCGAGAGGCGGCTCCACGCGAGTCACAGCAGCCGCAGCAGCCTTGGTGCAGAGGAGGAAAGCCTCATAGGATCTGCCGCCCACTGCAAGCTTGGGCGACGGACTTAAAGGGAACGGGCACTGAGGGGAAACAGCTACAGGAATCTGATTTACTCAAGATTCACTTTCGGGTTAATTTGGATTCATTCTGGATTCGATCACAAGGAAATGCATGGGGACGGGGTCAAAGTGGAAACCTTCGTAAGTCACGGGGTGAGCATGGGGAACGTAGCTGAGAATACTCTATTGCCTATTTGAAAGTGGCTCAGAAAAGTAATCTTAAAAGTCCTCATCGTTAAGAAAAAACTTTTAGGACTGCATGGATGATGTGTATTTTTTCTTTGCCCTCCTTCCCAAAGGCAAAGAACCTGTGTTTTATAAAATTATGATGTGGAGAGAAGTGAGATGAAATTGCGTGCTAAGTGCAGGGAGTACTTTACTGGTCGGCCAACACCGCCATTCTCTCCCCAGGTAAAGACACCCCAAAGTTAAGGGGTGTGATACAAACAAGGCACACAGACTGTGGCGGGCCGGTAACGGGGGCCGGAGACAGCAGGTGTCAGCGGCGATCATCTCCGCATGTCGCGCCGAGTGACAAAATGTTGAATGGGAAACAAAGACGACAAAAGCTACGGCGCGGTGTCATGTACATTCAGTGAAGTGTAGCTTAGAAACACAGCACTGTGGAGCAGGACATCCTTTTCCCAGGACGTAGATTTAGAGATGTGTCAAACACCGGGGAACGGGTCCCGTGTGAGAACAATGTCGGAAAACAGGATGAAGGAAGATCTTTACGACCAGGGAGCCCTCCGCGGTTAGTGAGAGCGAACCTGTGCACCGAGGAAACACGATTAACTGCACTCTGCACCCGAAGTTTACAGAAGACCTAGGTCTGCGGAGAGGGCCAGAGGGCCAGTGGGTACGTGGTAAGGGCCAGCGCTCCCCGGCGGCCGCTCCGCAGACACACCGCTCCCCGCGGCAGCGCCCCGTCCCTGGTGGAGCAGGCTTGCTCTCTAAGGGACAAGAACCTTAACACTTACCTCTTCAGCCCCCTCCACCGGGGACGGAACGAACACCTCCTTGCACACACGGGAAAACCAAGTCGCTCTTCCCGAGTCATGGGATAGCTCAAGGGGTTTGAGCTCCGCGGTGAAGCCCAACTCCGCCGTGACTCCCCTGAGGCACCCGGACAGGGAGCCCCCTCGTGCTGAGCCCTGAGGCCGGCTTTCGTTCCGAAAGCGAGGTCTAAACATTTTACATTATTTTCTTCCTCAACTAACTGCTCGAGTAAAGGCAGGTCTGGAAACCGAGCCTGAGGGCGCAGCAGGGCACCTTTGCGTGTTCACATCTACAAGTAAAGAACCTTTACGGCAGGCCGACGACACGCCAACCCGCCCGAACTCAAGGAGAGCGACCTGCGCCACGTCACGAGCCGTAACACGCTCAAACGAGGACATTCGCCTTCCTCGTAGCTTCCCAGCCCCCTTCCTTCTGGGGGTTCCGGTGCCAGGGCAAGGTGGAGTTACTCCTCCCGAAGTCCAACCACACGTGTGGAGAGGACAAGTCACTCCTGCCCTCCCATGTCATTCTGACAGCCGGGAATCAAAAGCTAAGGCTGGAAAGCTTCCGCTAGGCAGCAGTCTGGCTCCCAGAGCCCAGCAGGCACGGCCCGCACTTTGTGAAAACATCACCTTTAACCCCTGTCTAAAAATGACAGCTAAAAGCCGACAGGATTCTGACTTTTATTCTTAGGTAAGAACAGATAAAGAACAGGGACAAGTAGCAGCAAAAAGGGCCTGTCATCTAATCCGGCTGCGTCCGGGCCTCAGGAAACGCACCTGCGCAGGACACCCACCACTCAATCCTCGGGGACCCTCAGAACCTCACTTGGGGCCTGAAGTGCATCTGCTTGGTGGCATTGTTCTTCATTCCGGTCTTCAGCATCCACTTCGATTTCATCCTCTGGACGTACTGCATGTCCCGCTCATGCAGAAGAGCTGCTCCTGGGGTTGCAGAGGGGACAAGAAATGGGGCAAAGGTTTGTTATTTGTGATCAGGAAAAAATCCCAATTGTGAGAGAGACTCTCAGACCTAACTGGAGGGTGGGGGGCGTGGTAACCAGGTTCTTACTGTGAAGAAGGGCGCTGACCTGGGGTCTCCACGTAGCGCGTGGGGGTTATACGTGCCCAGAGCTACAGACCTGTACTCGCACACATGTCTCTGGGACAAGCCTCACTAGTTCCCGTCACCTGGACGGGTCTGTAAGCCCCAGAGGTAATGCCCCACTCATCAAAGGTGACAGAAAGGCAGACACTATAAACTGAGTCAGGTGATAGTTCCTGACAAGAGTAAGATGAAGTCAGCATCTGCTAGACCTAAGTGGCAGCCGGCGGCCAGGAAGCCAGTGTTAACTAAGCACAGCGGCACTGCACACGGAGCTTATCCGTCTAGGACTTTCCATGCCCACCTCAGGGAGCTCCCCCGTCTGCTCCAGGCCCCAGTGGGCTGATGGTCTCCCCGAAGATCTAAGCACTCAGCTGCTGTAGCACATGCGTTAGGACAGGCAACCCGCAGATCTGCCAGGGGGTCCTGTTCTTGCCCCCATTTTATAAATGAGGAAACAGAGGCTTTGGTCACTTAAACTACTCACGTTCCTCATGTAAGAACCACCTAGTAAATCAGGTAAGTCGAGTCTGACTCCGTAACTCGAGCTGTTTGCCCCAAGGACACTAGTTAAGTCCTCCATATAACCTCCAGGATAATTTCCACCTTTGTTGACTACCAAGTACTTATTTCTGTCACTATTATCTATATGCCATTTTAGAACGTTACCGTGCCAGAAATATGAAGTTTTTAAGTAACAGAGCTTTGGGCTTATTGCCATAAACATATCAAGTAGTAACATAAGGCCCCAGAGCCAAGAAGTTCCGTTTCCCCTAGGGAGGACCCATAAGGACATCAATGGAAAGGACTCCAGCCAAGCCCCTCGGGTCCTACGAGGCCCTGGGCTGGTCCACGGTGGTACCCACACACCTGTGCTGCCGGTCCATCCCAGGGCTCTGTACTGCTGCAGTATCCGGCCCACGGCCTTCTGATTCTTAGCAACTGCCACAGCCCGTGACAAGCCAAATCGCTGTTTGTAGTATCTCATCAAGGAGCGGTGACCCACTCTGGCACCTGTTTTTCAAAAAAGCAAGATGGAGATGCTGAACTGGATAATATTTCAAGGTAGAGCAAGGACTTTCTAAATCAAAAAGGGTTTAAGGGTTTCTAGCTGGAAAATGGAAAGCCAGAAGAAACAAAGTTCTATCCGCTAAAAAATAAAAAAATAAAAATGAAGTAGCGTATTAGAAAATGAGACGGAAAATCAAAAAATAGAGGGATTTTTATTTTTTTAGAAAAAAATTTATTTTTTATTGGTGTTCAATTTGCCAACAGACAGAATAACACCCAGTGCTCATCCCGTCAAGTGCCCACCAAAAAATAGAGTGATTTTTAAAAAAAGAGAATGGCAAGTCACTGTTACCTGAAACACTCAGCATCTGGTGTGTATGCTTCTCTAGCGATTAACACAGCAACACCTGCTAATATGGATAATAGGGCCCGAGAAAGGAGGTAGGGGCCAGAACTTCTTTTTAATACAAAGATAAAGCACATAATAACTGATGTTCAAAACCTAAAAGTCACAGTCTGGGTCTAGAGCAAAAAAACCAATCCACCTTTCTTCTGCCTAAATTCTGCATAGTGGTAGTTCTCAAGCCGCTGATTTCTTTACCTCCAGGGACATCTGGAGACACTGCTGGTTGTCATACCTGGAGGAGGCCAGCTAGCAGCTAGCAGATGGAGGTCAAGGGTTCTGCTCAACATCCTGCGGTGCACAGGACAGTCCTCCACAACAGTCATGTGGCCTAAAAGGTCCCACGCTCAGAAACCCTACCCTGTTTTCTATGTGACAGAAATCACCTGGGAGCCAGAATTCTAAAGGATGATTAAACTGCATTCCCTCTACAGCTTTTGCTAATTAGCAGAATCTGGTAAAACTCTGCAGGTCAACCATGCTTTCAGAGACGAGTCACTGTGGGTTCCCCGGCCCGTTCCAGGAAGCGTGCACCCAGCCTCAGCTGCACAGCAGGAAAGCGAAGGGGGCAGAGCGGCTCCCTGACTCGGGCGCCCTCGGAGCAGGGGCTCTCACAAGGTGGTCCTGGCACGGCGGTATCAGCCTCACCCCAGGGCAATCGAATCTGACACTAAGTGTGGTTCTCTCACAGCAACAATAATCAGATACCTTCCCAGGCAAACACGGAGCAATTCCATGACAGCACGTGTCCACCGGGCACGGAACTGCCACTCCCGCTGCAAAGGGGTGAAGGACACATGGCGGCGGCGAACCACGTGCACAGCTTCCAGGAGAGCCTTATATTTACTTATATCAGACCAGGTCTTTCACAGTCTTTTGTGTAGAAAGACCATGAACAGGAGACTATAAATACTCCAGATGGCTGTATTTGCCTTTAGGATCTAGACCTTTCACTTACATGAAAAAATTCTGTCAGGTTATTTTCAGTCCCGATAGCTGGGGCAAGCCACCTGGAAAGGTTTGCTTGCCACACAAACATGGGAAAGTACTTATTTTCAGTTGTTTCTCTGTCACAGGATGCAAGAGATGCCTCCCCCCCAAAAAAGACCCTTTCAATTCAAAGATGAGTTGGTTGTTGGATACCAGCAGAGATGAACCTGCCCCCTTGAACCTGTTTCTTCTGGAAGCCTCTCTAAGAGTCAACAAAGCTTCTAGACCACAAGGAAAGGATACGATGCAGCTGACACACAAGACTCAAGCTTAAAAGAAGGCCGCTACAGGAGACCCCAGCACCACTATCATTTTCTATTTATAGTAATAGGTCAGGACGCTCTAGGTTTGCCAGGCTCAAAATCATTACATGATAATGCTGGGTCACTGGGACAAAGTAAAACAATGTATGATGGTAAGCAGGCTTTGGACATATGCATCTTTGAAGAACACCCCTGAAAATTCAGGGTTCGGGGTTGAGTTCATTACTCAACGCCAAGGTTTGTGCCCCGAGCAGGGGAACTGAAAACACAGTTTAGAGCTAGCCCTGCCCCGTGTCAATGACAGGAAGCCCCAAGAATAATGTGCCAGGAACAGCTCAACTTGAAGGCCCTCATCTAGGAAAATTATTTTTATTTTTTTCAAAGATTTTTATTTATTTATTCATGAGAGGCAGAGACACAGGCAGAGGGAGAAGCCGGCTCCTTGCAGGGAGCCTGACATGCGACTTGATCCTGGATCCTGGGATCCAGCCCTGAGCCGAAGGCAGACGCTCAACCGCTGAGCCGCCCAGGCGACCCGGAAAATTATTTTTAGAACACAGTGTGACTGCCCAATAAACAGGAGACGGGTTATGTCCTAGTGACGGCAAAGCCACACTCTGTCCATCGACCTTTCACCATCGCAATAACCACTTGGAAAACTGTCTGCTCCTACTTAACAAAGAGACAGTGGAAAAGCAATGACCTCCAGCTGTAATTTTCCCAAGATTAATTACATCTTCTCGTGGATCCACCACCAGTTTCATCCGGCTGCCCAGCTGCTCACTGCCTGCGTCTTTCACAACAACTTATCCACAGGAGCTGAGGAGCAGGGAAGTGAACTCCAGGAAGCGAGCCAGGCCTCAGGCTTCACCTACATGCTCACAGTGCCCCCTGCGGGTGCTCTTTGTCACTGGCTCTCCAATCACCTACTCCATTGGCGATTAGATCTAGGACGGCCGAGGGACCGCTTCTGAAACCGGCTGAAAGTGGACCCTACTAAGTGTGGTCGATTAGAGTCCTTCTCAAATCAGCTTCATGCTAACACCCATACTAACTCAGTCGAGTAACTGAAAAGGTTTCTGACCGGGAGATTCGTTCAAAGACATAAACAGGGGACTGGACATACTGCTGTAATACTGCTCCTCGGTTACGGGGCTTACTCAGAGATCTCCCACTCTCCCGGCTTGTTAGAGAACTTCCCAAACCAGAACTGAGACATGAGGGCAAGTCAATGGACTAGAAACCATCATGTCTCACTGTGATCAAGATGGACAGAAGGATGGTGAGGTGACATGAAAAGCAAGGTATCAGTCCACCTGGAAGAAATTTCAGAATACTAGCAACCTTTGATTCATGAAGAAAGCTATTTATTAAACAAATTCTTTTTTTTAAGATTTTATTTATTTATTCACGAGAGAGAGAGAGAGGCAGAGACACAGGCAGAGGGAGAAGCAGGCTCTTCACAGGGAGCCCGACGTGGGACTCGATCTCGGACCCCAGGATCGCCCTGAGCTGCAGACAGATGCTCAACCACTGAGCCACGCAGGCGTCCCTAAAGAAATTCTTTAATAAGGTCTCACCAGTCAATCATCTGTGAAGACCCACGAAGCTACTGAAGGACTTAGATTGTTTTTATTAGTGGCTCTCATTCTTCTCCAGGTCACAGGTGTTTTTAAAAAACGACAGTATCTCCACAGTAAAAATGTACCTGCCCCTCCATCCAGTTAAAAAAACAAACATGCATGGCCACACAGGTGATATTAAAAATTTCACTCATTTTTTTGAGAAGGCGGGTGTGTGTGCTTGCAGCTCAGGAGCAGGGGGAGGGCCAGAGGGTGAAGCCGACTCCCTGATGAGCAGGGCGCCCTGATGCAAGCGCTCTATCGCACGACCTCAAGACCATGACCTGAGCTGAAGGCAGACACTTAGCTAACTGGGCCACCCCACACAGGTGACTAAGCACGATGGCCTTTCCCTAGGAAACGGCACATTCAGACAAAGCAACGCGGACGGCCTGGTTAGGAGCCTGCGCAGTACTGCTGCTCACGTCTCTCCAGAATGTCTACAAGTGCGGTACCTCACAGTAACACCAAACCACTTGCTATTCTTCACTACTCCCTGTCCTGAGGCTTATTATCTAATAGTAGGTGGCCAGCAGCAGTGAGCAAGGAATCCAGGCTTTAAAAACCAGGGAAACTGGACCTTCAAATTAATCTCATGCCACTGTCTTCTTCGACTACATGAGGATGTAGAGACAAGCAATCTGCTGCACGGGGCTGCAGGCCACTGATTGATTCCAAGCCCGAGGCCCCTTAGCCCACAATGGTTCCCTCTGCTTTGCTTCTCCTGGTCTGTGTCAGGCCCAAGAGAGTCAACCTTACTTTCCTTTTAAAGTCACCTCCAACCCCTCAATTACTCAGTCAACAAACATTTATCTGGCTCTCGTGTGCCTGAGACCCGGTGCTGAGATGAAAGCAGCGACCTTTTAAAAAAAGTAAAGGGGGAAGAGAGGCAAGCAAGCCAACAATTACAAAGGAGAAGACTGTTCCGACAGATAGGCAAGTGTCCCAGGAGCAGAGGAGACTCCCCACACTCAGGGCAGGGGCTGAGTTTACAAAAGCTGATGGAGGGGCGAACCCAAGTCTTAGCAGCAGTAAGACAGAAGCACCAGCCATGCAAAGTCCCAGAGGAGGGAAACTGCCACTGGGCAGGTAAAGGGATAGAACAGGATACCTGGTGGGGGTCGCACCTGGAAAAACTAACTTACTGGAAGAACAATGGCTCCCCCTGGAGGAATTCCAGAGGAAAAGGAAACAGACTGGCATTTGTTCTGGGAAGAGGACACCAGAGTGGAGATGGACACATGGGAAGCAGTAATGATGACACAGACAAGCGTTCAAGAGAAAAAAAGGAAAAAATATTCAAAGGCTGTATGGAATTTGCATTTAGGAACCATTTCTACATGGGAGAGGAAGGGAGTATCCTGACAAGACGCCCATTTGGGGCTTAATCTTAGCTCAATCATCCTAGAAAAAGGTGTTTTCTAGAACCCGCCCCCCCAAAAGACCCGTAAATAAAGTTGCAAAACTTTTATGTTTAAATGAAATTTCTCTCAAATAGACTGTATCTCTTAAATAGGATATGCTCATTGTGCACAATCTGGTATAGAATATGCTGGAGTCAATGCAAAACGAAGCCCCCGTTCATAATGACATGCCAGACGCTACAGGGATCATCTTAGTCAACTCGGGCACAGTCTGGGTCATCGCACTCTCCTGTCAAGGACACGGATGCTCGTGAGGTAAAGGGCTGAAAGAGCCCGCCCTGGAAATTAAGTTATTCAGCTTATTTCTGCTATAGTGTACTGACATTTCCACCAGAGGAAGACTACAAGAGGTTTTCTGTAATGTATTTTTGCTCCTGTGTCTTGCACGGGCCACAATGCCATGCCTGACAGCGTCCTCATCACCGTAAGGAGAGTTATGTCTTCGAGTCAGGCTCCGCCCGCCCCTTCCTCCTACGTCACACTCTAAAGCTGCCCTTGGCCTCAAAGGTGATTACTCCGAGTTAAGGAGCTGTCTGTACCTAAGCAGTGCTATTCTACGTGAAGAGCCGTGATACAAGACGGTTTCTTCAGCAGTCAGCTCCATGAGCAGGACAGCTGCTCCTGCCCCCACCGTTGCTGCACACCTCCCAAAGCCAGGTAGGGAAGACGTGAAAAAGGCTTCACTGACTAGGGTCCTGGGTCAACTCTTCACCCTACTTAAATTGCAGCGGGCTCACAGGTCAAATAAGGCTAATGGACTCTAACCCGCTTGTAAAGATGAAATACCCACGTACCACGCCACCTTTCAGTAAATAGTATTATTAGGACTTTACTATCTCCATGGCTCCATGCCCGTTCCTTCTCACAGGTGCTTCTGTAGTTTCTCCCATTCTCATCAGCTAATCCTAACACTGGAAGCAATAGTGGATGCTTGTCAGACCCAGAGATTTGGCCCCCCACCTTTTCATACCCACCATTTCAGTCAAATCTTATCCCCTCAAGTAGCAGGCACAATTCAAACTCCCTGCCTCCCTACCAGAATCAGAATACAGAGGCAACTGGGCACTGTCGTTAGGTACGCCTGGGACAGACTACCAGCTGGAAGTCTGAGCAACACGAGGAAACAGGAGCCAGTTCAAAGAATAAGAGCAGGGCCATGACTTACAAGAAAAACCTAAAAGAAGCAATAATAATAATAATAATAATAATAATAATAATAATAAAGAACCAAATGCAAAATGTCTATGTATTTGAAAGGAAATGACTGATCAAAGCACTTGGAATCGTAACAGAAGTAAGCAAAAACATTGATCTAATTTCAATGAAACAGCCAACACAGAGCTAAGTGGCAACCTTCAGAATTTACTATGTGTCCGAGAACATAAAACTTAAAAAGTTTAACTATCTTCCTCAGTATGGAAGGGGACTGATGTGACATGCCTAATAATCTCACTGGCATTACGCTATTTATCTTTGACAAGTGCACTTACCAGAAGGTAGAATCAGCTCCATGGTTTCATCATCATATTCTACTGTCTTTTCTGAAGGCAATTCCTCAGTCTCATCAGGGTGGTCCCCTTCCTTGTGATCCGGATAGCTACTCCTGTAATGGTGGCATTAATAATGGCATTAATACAAAGACTAACACCCCAGGTTTAATTAAAAGATAAACTGTATTTGCAAAATGGCAAACCCACTAGCTACCTCAAAGCAGGGGATATACAGCTGCAGGCATGGCAAGCTGAAAGGTTTAGTAGAAGAACCAACCTGGGTGCATCCGCTGTAATAAAAAGCACGCAAGTGACCTATAAACTCAAGATGGATCACAGACCTAAATGCAAAACGCAGAACTGTAAGAATGCTTAGAACAGAACATGGGGAAAAAATCTAGATGGCTCAGGGTCTGATGAGGACTTTTTACATACACCACCAAAGGCACGATCCATGGAAGGAATAGTTGGTAAGTTGGACACTTTGTTAAACTTCTGCTCTGGGGAAGACAATGTCAAGGCAATTAAAACACAAGCCATTAGATTGAGAAAAAATATTTGCAGAAGACATATCTGATAAAGGACCATTATTCAAAATACACAAAAAACTCAACAACAGGAATACAAATCAGATTTAAAAATGGGGCAAAGACCTTACTGGCCACCTCACTAAGAAACACAGATTGCAGACAATGATGCTTCACAGCATGTCACCAGAAAAATGAAAAATCAAATGAGATAACACTACACGTGTATTCAAATGGCCAAAATCCAGAATATGACAACACTAAGCACAGGTGAGAAAGTGGAGCAGCAACAACTCTCATTCACGGGTGGCGGGAACACAAAATGATGCAGCCATTTTGCAAGACAGTTTGGAGGTTGGTGGTTGTGCAAAATCAAACAAACATACTCTTTACCACAAGATACAGCAATTGTGTTATTTAGTATTTATCCAAAGGACCTGGAAACATGTCAACACAAAAACCTGCACACTGATGGTTACGGCAGCTTTATCCATAATCGCCCAAACTCAGAAGCAACCAAAACATCCTTCAGTAGGTGAGTGGATAAATGGTGGCACATCCAGACAATGGAATAGTATTCGGTACTAAAAAGAAATGAACTAGTGAACCATGAAAAGACACAGAGAAAACTTAAATATGTATTACTAAGTGAAAGAAGCCAGTCTGAAAAGACAAGGAGGAAGAACAGGTGGACTCCAGATGATTTTCAGGGCAGTGACACGACGCTGTACGCTACTGTAATGGCAGATACACGCCATCGCACCTATGTCCAGACTTAGAAAATGTACAACACTAACAGTGGAGCCCCAATGTAAGCTATGTACTCGGTGATGAGGAGGTGCTAGCGTGAGTTCATCAATTACAACAGATGTGTCACTAGTGACGGGTGTCCGTAACCAGGGAGGTTATCATGCTCGTGTGGTTGTGGGGAGCACAGATTATATGGGAGATCTCTGTGCTTTCTGCTCAAATTTCCTATTAACATCAAATTGCCCTTAAGAAAAAAAAAAGAGAGACTGGGAAAATAATCTATAACTGAATTCTTTCTATTTGTTTCTTCCTCAGATGGTTGCCAGCTAGACAGAAGAGAATGTAGAGCTGGAGATGCAGCTCTCCTCAATTTAACCATTCTAAAAACAAGTTCTAGAATAGAATTCCAATAGAATTCTGTGATCACAGTTCTTTCTAGGCCTGTGTGTCCAATATAGGAGCTACGAGTCACATGTGCTTTTAAGCACTGAGCTTTGAAATCAAGGTAGTGCAACTAAAAAACTAAATTTTTAAATTTTTAACTTAATTTCTAATTAACTTAAATAGCTGTATGCATATACCTAGTATTACCGTATTGGACACTGCAATTCTAGAAGAACCTCTATGTTCCTAGAAATGTTCTCGAATATATAATTGGAGATAATTGGAGAATAATTGGAGAGTTACACGTCAAATAATTGGAGAATTACACGTCAAAATGTTAAAAGTTAAGACAGATAACCCAATCCCAATAAAGAAACAGACAAGACTTGATCAGACACCTCAGGAGAGATATCCAAATGACCAATTAATATAAAAAGGTTCTCAACTACATTCATTATTATCAGGGAGATGCAAATTAAAAACACAATGGGATACCACTACCCAGCCACCAAAATGGCTGAAATAAAACCTTTTGTTCAATGCAAAAGAAGAATGAGAAATCAGGAGGAAAACGCAGAAGGATGATTTAAGAGACCAGGACTTTTCTGAACACATGTATCTGGAGACTGTGCATGCTTGGCATGGTAACTACACACAACTGCTTGTGTAGCACACCCGTGCTAGGTCAGGACACCTGTGCTAGGTACTGTGACACTGGGAACTAGCTGTTCAAAAGTGCCTGGTACAGATCCCTCGCATCATGGACGAATTATCCAACTTTCTAGTTAAGGGTGAACCACCTATGGGATAATGTCACCATCAAATGCCTGGGTCGGGCCTCATTCAGCAACCACCTCAATTACCTTAGGAGACTGCTTGTGATTCAAGGACTCTTAGGGAAACCAAAGGATGAAATCTAACCTCAGTCCCTCTGTTTGCAAGGTAACTGGCAAAACTGAGCTCCTAACCCTTTAAACAACACAAGAAGAAAAACAAGTTTTCAAGTCAGACAAACTTCACTTTGGGCCTGAGATCGTCTCTCTATCAGATCTCTTTTATTAAATGTGTATGTTCAACTCTCACGGTCAGTTTCTTATCTACAAACCGAGAGGGAACAATCACCCATATGGAAGAGTTATAAATTATAAAGCGCATATTGTACTGTGCCAGACACGTGGTAAGCACTGGCACATCTAAGATCAATGCAAATACGATGACCTCACTGGGCTTACAAACCAGAGACTTACCTAAAATCATAGAAGTCTGCAAATTCCAAAGCAGCATTGCCATCTGTGAAGAGTTTACAGTGGCTTTTGTCATTCATGTGTGCCTGTACAGCTTCCGTGGAGTAGAAGGATTTCCCCTTCTCATTGCACCACAAGCAAATCTTCCCAACACCAACTTTCTCTCCTGGAAAAATAATTTGAAGACAAAACATAAGAGGAGCTTTCTGCCGCCAGGTTAAAGCTCACAATTTATCTCCACGATTCAAAAAACATGCATCATTTTTTATCTTTACGAAATAAGCAGATAATTCAATAAAAGACTGACGAGAAACAAAAAATGAATGTTCCCGTAAAATCTGTCCCCCAATAATGTGGCATTTCCTCATTAAAAGGAAAATTATTGTACTTACCCAGATATTTAATCAGTCCCTTAAGATCTGAAAGATATTCTATATCGGGAATAAAGAAGCTGTGGACTTTAGTCATATGAGCCACATTCTTCATCAGAGAGCTTGAGTGATGGGGACAAAATAAGCAGTCTGTTATGGGGATGGCACCAATGAGGGGGCCTCCCGCAGCCGCCTCCTCCTCTACGTCCTGCTCCTCCACGTCATCCATGGCGTCAGCATCCTCACATTCCAACTCTTCATCAGAATCAATATCTTCCCAATCTTCAAGCCAGAGATTTAAGAAAACAGTTTAAGAAAGTGGTAACTACAATCGAAGAAACCATAATGATCCATAAATAGGAGATGGTACAGTCTTACATCTGGGGAGACAGAGTGCTAATTACATCCAAGGACAGACCCTCTTTTAAGATCTCAATTTTAGCTGGTCCCTTCACACAGACGAGCTTGTACCGCTAAAGACTCCTTAATCTTTCTTTTCCAGCATACAGTAAACTACTTGAAGGAGTCTGTACTTCCTTCCTAAGCCTATATGAACCCATACAATCCGTATTAATGGGATGTGGGATGAGAGTAGGAAGGAATAAATAGCTCATAAAAAAGAGGAGGCTTGGTTGCTGGCTCCACCTCCACATTTCAGGTTAGCTAGTTGATTCTGAAGCCCCCGTTTTGTTGTTTTAAGCAACCAAATTAGACGCAGAGCCATCCTACCTAGAAACCCAGTAGAATCCCAAGTCCTACATTCGTTGGTGCAGGCGGTATCATGCCCTCCTATGCGAAAGTCAAATGCCTCCTCATTCAATACAGAAGTCATCAACAATACCCAAAGCATCCAATCAAGAAACAGGCGGAGGACACGAACAGACACCTCTTCAAAGACACAGACGTGGCCAACAGACACCTGAGAAAACGCTGCACATCCCTCGGCACCAGGGAAATACAAATCAGCACCACAAGGAGATCCCACCAGTCAGAACGGCTAAAGTTAACAAGTCAGGAAATGACAGATGTTGGTGAGCATGTGGAGAAAAGGGGAACCCCCTTAATACACCGTTGATGGGAATGTGAACTGGTGCAGCCACCGAGGAAAACAGTGAAGGCTCCTCAAAAAGTTGAAAATGGAGCTATCCGATGACCCAGCAATTGCTCTACTAGGTATTTACCCCAAAGATACACATGCAGTGGTCCAAAGGGGCACCTGCTCCCCAATGTTCACAGCAGCAATGTCCACAACAGCCAAACTAGGGAAAAGAACCTGGAAGCCCAGCGACAGATGATGTGGTCTCTCTATATATACAATGGGCTATTCAGCTGCCCCCCCAAAACAAAAACAAACAAAAAAACACAAACCCCACAGAGGGACGCCTGGAGGGCTCAGCAGTGGAGCATCTGCCTTTGGCTCAGGGCGTGACCCCGGGGTCCTGGGATCGAGTCCCTGCAGGGGGCCAGCTTCTCCCTCTGCCTGTGTCTCTGCTGCTGTCTGTCTCTCTCATGAATAAATAACATCTTTAAAAGCAGAGGGTATCATGCTAAGTGACTATAACTCAGAGAAAGCCAATTATCATATGACCTCACTCACGTGGAATTTAATAAACAAAGCAGAAGTTCCTAGAGGAAGAAAAAAAACAAGATGAAATCAGAGAGGGAGACAAACCCTAAGAGACCCTGATCCTAGGAAACGAACTGAGGGCCCCAGGAGGGTTGGGGGAGGGGGTACCTGGGCGACGCGACCGGCCCTGAATCACTGACCTCCACCTCTGAATCCAGCAATACCTTATAGGTTAACTAGACTTAAATATAAAAAAAAAAAGAAAAAGAGAAAGAAAGCAGCAGCAGCTCCAGCTATTCAGTCATGACCTATGGACCTCTCCACCGACGGCCCGCAAAGCATAAACTCCCGCACGGACATCCGGGATCGGCGATGACGACGACGGCAAAACGGTGAAACGTTAAATAAAACGGGGGCGACAGGAGCCGTGGAGGCCCCGGGGCCCCGTCGGGGAACGTGTCCCAGCCGCCCGGGGCCCGAGTGCGCGCCGGCCTCGGGAGGGCATTACCGTCGTCGTCGTCCTCCTCCAGGGGCCCCTCCGGGTGCTCCTCCGGGTGCCCCTCCGCCGGCCGCCGCCTCGCCAGCCTCCTCGCCCGCTGCTCGAACCACTGGAGGCGCGGGGGCCTGTCGGGGGCCGCGGGCGCGGGGCTCCGGGGCCGCTGCGCGGGCGCCGCGGGGGCCTTGGTGGGCGACGCGGCCGGCCGGGCCTTGATGGCCTGCTGGATGGCCGCGTTCAGGGCGTCCTTGTCCACGCCGTCCGCGCCCAGCCCCTTCTCCAGGTTCTTGGCGTTCCTCAGCTGCACCTGCCGGCTCACGGCGCGCACCGCCGCCCTCTCCAGCTCCGCGTGCCGCCGCGACCGCAGGTGGTTCTCGTAGGCGTTGAAGGACGCGAACCTCTTGCCGCACACGGCGCAGTAGGTGGCCGCGCCCTTGCTCTCCGGCTCCGCCACGGCCCGCTGCGCCCGCACGCGCTCCTGGAAGCCCTCGGCGCTCACCGGGCCCATGGCCGCCACCTTGCGCTTCAGGTTGTAGCGGTGCCAGTCGCTCTTGTAGTGCGCCCGCTGCACCTCCGCGTCGCCGAACGCCACCCGGCAGGTGATGCAGGTGTAGGTCGCCATCGCCGGGGCCCACCAACCAGGCCACCCAGGCAAGCCCGCCGACCCCAGCCCGCGAAGCCCCCTGCCCCGAACGCGCCGGCCGCGCTCTGCGAGGACTTCCGGCCCACCGGGGAAGTTATGCCAGCAGGGCCGGAAGTCCCGCCTCCGAGCCGCAGCCACGCCCCCGCCGCCGGCACCGGCGCCGGAAGTCGAGGGCAGGCCCGGGACTGGCCTGGCCCCGCCCCGTCGGCCTGAAGCGGGTGTGGGTTAAGGCGGCACCAGGAGGGTGCTGGAAGGGTCGGCCTGACGGCGGCGCGGACGGGGCCACCCCCATTGGATGTGGATTGGGCCAGCCCGAGGGACAGGGTGGATGCAGAGGGGTCGACCTGACGGCGGTGCGGACGCGGCAACCCCGACGTGCATGTTCATTGGACCAGCCTGAGGTGGGCGGGATCGGGCCAGCCCGAGGTGGGCGGGGATTGGGCCAGCCCGAGGTGGGCGGGATAGGGCCGGGGGCGGTGGACAGGTTGGAGCCCAGCCGAGGTGGGCAGGGATTGGGCCAGCCCGAGGTGGGCGGGGATTGGGCCAGCCCGAGGTGGGTGGGATTGGGCAGCCCGAGGTGGGCGGGGATTAGGCCAGCCCGAGGTGGGTGGGATTGGGCCAGCCCGAGGTGGGCGGGGATTGGGCCAGCCCGGGTGGGCGGGGACTGGGCCCGAGGTGGGCGGGGACTGGGCCCGAGGGGGCTGGACTGGGCCCGAGGGCGGGGACTGGGCCCGAGGGGCGGGGACTGAGCCCTGGGGGGGCGGGGACTGGGCCCGAAGGGGGCGGGGACTGGGCCCGAGAGGGGCGGGGACTGGGTCCGCGGGGGGCTCGGGGTGGCCCCCGCGCATCGCCCACCCGGTCGCTCTCCCGGGGGCGCGGAGGACGGAGCCGGCGCCCACACGTCCGGGAAGGGAGACCCGGGCCGGAGGCTGCGGGAATTCGCAGGGACGCGGGGGGCCGGGGCAGCCTCCCCGCGAGGGGCGCGCGCGAGACGCTGGGACGAGGAGTTCGGCCGCCCCGGCGCTGCGCCCCCGCCCGGGCACCCCGCTTCCAGGGGTGCGGACACGCGGCTGAGACGGGCGGGGCGGGGCGGGGGAGGGGCGGGGCGGCGATCAGCCCGACGTTGCGCTCGCTCGCGGGGGCCGGGGGGCGGCGGGCACGGGGAGGGGGTCTTGGCCCCCGACTGCAGCCCCGCCCCCCGAGTTCAGGACCCGAACCTACTGAGCCACCCCGGCGCCCCCCCACCCCCGACCCAGGCGCCCTCGCAGCCGGCCGCCGCCCCGCCAGGCGCCCCCGCCCCCAGGCGCCCCGTCACCCAGGCGCCCCATCACCCCCCCCAAGCCAGGCGATCCCCCACCCAGGCGCCCCCATCACCTAGGCACCCCGAAGCTGTGGCGCCCCAGTCAGGTGCCCCCATCACCCAGGCACCCCCAAGCCAGGCGATCCCCGCCCAGGCACCCTCCCATCACCCAGGCGCCCCATCACCCAGGCACCCCATCACCCAGGCCCCCCTGACCCAGGCGCCCCATCACCCAGGTGTCCCTCAGCCAGGGCCCCCAAGCACCCCAACTGATTTCACCGCGTACCCCTTGGTGTGCTGGATCTCAGGGACGCCGCCGACCTGGCCCCCCAGACCATCTCCTTTCTACCGCCAGGCTGGACACCCCATCACCCAGGTGCCCCCGACGCTGGCGCCCGGACTGTTCAGTATTTGAAACAAACCTCTTACCGCGGAAGTTATCCGATGGGGATTTTTATTCCAGAAAACTTGGTTTTGAGATCGTCAAGACCTTTTCAAGTTGCTCAGCCCCCCGAGAAGAGGCCACCTCAAGAAATGTCCGCCCGACTAGCCATCGACGGGGAGAGACCAAACTGATGTGTATCTTCATGCTTTTCTAAAAGGTAAAGCCGAAGATGGCTGTGTAAGGAGATTTTGGTTTCTTTTACTTTTTTCTTATCCTCCTGTGGTTCTTCCAGCATCTCGTCATTCTTCGTATGCCATTTCCTTCCTGCCTCCTTCAGTCGTTTTCACGAGCCCCCCACTCCAGCGTCTGAACCCCTGGGAGTTCCACACCCTTGCCTTTCCCTCCTGCAGGGACCCCAAGGTCTGCACACCCCAGGGCCCCGCTCGCCCCCACCCCCGGGGCCTCCTCTTCCCTAAGCCCTTCTTCCTCACAGGTCACTTTTCCTGATCGGGGATGGCTGCCTCATGCCCACAGAAGGCAGCTCCGGCTCCTTTGCCTTCCAGTAGCCCCCGTGTGACCAGTCTCCAGGGGGTGTTCCTGCCACACCCCAGCAGCTGACACCGGCCAAGTCCTGCACGACAGCCCGACTCACACCGGCGACCTGGCGACAGCATCAGCTCCCCAGGCTGAGGACTCCGTCCCACAGGACTGCGCCCACGTGGACCCCAGGAGCAGGTCCAGGGCCACCCATGCAGACCCACGGCCTCGAAGCCGCCCGCCCCCTGCGGTTTGACTGATTGGCCAGAGTGGCTCAGGAAACTCCGGAAACCCGGTGACTTACTAGAGGACTGGTTTATTAGAAAGGACATGAAAAGATGCAGAAGAACAGCCAGAGATGAAGACAAACACAGGGTGAGGTCCAGAAGGGTCCTAAATACAGGAGCTTCTGTCCCCGTGGAGCTTGGGTGCAGTCACCCACCTGGCACATGGATTTGTTCTGCTTCACTAACCGAAAAGCTCTGACCTCACCGTTGTGGGGTTTTATGGAGGTTTCCTTACGTAGGCATGACTGGTTACATCTTTGGTGATTGAACTCAGCCTCCAGCTACTTTCTCCTCCCCACAGATCGGTTCCCCTGGCAACCAGCTCTCATCCTTAGGCCATCTAAGGGGCTTTCCAAAAGTCACCTCTCATCCTTAGGCCATCTAAGGGGCTTTCCAAAAGTCATAATCAAAAACATAGTCATCCTCTCAACACTTAGGGGTTTTGTGAGCTCTACGCCAGGAATGGACAAAGACCAAAAGTATATTTATTATGAATCACAACACCACACTGTCCTTTAAAATACTCTTCTAATTCTAAATTAAGGAATCTTTACCCTCAAGGAGTTTCTTACAATTTGATAGGGATGATAAGAAATACACAATGAACACATTAAAGACTGGGTCACTTACAACAAAACATAAAGGGGCAATGGGATTTAGGATAGAAAAATCTCATCCGACTAGAGACCAGAAAAGTTTTCATTAAGAAGCTGACATTTCAGATGGGTCCTGAAGGAGCGGGGAAACTGAAGACTTCATCTGCAAGTGGAGAAGGGAGGTGGAAAGTAGAAGAAATACTGTGAAGGGGCCAAACTAAGGGACATATTTAGGAAGAATGTTAGTCTAGTTTGCATTGAAGCATAGGATACAGGTAAAGATGAGGAAATAGGATTAGAGAGGATTAAGGTATTGGGTAAAGGATTGAATTCCATACTTTGTTGTTCATTCTTCACTTGCTAATACAGTAGGCACTCAAATAAAATGTTGCCGTTTACATGGGCATCAGGAACAGGAGTGGTCCTTGAGATCCAACAGCAGTACCTGGAATGGGCTGGAAAAATACTTGAAAGGAGCCAACAGCTCCTCGGTAAACGCAAGATGATTGACCAAGGGACCTTGTGTTGAACTTCTCTGCCATATACTCAGAATATTATGTTAATGTGTCTAATTCCTGTTGACCGTACTATGAAAAAGGTTTCTTACCTAATTAATCGTTTTACTGAAGAATTTAAACTGAGACTGCCCATGTAAGAAATTTAGATTTGAAAATCTTAAAAATTAAAATTCTTTCTGGATACTGTGACACAGCCCTCAAGATCATTTAATTGCCAAACTAGTGAAGTTATGTTACACACTGTAAAAGTGACAGTATCAATGACGATGTGGTTCCTTTTCAATCCTGACAGATGTTGGGACATTGATCTTTGAGAATTACAAAATTTAAAATAAGAGGAAATAAGTTCACCTCAAGTCAGCTGAGATACTAACATTGATATGTCGTGTTCTCTTGTGACAGGCTTACTACTTTCCACATACCTATATTGCAGTAGCAACTTGGTTTTTAAAAGGAAAAACTTAAAAGGGGTTGGTTGGGATTACTTTTGGGGGACAACAAAGAATATAAAAACTAACATTTAGTAAATGGTTTACAAGTTCTGTGAATTTGGTGTTCATTAAAAAATGTTAAGTAAAGAATTTTTATTTTCAATAGACAATTTTAATACGTTTTACTACCTCTTGGTTTTTGGGTGTCTAGATATGCAGTTTTCTGTTCTTAAATTAACAAAGAATTGAGAATACCTGGTTATCATAGCATTTACAATAGTATAAATCAGCTGATTTCTGGATTCTTTGAAAAAAAAAACCTAAAAATTCAGTCATTAATATTTAGTAAACTTCTGAACTATTTAAAATTATGATCATTCTTAATGTATCTAAAAAACAAAAAATTAGGTAACATAATATACTAGAAAGAGAATCACTCTGGGGACAAACTGGCTTTCCCCCTTACTAGCTATGTGACTTTGGAAAATTGATTTAACCCTGTCCTTCTGATAAATGCTCTTACTACTGCTTAATTGTAGAGTCATCAGGATTACACGTGATTGTGATTGTAACTGTAACTGAGTATTTTCTATGTATTAGATGAACAGTTGGCAAACTTTTCCTATAGATGTTATGATAGTAAATGTTTTGGCTTTGTTAGGCCTATGGTCCCTGCCACAATTATTCAACTTTTCTCTTTATATAAAAAGAGAAAATATAAAAGCAGCTATAGACAGTACATAAACGAGTGTGTCTATGTTCCAAAAAACCTTTATTTATGGATGAATTTTTAATTTCATATATTTTACACAAGTCATGAACTCTTCTGATTTTTTTCAACTATTTAAAAACCTTTAAAAAATCATTCTTAGCTGCTATTCCATATAAAAACAGCCGCAGACCAGATTTGGCCCGTAAGCCATAGTTTGCCAAAGCCAGTCTTAGACACTGAATTACACACTATCGGATGCAGATGCTATAACTTAATTTTATAGATGAAGGAAACAGGTATAGATCTAATGTGAATGACTTGGAGCCTCCCAGCCAGTGTTAGATCCATTAAAAATGGCTAGTTTAGAACCTCACACGTGGTCCAGAGTCAACTGAAAAAATAGACATTTTTGCAACACTTTTCATCTTTTTTATTCCACAGCATTTCCGGGATTATGAGGCCAATATACTGCTACTCCTACTGAAAGAACTTTAGAGTTTTCTTATAAGCAGGTACTTGTTGATTGACTTTGTTTTAATGTTTGAAAAGGTGGTTTAGTTGAAACACAGGTAGGAAAAAAAAAATCACTATCTCAGTTATATATAGCCTTTCCCCCCTCCCCCGAAAGTGCTTCAGATACTTTTTTCCATTCATTCTAAAAACATTCTTGTGTAAGAGAATAATTAGCTCCCTATTTTTGTTTGGGGAACCCGAAGTGGTAGTTTGAGGATGTTATGTGGCTTTCACATTGTATCTTAAGGGGTCATAATATTAACATTAGAACTAGAACTGGTATTTATGACATCCCATACTAACTTAACTGCTGCAGTGGAAATGGAGGAATAATACACAAAAATATATTTCTGAGACTTTCTACCTTCATCATGATACAAATGACCTATGACAACTACAGTTTAATAAGGGTTTTCAGAATAATTTCCTATCTTGTAACTAATATAACTGAAGCAGTGTATAAAGAACTACATCAACCTAAATTATAAACAGAAAGGAAAATGCTTAAGTCACTTTTTCTTAAATGTAGATTTGCTTCTTGCCTAAAATCAGCAGTATACTAGCATTTGCTATTTTTTAAAAGCTGAAGAGTTGCACTTATTTCAAAGATAAGAGTGAGATGCTTAAATATGTTGAGGATGTTTGCCAATTACAATTATAAATATTTCTTTTCCTAATATTCTATTACATGGGGTGGGGAGTGGTTTAAAAATCACTTCTGAGAATTTTTAGAGTAAGGAAAAAGCAATGATGATTCAAAATGAGAATATAAACACGGCTGTAAGCCTGGATTGACTTTCCAAAGCAACCTTGAACTTCTTGAGCTCTGCTTCATTGTTTCAGGTCAAAATGCATAATCAATGTATGCTATTTGCATTGTCTCATTTTGCTCAGCATTCTTTTGCAAAGCATTTTTTCTACAACCCCTTTACAATTAAAAAGAATCCATGTTTCACACTTTAATGAATGCATAAATTCTCACAATAAGGGGTAAGTAGTCCCCACTGGGACCAGATCAATTATCGGGGTTTACTGTTACTATACCTTAAAATCAGAAATAGGATTATATCAGTACATCCACCAACACATTCACACACACACACACACACACACACACAAAACCCCACAGCACCCCTCTTTGTCTGAATTAGGAGTACTGTTACTGCATTGGGTACATCTGTAATGACATATGTTCTTGAATATAACACAATTTCCTACCCTAAGAACCTCGCCATCCCCAAACCACTTTCAATTTCTAGTTCATAATATTTGACCCTAGTTTTATTGTTTGTAACACCAACTCTAGAGGTTATCTTTTTGTAAGCTTGTCTAATGACTCTTAACACATTCTTTAGTTACATGGGTCACCTTCTTGTTTTCCCCTCCATGAAGAAATTGAAATGACTGAAAACTTTTTGACTTCATGGCCAAGAACATTTTTTAAATACAGAAACATACACATAAAAAAAAAAAAAAGAATCCTGGTGACAACTATTTTATAAATATGTGACTGTATTGTTCTTTATGTCCAGAAACTTGTATTGAATAGAATTCATGTATATTCCTCCCTAACCCACACAGTTCATAGATCTAACACCAGGTTTTTGTACCAAAATGGGCAAGATAATGAAGGCACAGGCTCACTTTGTATCAGTAAAGGACATCAAACACAGTCATGAGGCACTAATGACATATAAGCGTAGTCAGTCACAAAAAGCATGTGTTGAAAGTCCTCGATAACTTATCTCCCTTTACATTTGGCAAAATTCAGTCTAGATATTTTAATACCTCAGAAAAAATAAATAAGAGATGCTACATTAAAACATCAGATTACCTATCGTCTTTAGGAATAGAAGGAAAGGGATAAAATGAAGGGAAGGGACAACAGCTTTCCTATATTCTTGGATTATCTTTCCTTTCTCAGGGTCTCAGACGTCTGTATGCATCTGTAGAAATGCCAGCTGTACCTGAAGATTGAAGGGATTGTTGGTAGTTGGCTGGCATGGTCCCTCGACACTATTAAAAGTTTACATCACAAAAACAAACTTAGCTTGATTTCTGCGAAATCCTTTGTTAAAAGCCTATGTCAATTTGGTTATTTGAAGGTGATCTAAAAAGTTTTAAATAAAGGAAAAATATATTCTAGCTTCCCAGCAGAAACAGGTTCTATTTTTAGACCTTAGTAGCAAGTAAAGACACCTTAAAGCCAAGCAAATTTCTCTCCCACAGGAGACGCACTACAGACTACGGAAGCAGTCACTGTTTCTCTACTGCCGATGACAACATCACTCACAGAACATACCAGGCACGCGTTTCACAACTTGAAGAGACTTTGTCCATGACGTAATAGGAGAGATGACGATTTAACTTGGGTCTGAGCAAGCAGAACAGACCTGCACTTGACAACATCTCTGACAAGTACCTGACGGCCCAGCAACCAAACGCAGCCCAGTCTGTGTTTCCATCAAACCCCTGTCTGTGCGATACACCATTACTTGCCTTCCAGGGGTAACACCACCGAGGGCAAGGCCAGAGCTGCCGTCCACGGAGCATGCCACTTACACAGGCAGGCCTAAGTCTATGACTGCAGAAACGACGTGGAAATGTATCAGCCTATCCAAAGTATTTAAATATATTTTTTAAATTATCCCTAGGAAATTAATTTTGATGATATTTCCCAAGTCCTTCGATTAAAGATACCGTGATAATTTTTGTTTTTTTACATCAGAGTCTACCAGAATTTTTTAACTGTTTCCAAGTATCAGTAACAAAGGAGATGATACTGCTTCATATTCACAACTAATGGTTAATATTTCAGTGAGTTACAATAAACTGCATGCTTGAAAAATTAATTGTAAAGAAAAAATAAGGAGTACTTATAAGAGGATCCCAATAATTTGGTGTTTTTGCTTTAAAAACAACCTCTAATATTCATGTCTGACACCACAGTATGTATATAGATATATGTATATAAAGTTCATTTCCATGCTTATTACATAAAAATAACTATAGGAAATATCAGTATCAGCTGATATATATCCAATCAATTCACTGCAGAAGGAAAAATAAGAAAAAAATCTGAAGTAATCAGTAAAGCTCACAGTTCAAAAAAAAATTTTTTTTTTTTTTTTTTGCTTGTTTCAAATTTTTTGGTAGTTTTCTCTGTGCTGTGTTGAACAAGTTGATTCCCAGACTAATGGCCTCCGAGTAGATTTGAAAGGAAGCCCGAAGACTTCTTATTTTGCTGTGCTTCTGCTTCTTGGTCTTGTGAGAGTCCCAACTCACTCTCAATTTGATCAAGCTCTGACTGGTCAAGTAGTTCAAAGTCATCACCTTCTTCAGTGTCTGTGTCGTCTCCTGGGCTGGGGGCAGCCTGAGAGAGTGCTTGCTGCGCGCCCTCTAACTGCTCCTTGATGGCAGCTGTCACTGCGGCCGTGATGGCGTCCCCGGCCAGGTTGCGCATCAGGTGAAAGGTTTGGTCACTGCTCAGAGGAAGGCTGAGACCGGCCGCCGACTGCCTCTCTCTGCTCGTTCTCACACCGCTGTCCAGCTGCTCCTTTCTTCTCCTTTGCTCCGTGGGCAAGCCAAGGCTGAATTCATCTTCGTCATTTGTTCCCATGCCATTTTCTACAGATGGAAAATCGGAAAGGTCTCGAGAGAAAACTTCTTCGCTGGGTCGATCAAGATCTGTGGAATGTATCACACAAGTTCATGCTTGAGCACCATGATGGATTTGAAACAAAAGAACTGTCTGAAAGGAACTCGACTGTAATCGGAACCCTCTAGGGCTTGGCGGCCACTGGCCTCCTAGCGAATCGGCTTCGCCACAGGCTGGACCCCTTTCGAATGCGGGACACCGTGTCTCTACAAGGACACGAGGACCGCACGTCCCCACTACGGCTTTAGTTTTCCTCTTAAGCACAAAACAGGGTATGTGATGACTTAACATCCAACCTGTCTAACGTTAGCTTGAGGCTTGACTGAAGTTTTTCTAAGTTTGTATTTAAATTCCAGTGAGTTGACAGAGTGTTAGCTTCAGGTGTTCACTCTAGTGATTCAGCGCTTGCATACAACACCCCGAGCTCGTCACACGCGCCCTCCTTCACCCCGTCGCTAGTTCACCCAGCCCCACCACCTCCCCTCTGGAAACCGTGAGTCTACTCTCTGTTCAAGGGTCTGTTTCTTGCTCTCCCTCTCTCTTTCTTCCCCTTTGCTCATTTGTTTTGCTTCTTAAATTCCACAGATGGATGAAATCATATGGTAATCAGCATAATACTTTCTAGCTTCATCCACATCATTGCAAATGACAAGATTTCATTCTTTTTATGGCTGAGTAATATTCCAGTGTGTGTATACATATATATACATATGTATATGTATATATATGTGTATATATATGTGTGTGTGTGTGTATGTATGTGTGTGTGTGTGTGTATATATATATATATATATATATATATATATATATAAACCTATATATAATAGGTTTAAATGTTCATTGTAAACAAAACTTTCATCCTGGCCCAGGGAGGGTATTAGCTGGAAGCCAGTGTGGAGATGTATGATCACAAAGTTTAAAAATATTTCAGTTGGAGGTTTTCATGGGTTCTGGTATAACAAACGGTATTATCCTGCCTCAGCATTTTCCTCCATGGAGAGCAATGTCTTAGCATCTGTAACCTATGTTTGTTTAATGCAAGGAATTAAAAGAAAATATTCACTGAGGGGGGCACTTGATGGGATGAGCACTGGGTGTTATTCTATAGGTTGGCAAATTGCACACCAATAAAAAATAAATTTATAAAAAAACTGTTAGAAACTACCACTGTTCTGTAAAAAACGTAACTTGTTTTAGATATATTTTGCACGTGCATAAAATGCTTTGCCTGTCAAAAAAAAAAAAAAGAAAGAAAATAATGCTCCTTCTGTTCCATATTCAACTTAAGAGCTCATAGAAGCACTTGGCTTCCTATAAATATCGCTGAAAATAATTATGCCCCGTTGACCAGATTTGTGTCCAGAATACATACAGGAACACTTTAACATTTGGGACATTTGAAGGCAATGACAGGTTAGCAGGCAGACTGATTTCATTGTTATTCACTTTCCATAGAAAATCTTTCAGTACAACAGTTAACTCTTTAAAACAGTGACTTGAACTCTTCAATTTAATTAATACTTTCTATGTGGGTTGGATTATTGATGCCCCTTTTGTTGTCTAAGTCTGAGATAGGATGCTTATGAACAAAGGGTTTATTATCCTTATCTTGATAATGTAGGGCTTGTGCAGTTTGAGTGCTTTTTTTTAAAGTAGGCTCTAAGCCCAATGTGGGGCTTGAACTCACAACCCCATGATCAGGAGTCACATGCTCTGCTAACTGAGCCACTAGGTTGCTCCGTGAATGTTCTAATACATTTTAAAGGTGAGGACACAGGTCCACAGAAATTATGTCACCTGTTCAAGGCCATACAATTAGCTAAGGACAAAAGCAGGACTATGCTTGGGTGTCCCAATCTCCAAGCCTGTTTTATTTCAAACACTGTACAGCCTCCCTCCTTCCTCTAGAAGAACGTATGTTCTTGCTTGTAAAAACACACATAAAACAATTCATAATCTTCCATTATAAGCTCATATTTTCAGTATATGGCTAAAATGACTTGAAATAATCCAATGAGACTAGCAAAAGTTGTTACTACACAAGATTGCTATTTAAAATTATGTTTATCCCAATTATTAAAAAAATAAAGCTTTTTTAAAAGCCAACTTTGAAGAAAAACATGAGTGGAGTTAGCTTTGGACTTGGGGAACCTGTCCTCCACACTTCAATCCTCTTTAACGAGGACTAGCCCTGGATATATGGGATGAGTGTCTCTCTTTCCCCCATCCCGTCCATCGTTGCCATGAACAATAGATTTTTGCCACCAGACACTTCAGAAATTGTTTTCACTGTCAGCTACTTGTTTGTTTTCAAAGTAAAGGCAGATTTGGATATGGACTGCCTTACATCTTTTTCTCATACTTTTAAAAAAGTAATAGCCTTTCAGATATGATTCATCTACCATAAAATTTGCCCTTTATAATTCAGTGCTTTTTAACAT
Organism: Otocyon megalotis megalotis; assembly: GCA_017311455.1. Taxonomy (NCBI): domain Eukaryota; kingdom Metazoa; phylum Chordata; class Mammalia; order Carnivora; family Canidae; genus Otocyon; species Otocyon megalotis. The sequence goes on from JAEUCK010005296.1 coordinate 66,994, forward strand.
ATTTACTATATTCACAAAGCTTTGGGGCAACCATCGCCACTACCTAATTCCAGAACATTCTCATCATTACAAAAACCCCACGCTAATTACCACTCACCATTCGTCTTCCCCCAAGCCCCTAGCAGCCACTAACCTACCCTCCGTCCCACGTGGATTTGCCTATTCCACGTGTTCATATAAACGGACTTATACAGTATGTGGATTTGTGTTTGGCTTCCTTCACTTAGCACAGTGTTTTCAAGGTTCATCTGGGTCATGGCATGTATCAGAACTTCGTTTTTAGAGCCAAGTGGTATTCCGCGGCATGGATACACCAGATTTTGTTGCTCCATTCAGCAGCTGACGTGTACTCCTAAGAACACAAATAAGAGTAAGTGGGAAGGTGAGCGTACCGTCAGAAGTGTCTGTCTGTGGAGTGTATCCTTCTGAAAGGTTGAAGGTCCCATTGTCAGTCCAGGAGACCTCGGATACGTCTGTGTCCGACACAGACAGCTCTTTGGCAGCAACCGTGAGGCTGATCTGTGGTGAGACAGAGAGAGCAGAGGCACATTTGAAACTTCTAACAGAAATCCTTTGCAGGCTCCATACAAACGCCCCAAAACTGTTTTTTGGTTTTTTTTTTTGAAACTGTTCAATCACCTTCGAGAAGCAGGAGGAGTCCATTAGGAAAAATCACTCAGCTTTAGGACATGTAAGTAAGTTTATAAGTCAAACCACACAGGAACGAATTGAAAACGAAACAAAAAATACCTTAGGACAAAGAGCTGAAAGGTCTAATTCACTGTCATCTTTGTGACTTTTTTCTTTATCTGCTTCTGTTGAGAAAAAAATGTAGAGGCTTTCAGTCTCCTGGCCAGCTTAGACACAGTGTGTTTTATCCATTATACTGTGATATCCTGACCCCACATTCCTCACACTGTCCAGTGCTTCCATTTAACTAAATGCCACACATATCTGCAAACGTTTGATTTCCAAGGGAAATGGTCCATATCACTGATTCTAGTAGTGTGGGCCCGGAACCAGCAGCATCAGCACCGCTGACCGCAACTTTTAGAAATGCAAATTCTCAGGTCCTACCCCTTACCCTACACCAACTGAATCAGAAACCCTGGGGCCCAGAATTCTATGCCTTAATAATCCCTCCAGGCCTTGGAGGGACACTGATCTTGCTATAGTGTGAGAATCTATAAAGTCATAGGCTAAGTTAAATACTGAAAAATGATCACTTTGGCTTGTCTTCTGTTTTCTTTTCCTCCCCCTGTTCTCTTAATCCCCTCTTATGTGGCTCCCACACTCTTAGCCTCGTGTTGTTGTTGTTTTTGCAATAGTCCACCCCAAAATAAAACAAGTGAGACAAAGAAAATCATAGATAGCAAGTATAAAATTACTGAATCCTTCTCTCCTTCCCCCGACAATTTGGATTAAAAAGTCAATTTCTTATATGTTTGAGAAAAGCATAAAATCCTAAATAGGCAAAGGCTACGTTACTTTCAGGGGATTAGTGTCTATATATGTAATAAAAGCCTAAAAGCACCTTGAGACATATTCAAGGTGATTTCATAATAAAGAGCCAGCTGACGTCTCCTTCTACGCGTGGAATTTAAAATTCAAACTTTACCTACCAGATCTCTTACGTTTCTTCTGATTAATATATTCTCCAATTCCAAAGTCTAGCTTCAGCAGAACTGACTTGATTTTGCTGTATATTTTTTGTCCGATATCATTACACTTAAACAGTGGACACAAAAATGCACACAGCACTGCAAAAATAAGAAGGGAGGAGTGTGGGTGAGAGGACCTTCCTTTCAAAAGGCTGCCCCTGAGTATTTCACAAAAAATATTTCCGTTCCCTTACTGACAAAAACAAGTTCTTTCTTAGAGAGGTGCCTCTGTGAAATAAGTTCCTAATTTCTATTCTTCCTCCCGTAGCTAGAGCACTGCTTCCAGTCACTGTTTTTAAAGACTTGCCACCACATCAACTTTCTCCCTTTCATTCTTTCCCGTCAACACTCACACAAAGATTACACGCTTGCTTGACAGCAGTCCTGGGTTAAAATCCACACTCTACTTGTTTGTCGAATAAGCCACTTCACTAGAGGAAAGTTATTCTCTCTTAGCCTCTCACCAGGAATATTGGGATGATCCTATGATCTCCGGGGTTTCGTGAGGAGTAAATGAGGCGAATGCAAACCCTGTGAATAATGCCTGGCCTGTGCCGGCCTCTCCCCGGCTCTCTCCTCCTTTACTTCCCCAACAAGGCAGATCAAGGGCTGATACTCTACGTGAGTTCCACCCGGGAGAACGGATTTGCGCTTTGATCACCCGCCACGGGAGCCAGGCATCGGGAGTAGTAAAGTGAAGACCGACAGAGCGAATGCGTTGTATTCCCTACTGTTTACTCCTTTGCTGTTCTTAGAAAAGGTGCCCGTTTGCTTTTTAAATAGGAGCTGCAAACTCAAATATCACTAGAAACCAAGGAAGAATAGGTACATTTTAAAAGCTGGTGTTCAGGGATCCCTGGGTGGCGCAGCGGTTTAGCGCCTGCTTTTGGCCCAGGGCGTGATCCTGGAGACCCGGGATCGAATCCCACGTCGGGCTCCCGGTGCATGGAGCCTGCTTCTCCCTCTGCCAATGTCTCTGCCTCTCTCTGCCTCTCTCTCTCTCTCTCTCTCTGTGACTATCATAAATAAATAAAAATAAAAATAAATGAAAAAAAAAAAGCTGGTGTTCAGAAACACAGGGAAATGGGAGACTTAGTTGAGTCTCATCCCATCCTCAGGGTGGCAGCAGCAGACCAGGTTTTTCAGGAGAAGCTGCCCCGCTGTACTTTTTTGAATGGCACTTTGGAGCTGTATCTGACATACAATAAACTGCACACGTTTAAAGTATTACAATTTCATAAGTTTTGACATGTGCAAAGAACTAAGAAACCATTACCACAATGAAGGTAGTGAACATAGCCCTCACCCCCGAGAGGTTCCCCATCTTCCCATTCATCTCTCTCTTGCCTTCCCCTGCCCCGACCCACCTCATCCCGAGGCAACCATGGGTGTGCTTTGCCATTGGTTCAAGAGGAGTCCGAATTATGTATAGATGGAATCATACGCTCTATACCCTTCTTTACCTGGCTTTTCCCACTCGATCTAATTATTTTGAGATTGATCCGGATTGTTGCATACGCCAATTCTTTAGTGCTGAGCAGTCACTGTATGGATGGATATACTAGAGTTTGTTTCCTGGTACATTTATGGGTGCACATATGGATTGTGTTCTGGGTTTGGCTACTGCAGATAAAGGTGCTGTGAACATCTGCATGCAAGTGTTTGTGTAGATGTATACTTTCATTTCTCTTGGGTAAATAAATACTAGCCATGGGATAGGCGGGTCATAGATCGTTTTTAAGAAACTGCCCAATCCAAAGTGTTTACACCATTCTACCTACCTACCTACCAACGGTATGTGGGAATTTCCAGTTGCCCTGTATCCTTGCTAATACTTGATATGGTCCGTATTTCTTAATTTTAGCCATCCTGGTGGGAGTGCAGTGGTATCACATTATAGTTTTATTTTTTGAGCCACAGAACACACACGAGGGCAAAAGTATTAGTGTGTTTGTGGGGGTGGGAAGTATAGCTTACTTATAGTTCTCCTGCCGTAATTTAAAATCAAATCAAAACACTTATAACCAATCCACCCTGCCTTTTGGCAGCTGTTCTTCCAACTTGAAAACACAAACATGTCTCTAGGAAAAGGAGAAACTTTGTACAGCAGGAAATTAAAGGATAACCAATGTGTTTTATAACCAAGAACTCATCCCTCCTCTTCCAAACTACGGAAGGTCCTGTGGACCATTAAACGATACCATATGCATCACATAAATTAGCCAAATGTTCTACTATACTTACACAGCAGATAGCTGAGTATAACTCCAGGAATGTAACTTCCCAAGATTGTAAAAAATGTGCACACACTGCAGACCAGGAGACAAAACTAGAAGTAATAGAAACAACATGTGACAGTTACAACTCCAAGACGTTTTTGAGCACAGGATACACAAGTTTTGTCTATATGTCATCTATCACATTACGGTAAATGTTTTTCAAACAGTGTTCTTTTGTACTGGGTCCTAATGGCTGCTGTGTTCAGCTGGCCTCAGCCCACTTTAACACTTAATGAAAAATCATTTTAAGGTTCCAGAAGCTAATTTCTGGCACAGAGAACATCTCCCATTAATCATGCCTGTGGCTGTATGACTGCCAGATGCAAGAGAACTAAAGCGTCATATGTCCCCAGAAACTTCTTTTACTCAGGATCAGCTGCTGAAAATAATGCAGCCTGGTAAATAAACTGCAAGTTCAAAGTACTTCTATAAACCCATCAAAATTCATAAACACAGCAAAGCAAAAATTCAAGGCATCTGTATGAATATAACAGCAATCTGCATAGCTAATAAGCTGCTAGGATAAATCCACTGGCCATTACTATCCTCCTTCCTAACCGCATCCATCCCTCAAATTGACCCCACTTCTAGGTCACTTAGAAAGCAACTGGAAATGAAATGGAATTCCCAAAGTGAAATGTGCATATTTTCCTACTGCCAGTTGAGACCAAAAAAAAAAAAAAAGAAAAAAAACTTGGTTGTTTCAACAAATTTAAACATCATGACAAAAAAATCTCCCATAAAGCCTTCACTTGTTTTCCACACCCCAGTCTTAAACTATCCTTCTTCTTTTGATTTATCTTTATACGATGGTATTAAATCGGCAAGTAAAGAGAATTCCTTATTCCTTAAGGGAGTTTCAAAAAGACATATGAAAAAAGAATATATAACTGATCAGTAACTGATTAACACCATCAGATTAACTTTGGTTTTCCATTCTTTGGCACAGGATTAAAAAGTTAACTGATCAAAAGGAGAACAGATGAACTTATGGAACAAAGTTAAGAGCTGTTTCTGAAAAAGCAGAGGCCCTTGACAAATATGCAATTCTAATAGCAAAATGGAAGAGGAAAGACCATAAGCATTGAAAGAATAAGTCTAGGAAAGCATTTCAACGTCCAGAATTCAGTTTCACAAAGAGATTTCCATACTATCCACTAAATTTGTAACATCATCACCTTAAGCCAGTCGACCTGGAGTACATTAATGCAATCCAATGCAGAAGTTTTAAGTTCAGAATCTCCTAAAAATGTGTTTTGATCATTTCAGTAAAATAGGCATCAAAAATGCAACTCTCCCTCTCCACCATATGGATATCTAGTCTAAGAATTAACTTCAGTGATTTTTTAAAAAAAATCCATTCATATGCAACGTTGCCCCTTTAATAATGCTCAAAATGTGCCCAAGCATAGTTTTATTTTTCAATACTACTGAAGTTAAGAGACACATGTACATGGTACAACCAGAGGGATTTTAAATGCTGATATTCCTAGGCTCTTCCTTCCAACTGCAGGCGGAGGTTCAAGAATCTTGAACCCAATACTGGAAGGGGAAGCATCCATTGCTGGCTCTGCCCTTAAACCCATGTTCTCACGATCACAGCTGTAGCCGCCTCTGCACACCAAGTCCTCCAAGGGTGTGCACCGTGTAATCCCTCCCAAACCACATTTGATCCTTCTCCTCAGGGGTTTTCATTTTAACTGGGAAAAACACTCGTTCCATTTATATAAAGACTGTGAGCATCTTTGCCAAAGGTTTTCTTTCTTAAATAAATCATATAGGAATCTCTACTTTCTAGACTGAAAGACTCCATTATCTCCAAAGGCACCCTCAGAAGGACTCTGTCTCCTCTCCCTTCGACTGCAGAACCGGCCTAAATGATGTAAACTGAAACTCTTTTTCTATTGGATTATAACTGACATACATTGTTATCGGAGTTTCAGGTGTACCCCACAGCAACCTGACATTTACACAAATTATGGATGATGGCAAATCTAGTTCCCGTCGTCATCTCTGTACTTACTACGATACTATGGATGACATTCCCTAAGTTGGACCTTACATCCCAACGACTTATTTATTTTTTTATACTGAAGTACAGTTGACCTATCACATGACTTTCAGGTGTATGACATAACGGTGACTTCCATGACTGGAAGCTTGTACTTCTTAACCCCTGTTGCCAGTTTTGCCCATTGCTCTGCCCCTCTTCGCTCTGGCAACCACCAGTTTGTTCTCTACATTTACATGTCTGTTATTAAACTGAAATTCTTAGTAATTTTTTTCCTAGGTCTGGCTGATAAGACCAATCACCATTTTTGTTGATGAGTTAGATAAACAGGTATAAAACAGAAGACAATTTTAAAACAGAAGTTTGAGGATTTTCTAATGCTAACACACTCATATTTCTGAATTTTGCTAATATCAGCTTTTATGGCAAGTGTTCCTAGTATATTATACCTAGGATTGGAGAACCCTTATAAGCTGATAAACTAGGTTAATTCATTGGTTTCCAATTTATTGCACGTTCTAAAGCACACACAGTAATCCTCCCATGCTGGAAAACTTGCCTTGCCCGGGCTCTGCTGTTTAAAAAGAGACACTTCTTGAAGAAATATGCTGAAATTCATCCATGATTCTGCAATACAGTGGCTGAACCTGGGTCTTTCATCTGGTTTGGAATTGACAACTTCCCAGCTAAAGAGACAAAAAGAAAACAAGAAATTTTAGCTGCCTTTTGATGATTCATTCAACATTCGTTGTTTCAGCAAATATTTATTGAGCACCTGCTACTGGCCACGCTCTCTGGAAAAGCCCTGAGAATTGAACAAGCCAGGTATCTGCCCAATGAAGCTCATATGCCGAGAGAAGAGATTCAAGCTAAACAATTTCTTAAGCAACTCCCCCATTACAACGAGGGTGAAGTATAGGGTGGGGGCTTTGAGAGATCTCTCAAGAAGCCCCTTTTATGATGAACTCTGGATTAGCAGCAGTCTATCACAGGGCTTGGAAGAGTTCCACATAGAACAATGTACAACATGTGCAGAGGGCCTGGGGCCAGAAGGAGCTACGGGCGCTACTGAATCCAGCCCCACATGTGGCTCCACAGGGACAGAGTTGGCCAGAAGAGGAAGGCTGCATAAAGCCTGGAAGGTAGGATGGGACCTAATCATAGGGGCCTAGGGGCACTTGTTAGGAACGTTGGAAACCTCAAGGATAGGGAAGCCACAGTGCTTTTAGAGGAATCTCGGCACCGATCTTCTAATCGTCATCATCATCAACAGCAATGCTTCTCAATATACATTACGGTCCATCAGCTCAATAGAAAACTATTTGTTAAACTCAACAGGGTCTCAAAGTTCCTCGTATTTTTCTAATGGATCCTCTCCCAACCATCATCATAGAATGCGCTGAATGTGATGCGTGGGTCAGGCATGTGCTCTGGGCCCCTGCCCTCATTTTCCCACAGGAACCTCAGTAAGCTAAAACCAGTAACAGTCTCTCCAGGAAGAAGACATGCAGACACAGGGCATTCCCTACAATCACCATCACAGCAGGTTCAGCCCACTCTTGCAATACTGACTCATCACCAGAATATACCAGTTGAAACAAGCTCTGTCAAGGGTCCTCAAATCCATTCATTTCATAGATAAGTGGTATGTGGAAGGCACTGCCATAGAGCTAAGGATAAGGCAATAAATGAACGTTGCCAGTACAAGACAAAGATTATTAGTGAACTGTCATCCGAGCTGCAACTGCAAGGGAATCAGAGTGAGATGATCTCTGGATTCAAATCTCTGGATTTGTCTTAGGACTAAATCAAAGCTACCTTGGCCCCTAGATGCTCAACTCCCCAGAGACTATGTACACGTGGTTCTGATTTTTTTTTAAGATTGAACTATAGCTTAAAATTATATTTAAAAGGGAAATTTAATGAAGTAAACTACAAATTTCAATTGATTTATTTGAGAGAGTGTGGGGGTGGGGAGAGAGAGAACGCAGGCCGACTCCACCCTGAGCAGAGCGCCCGTCATGGGGCTCAATCCCATGACTCTAAGATCACAACACGGGCCGAACCAAGTCAGATGCTTAACCGACTCTGCCACCCGGGGGGCCCCTATTTCTTTCTAAAATACTTTGAACACTAAGGCAATTTGTAGATTAGATAATTAAATGTCCCTTTTAAATACAATTTTAAGTTACATTTAAGTGAATCCAATAGCATTAAAGAAGGGGAAAAAACAACAATTTCATGTTCCTTCCTCTTTATTCTATCAGAGTCAAATGCTGCTCTCGCCGAGTCACTGGCCTACCAGTTCTCCAGGTCGATGCGATCCCATGAGGTAGACACTTGTGAATGATTTCCTGACTATCCTAAGAAATTAACTTTTGGGGACGCTGAGCTGTCGGAGAGTGGTTTATGTACCCATGAACTCTACCCCTCTCTTGAATTGCTGAGCAAGCCAGTTTCCATTGGTGACCAAATTTAGCACTAGCTTTTGCCTACCTTATGAAGGACTGCAGACCTACCAGAGGAAAGACTAAGTGCATGGATAGAAGCCACTCTCTGTTACAAAATCTCGCCAGTATGTCTGCTTAATGGGAAAAGATTTTGTACAGGAGGCTGAAAACTGCAGGGGGGCAAGGAAATAATAAGATCATTAAAGTGTAGCCTTTAAAAAATGTATTTATTTGAGAGAAAGAGCGTGCGCATAAGTGGGGAGAGGGGCAGAGGGAGAAGGAGAAGCGGGTTCTCTGCTGAGCAGGGCGCCCCACATGCGGCTGGATCCCAGGACCCTGAGAGTATGACCTGAGCCGAAGGCAGACACTTCACTAACGGAGCCACCCGGGAACCCTGTGGCCTCCTTCCTGAGGACTTATTGCAAATTGACTAGGCTAGGCCACTGTTCATCTACTGGGGCCATACAGTGGACATAAGTACGGACTTTAATGTCTGCCCTCTCTGCATATTTAATAGTAAATTTAAGGATTTGGTTGAACTGTCTGGCAAATGCAATTCTAACAGATCAATGAAAAACTTACTATGGAATGCTTTATCATTGTCTCAACGATTCAAATGGAATGAATGAACGTTTCGTATTTTGAAACACATTTAGGAGTATTTTCAAGAGGACAATGAACAGATCAAGTGAGTTGTGTCCAGGCCATGAAAGATGAAATGGCAGGGGAAATGAGTGAACTCCGTGACTGTGTGTGACCCTCAGAATCAAAATACTGAAAGACAAAGATCACAGAGTACGGACACTACGACTTCATTTACATAAAGCTCAAAGTCATGCTAAGCCGACAAACTGTTTAGGCAAGGAAATGATTTCAAAAAAGCAACATCAACAAACCAACCACCACCACCAAGCTCCAGGACAGGGGTGGGGTGGGGGTATGTAGGGAAGGTGACCAGCGAGGCCTATGGGAGCCTCCTGAGTCCTGGTCACGTTCTAGCTCTTGACTCAGATGACGGACACGTGCAAACCGACTTACTACTGTTCTTAAAGCTACACGGATACACACATATGGCCTTTATTTAAACATCTGAGGGCTGCCTCAGTAGCTCGGGCGGTTGAGCGTCTGCTTTCGGCTCAATCATGATTCCAGGGTCCTGGGATTCAGCCCCACTTGGGGCCCCCTGCTCAGCAGGGAGTCCGCTTCTCCTTCTGCCCCTCCCCACACATTCTCTCAGCCTCTCTCGAATTAATAAAATCCTTTTAAAAAAATCAATTAAATAAAAAATAAAAATTCCTGGGACGCCTGGGTGGCTCAGCAGTTGAACATCTGCCCATGGCATGGCCCTGGGGTCCTGGGATCGAGTCTCACATCGGGCTCTCCTCATGGAGCCTGCTTCTCCCTCTGCCTGTGTCTCTGCCTCTCTCTGTGTGTCTCATGAATGAATAAATTTTATTTCAGTTAAAAAAAATAAAAATAAATAAAAATTTGTTATGATACATGTATGATCATGCTTTTCATCTAATAAATAACATTCTCAATGAGTCTATCTCACTTCACGTTCTATATACAAATGTTAAGTTTTTCGCCTCATTTATTTGTGAAGCAAACAGTATTTCTGATAGCTAAACCATGAAACACAGTTTTTGAATAAGCTATACTATATACAGATGCTGAAACCTTGTCCTAATACTACCTTTAGGATTCCTATCTCAGAACTTATACATATTTGTATACATACTTCACTATTCTAGTAAGTAAATGCCCTAAAATCAGCAAGGGGCCTAGTCTAATACTAAACCATCTAAAATTGCCTAAATTATAACGTCATGGTGAAGTCTTCATACAATTTAAAGTGCTTAATACATATCCCAATGAATTAACTAAAACGTTTGTTTTACACTGAAGGACCTCACCTATTTTCATAGTGGGATTAAGTGGCTATGAAGAAACCTCAGTATCTATCCATCCTTATTCATTTATTCAATAAAAAGTCATCAAGTTCCCCCTTTGTGCCTCATAGTATACCCAGTGTGTTTACTGTTGTTATTTCAAACCAGCACAAACTGAATACCTGTAGCACAGCCCCTCTCTGTCTACAGACACCACCACTCGGTGGGAAGAAGAAACAAGAGAACATTCACCTTGTGAATATTTCCCATGTCATACAAGGACCCTCTTCTTTATACTAAATTCCTCCCCTTCAGAAAAACCCTTATGTGACAGTATCTTAGGACAATAATTTCTATGGTTACTTATACCGACACCATAACCTTGAATAATTCTAATTGATATTTGAATTATTGTCGCAACCACAAACAGAAACGAGGAATCCATTGTGTAGAACATGAAAATATCTAACCAAATGAGATTTGGAAAGAATAGCAAATGTTTAAAAACAATAGTAAATGTTTTGAGAAAAAAAATGCATACATTGTGCTGAGTGAATTTAGTGGAAATATGAAAAAGTCTGAGTCGAAAGCAAAGCAGAGAGCCCACTCTACACCTCTTTAAATGAAACGTGGATCCAGGGCATCTGGGTGGTGTAGTCGGTTAAGCATCAAATTCTTGGTTTCAGCTCAGGTGGTGATCTCAGGGTCGGGAGTTCGAGCCCCGTGTTGAGCGCCTCGCTCGGAGTGAGTCTGCCCGAGATTCTCTCTCTCCCTCCTCCCCCTCCATGCTCTTGCATGTGCTCGCCTCTCTCTAAAATAAATAAATAAATCTTTTTTTTTAAATATATATATATTTTTTATTTATGATAGTCACACACACAGAGAGGGAGGCAGAGACACAGGCAGAGGGAGAAGCAGGCTCCATGCACCGGGAGCCCGACGTGGGATTCGATCCCGGGTCTCCAGGATCGCGCCCTGGGCCAAAGGCAGGCGCCAAACCGCTGCGCCACCCAGGGATCCCTAAATAAATAAATCTTAAAAAAAAAAACAAAAATCAAAACACGAAAGAGTCACTCTCTGGGAGCTTCATGATCATTTTAACCTGTCCAGCGAGTTAATTCTGAGTCCCCCTAGAACGTACAGCTCTCCAGTGTTCCAGTGTATACAGCCCACCGTTACAGAGTCACACAGCATATATAACTGAATAGTATCTAATATAGTTGTGGACTTTGGAATAAAATACGACATTTGATACCAACTTTTCAGTCTTATTTTGTAGATGAAGAAAGCGAAACCCAAGTCTGTTCGTTGACCTGAGGCCAAGACTCCTGGTTTCCAGTCATCCTGTTGTTTAACACACGCGCCCTCTTCAAAGAATGGATAAATGCAATGACCTCCTTTGATGAGACTTTAGATAATTTATGATAAGAAAGAGAAGGCTCCATGTTCCTTCTCCTTTCCAGAGCCAGGAGGAGTGAGGCGTGACTGACCGACACCAACGTGGCATCACGAGGCCCCACCCTTCCCAGGAAGCAAGACTGCGCTGCGCGCACAGCACCTGAATCCTCGGCGGGAACCAAGGTCCGCCCCCGCCTCCGCGGCTGGCACACGGCCTCGGGGCTTTCCTGGAGGCCCGGCTGGAGAACGCGTAACCAGAGACGGGATCCCTGGGAATATCGCACGATGCTGGGGAAACGGGTCTTTCTCACGGTGTGTGGCGTCCTCCCAGCATCGCTGGCGCGGATCGACCCAAGCCTAAGGCCCAACTAATAGAAGAGGAGGCTTGCGGGGCGTCGGAGTGTAAGTCTTCTATGATGGAAGCTCGTCCGACGGCGAAAATCCCCAACGGCTTCAGTGTAACGTTCCGGGGTTTATCTCCTTCCTCTTCAGTCTCAGAGAGAACATGCGTCTTCCAGGGAGGGTCTGTGGTCCTTCGTCCCCACCCTACCCCGCACCGGCTTTCCTCCAGCTTTGTCTGTCTCGCCCTCAGAAGGAGGGAGGCTGCGGTGCACTCCAGCCACAGGGTAAGGGCCAGCTGGGAGTCGCTCCCTCACGACCCTCATCGCCGCCTTCTCACGCTCCTGGTGAACGCAGTTCAAGCTCACGACTCCCGGCCCGTCCTGGCTCTCCCACGGGCTCCGCCCGGGGATCTGCAGGGTGCGGTGCTCTCGAGAAAAAGCCACCAGAACTAAGGCCTTGCAGATTCCATTCGGTTACCATCTTCTTCTTAACAAAAGCTAAGGGACAGACTTAGCAAGGGACGTCCTGCATGGGCAGGGCCAGCAGTTATTTCCTGGTGGCGTGGCTCGTCAGGAGCTGCAGCAGGTGAGGTTTCCCCTGCCGGTGACAGTCGGAGGGGAATAAAAATGAGGAAGATGGTTCCTCAGACAAGCAGCCTCACTTTGTCACAGAAGGGAGCTGAGGCTTCCACGTGGCCTTGGAAACCAACCTCCCTCCTTCCTGCGTCCTTACCCCTGTTAGAATACCATTAAGTGCGCACATTGGTGACCTGGGCAAACCAGCCCCGTTGGGCCGATCCCGAATCGAGTGTGTGTGAACCCCCCGCCCGGTGCTCGAACTGCAGCCTTCTGGGCCTCAGCCCACAGGCTCCGACAGGGGAGGCCGGCGGGAAGGCCCAGCACCCGGCACTTTCAGTGACGGTCCCAAGTGACTGGGAGGCAGGTGTTTCTTACCCAGAGGGTCACTGCAAGAAGCCACCTGGGAGAAGTCGCTAGAGCTCCTGACTCAAAAACAGAGACAAGAGGTGAACCGGCGTCAGGGAAGATGATACATCAGGGATTCCATCTGCCCTCCATCGGAAACAACAAGATGGGAGGGAACGGAGGACGGGGGACGGAGGGGGGCCAGAGAGAGGAAGACCGAAAGCACGAACACAGGAACGCAAATACACAGAACAACGATTTTCAAGATCCTGGGCCAGGAAGGATGTTTATCCGGGCAGATGGAGAGTCGGTGGGCTCGTCGTCTGCGGTGTGCAGGCCGCAGCCCAGGGAGGGCGGCCCGCTGCACCCCGGGGCCCGCCTGGGCTGGGCACAGAACTCCAGGTCCCAACCGAAGCTAAGGCAGCTGGAGACGCAGGGGAGCGTGCAGGAGCCGAGCCTGCAGAGAGAAGCCGGCCTGGAGCTGGGGACCCGTCCCCGTCGAGGCCACCGTGCACCGGCCTCCACCCGGGGCCAGGACTGAGGCTAGGACCAAGCCATCCGAGGGACCCCGAGGTTGAGAACGACGCCCGGTGTCACCAGCAGGGAGCCTGCCTCTCTCTCTGTGTCTCTCAGAAATAAGTAAATAACATCCTAAAACAACTATTGTGTACCTTCTCTCTTTGAAAAACATATCAATAAAAAATAACGTCTGAATTTTATATTGAAAGTCCAATCTGTCCAGTTCAGCGGCCACAGAGATGAAGTGTGAAGGCAGCGAGCTTCAGAAGGCAGCACACAGCATCCTCCACAGGGGGTTCTGGGACACTGGAAATGTGACTCTCCCGTGCTCTTTAAAAATAGATGGTGATTCAGTAAGAGCTCGTGCTAGCAGCCGGCGTCCTGCCTTTCGCCCAGAGTCTTCGAGCACCAGGAAATACGATGCGGGATAAATGAATGCTGGCAGAGCGTAGTAGCCTCTCTGTACCACCGCCCTCCCGTTCATGTCCATAAACCGGCACCGAGTAGAGAACGTGCTTCAGGCACCGGGCAGGGGCGCACGGGGGGGTGGCATCTAGGGGTGCGCAGTGGGGCTCCCGGGGCAGGGGCTCAGGGGGGCTCCCGGGGCGGGGGCGCACAGTGCAGCAGCGGCAGGGAGGCTGTGGAAGCCACAGGTGCCCCCCCTCCCCCGCCGGTATAAACCTCCCACAGGGCAGCTCGGGTTCCAGGGGGGGGGATCATGAGTGGGGCAGCCGGCCTGGCACCCTCTGTGCCCCGGCTGCTCCACGCGGTGCCAACCGGGCCCGGCTCGCAGCCCCGCGCCTGTGCACCTGCCCCGTCAGCGCCTCACCTGCCAGGCAGGGACCGAGCCACCTCTGGGTCACCCAAGGGAAGGCAGGGTGGCGGGAGCCGCTGCTGGCAGCCTCGGCACCTTCTCAGTCTCTTGGGGCTGCCACCGCCAACTACTGACTTCGGGCCCGTGGGGCCGCCGACCCACTAGACTCCTGGAGGCGTTGGCGGGAGGCTCGGTGCTGGGTGCTCAGGAGCGTGACCCGGGAGCAGGGGCTCGGAGTCTGTGCAGCGGGAAGAGCCTTCAAGGCGGAAACATCCGAGGGGCTTAGTGGTTATTTAGGGGCACCTGCAGGATTCTTGTTGACTTATCCAAGTGCTTCTGGACGTCGCAATCAGCGATAATCAGCATATTCCCTCAGACATATAAACATCTGCAAAATAACAGATAAAAAGCCCTAAACAGGGACAGCCGGGGGCACTCAGTGGTTGAGTGTCTACACCTTCGGCTCACGGCGTGACCAGTCCCACATCGGGCTCCCTGCATGGAGCCTGCTTCTCCCTCCGCCTGTGTCTCTGCCTGTCTCTCATGAATAAATACATAAAATCTTTTTTTTTTCATAAAATCTTAAAAAAAAAAGCCCTAAAAACTTGGAGACCAACTTTCATATATATGGAATAGTTCCAACTTTCTTCCCTTGCAGATGGAGAGTTGAAAAGCCTTCATAATTAGGCAATTATGATAAATAGGTCCCATTAATTCCAAGAAGCATTCTAAACTGAAAATCAGTATTTTCAGTAAAATTCCTTCTGGCAAAACGTAGGTCCCAATGTTTGACTTCTCCATGGGGATCCCTGAATCCACAAGCACCTCCCGTTCTGCACACAGGGTCCTCGCAGGACTCGAAGGCATCTGTGACGCGCACGGACAGCAGGCCCGGGGCCCCGACGCGTCGACTGGGCCACAATTCAGAGATCGATGACTAGCCCGTCCTCCCGCGGGACAGAGAAAAGCCAGTCCTCTTTTGGTCTTTGTTGGGCGGCCTCAATTCACCGGACGACACTTTCACGTGTTGTTTCCCCTCAAACACACACGTGCACACACCTTGTAATCACTTTTTAGATTCTCGGAATCTGCAGGAACTCCTCCTATGATACTCGCTTCTGCAGATGTGCAGGATGTCCTGGCCCCCCCGAATATGCCTCACGTCACACCATTTGTTTTTATTTGTACTTCTAGGAGCCAGAAAGAGGAACCAAACAATAGTTTTCAGAAAGTTAACGAGGTCACCATTTCATACCGAGAAACTTTTAAAAAAGGGATCAGCTGGGGATGCCTGGGGGGCTCAGCGGTTTAGTGCCTGCCTTTGGCCCAGGGCATGACTCCGGGGTCCTGGGATCGAGTCCCGCATTGGGCTCCCGTGCTTCTCCCTCGGTCTGTGTCTCTGCCTCTCTCTGTCTCTCATGAATAAATAAATAACATCTTTTAAAAAGCAGGGGAGGAGATCCCTGGGTGGCACAGCGGTTTGGCACCTGCCTTTGGCCCAGGGCGCGATCCTGGAGACCCGGGATCGAATCCCACGTCGGGCTCCCGGTGCATGGAGCCTGCTTCTCCCTCTGCCTATGTCTCTGCCTCTCTCTCTCTCTCTCTCTGTGTGACTATCATAAAAAAAAAAAAAATTAAAAAGCAGGGGAGGATCGGCTACAGTCTAAGCGGCCCCCTAGCAACGGAGACTCAGTGGCGACACCGTCACACCGTGCGCACAGCCTGGCCTGCACCTCCCCTTCCCAGCCAGTGACTCGCGGGCTCATGCTCCCTGCCGGGAGAGAACAACTGTGGATGCTCATTCCCGTCGAGGCTTCCTTAGGGCAGTCAACATCCAGCTACAGACCTTAACGTTTCTTAGGCCAACGTGTTGGAACCCTCCGTAATCCAGGCCGCCTAACCCGTTCCCCCACGTGTGCAGGCGGAGAAATGAAGTGAAACCCGGCCCTGTCTCCGCCGAACACTCGCAGAATCAGAAGCGTGACAAAGCAGGTACAGGGCAGCTGGCGGGTTAAGCAGCAGGCGCGGGATTAAGGGATGAACCGCGTTCAGGGGAGCCCCGGGCCTTGCACAGCAGCGGCTGGCCGGCCTCCTCGGGGCACGCGGTGCCACACCTGGGGCTCTCTTTACACCGGGCTTCAGACGAACCCGGTAGCGGCCACCCGGCGCCCCTGCTCCTGCGTCCTGCGGGCTCCAGGGCAGCACCTGCGTCCAGCTGCCCGCCGCCCGCCACTTCCTGCGCCATCCTGGTGTCTGCAGACACGCGCCCGTGGGACGCGTACTTCTCAGCGTTCTCAGTCTCGTGCCAACTTTTCTTTTTAAAGATTTTATTTATTCATGAGATACACAGAGGCAGAGACAGAAGCAGAGGGAGAAGTTGGCTCAATGCAGAGAGGCCGTATGTGGGACTCGAACCCTGGGACCACAGGATCACGCCCTGAGCCGAAGGCAGATGCCCAACCGCTGAGCCACCCAGGCGTCCCTCGTGCCAACTTTTCAGCAGTCGACTCCGCGGCCCGGGCACGAAGCACTCGAGTCCCATGAGCAGCGTGGAACAAGCCCCCACTAGCGACAGGCGGGAGGTGAGTCGCCCTTCCAGCCCTGACCACGAAGATCGCTGCCGTCCTGACCCCCGACGGAAGAAGGGCCTGGTCTTTTCATCCCTACGGGATGGAGGCCAGCTGGAAGTCCAGAAGCGTTCCTCAGGGGAAACGGGAATTGTGACTAGCAGGCAAGTTTGCGGATTCGGAGGTCGGCCCTCCTGTGGCGGCGACGACACCCACAGACCCCACCCAGAAGCACAGAGGCCGCAGTCTAGACTACACGTCCCCCCATGCCCTTCGGCTCTGGCCCAGGCACCGGACACTGATGTCCCTGTGACAACCCAGAGCGTCCTTTGTGCACTCGAGCACGGTCACCAGCAGCGCGGCCCCCGATTCTGTGCCGGGCACAGGGCCTGAATCCGCACACACAGGCCGAACCCCCGAATGACCAGGTTCCTGCCGGCCGCTCCCACCACGAGGCCCAGGAAAACCCACCTGCCGGGAGGGTCCGTGCCGGCCCCGCGGCCCAGCGCACACCCCACCGCGCGGCAACCCCCAGGGGCGTCACTGGGACGCTCCCTCAAGCACGGGCCGCGGGCTGCAGGCCACACGCCCGCCTCAGGCTGCGAACAGGCTGCGCCACCGCCACGCTCACGGACGAGCTGGCCCCCGGTGACATCAGGGCCTCCGGCGGGGAACAAGCCCTTAGCAAGCGGATCATCCTCCGCAGCCGTGGGAAAAGCAAGAAGCTCGTCACGACGTCTGAACGCTCGCTGCACCTGCCATCCGCTCCCCCAAGCAGGTTCTGATGAGAAGCTACGGGTGAGCAGCGCGGGCCGCACGGTCCATCCGCACGGTCCATCCGCACGGCGCAGGGCCCGGGCAGCAGGCGTGCAGGGCCCAACCAGGGCGAGGCTGGGCCGCCCGGCGCGCAGTCGGCTAGGCGTGGGACTCGGGGTCAGCTCAGGTCCTGATCGCGGGGTCCTGGGATCGAGCCCCACACCGGCTCCCAGCTCATGGGGGGTCTCCTGCTCCCTGCCCCCCACCTCTTTCCCCACTCGTGGTCTCTCTAAATCCTTAAAGAAATAAAGAGGGCGGTGGAGGTCACCTTCCTGATGTGCTGCAGGATCTGTAAAGAACATCTGTGAAGCAAAGGGATGTGCAAGAGAAGGTGGAGGTGGCTCTGGCACACGAGCCGCGTCATCGCCTAGGGGTGGGGGCAGGGGCTGACAGCAGGCAGTGAGGACAAGCCCCAAAGAGGCCACCTCTCCTACCCTTAGCTTCTCTAGGAAAACACAAGCATAAAACCTGTCCGAGGGCAGCCCGGGTGGCTCAGTGGTGGGACACCTGCCTTCAGCCCAGGGCCTAATCCTGGAGACCTGGGATTGAGTCCCACACCGGGCTCCCTGCATGGAGCTGCTTCTCCCTTTGCCTGTGTCTCTGCCTCTTTCCCTCTGTGTCTCTCATGAATAAATAAATAAAATCTTAAAAAAAAAAAAACCTGTCCAGTTCGAGAGGGTTCGCACAGGCATACACATCCCCGCGTCTTCATGTGCGGTAACAGCCACGGGAATCCGGCAAACAAACTGCGAAGGAGCCGCCTCTGAATTTCTAGTAGACAGTCGTTGCACAACAGCCTTGTGTATTTTTCCGAATCTTCCAGAAAGATTTAAGGAGTCTCCCCCACCAATCATCATTTAAAGAGCTTCTCTGAGACTTCATTTTCATTCACACTATCGATCTGCTCAGGAACCCTTCTTTTTAAAAATGAGCATTCCTCTCATGACATGCAATTCGGTGCAAATAAATGAGATGTGAACGACCTGGGCAGAACCTCATGGTGCCGGGGAGATGCCCCCCATGTGCTCCAACCTCCTCCATGTGCACCTGCGACAGGTGCTCCTCTCTGCCCAGAGCCGGAGCTTCGGGCAAGAGAACCCGTGGCATCAGGTGTGGGTAACGGCCATGCACGCACACTGGAGATCACCCACTCGGTCCACATTCCCGCCACTTCCAGGACATCCTCTTCACTGCATCAGATGTCACGGCAAGGTGACGTGTGCGCTTGCAGCCTGCGCACATCCTCCGCGCCCCTTACACGTCTCACTCCCGGTCACTGCTGACTGGATTTGCACTGCTGATTATGATTCCATGTCCTTTTTTTTTTTAATTTTTATTTATTATTTACGATAGTCACAGAGAGAGAGAGAGGCAGAGACACAGGCAGAGGGAGAAGCAGGCTCCATGCACCGGGAGCCCGACGTGGGATTCGATCCCGGGTCTCCAGGATCACACCCTGGGCCAAAGGCAGGCCCTAAACCGCTGCGCCACCCAGGGATCCCTCCATGTCCTTTTTTTATCATTATTCCATTTTCTGCTCGTACTTGATAACGTAAGTTTGTGAGGCAGACTTGCTAAGATCCCTTGGAGGGACGGAGAGCTCTTCGACAAGCTCGATCACTTATCGTTCCTACGGGAGAACTTTCCAGAACCATGGGGGACAGAACGACTGTGAAACAGCACGCACCTGGGCCTGCACATTCCAGGGTTGTCTCCACCCAGCTAAGGAGATCAATTAAGTGGTGCCGGACATTGCACCCCGACCTGCTTGGGAGCTCACAACCTCAGGTGAGAGCCATGAAGGTAATGAGCCCTCAGGGAGCGGCCACAGCCCAGACGGAACCCGTGGAGCCAGACGGCCGAGGAAAATCACCTGTTACCACGAACGACACAAAAACTATTTTGAACAAACCCGCAATGAGAGAGACGCAGACACAGAGGTCGCCTTTAATCACGGCCTGGAAAGACAGTCTGTGCTTTCTCTATTTTCATCAGAACCGAATCTGTGGTGCATGTTCTTCTCTTTATTTTCTAGCTCGTGTGACCGCAATGCAGTTTTAAGAAATGGGAAAAAATGGATCCTCAGGAGGTTGGGTTCTACAAAAACGGATTGTTTTTAAAGAAAGATGCATGCCATTGTTCCGCATGTTATAGCCAAGAAAGGCCTTGTACCTTCTGATCTGTATCATCTGGAACAAACTATCGAGGTCCAGCCTGGTCGGGTGACCCCTCCACGTATCATAGCCCCAGACACCTCAGACGCTGGGTATACGGCGGGTGCCCGTAGAAATGAAGTTCACTTTGAATAGAAACCCCGCAAGGCCAGGAGGGAACCAACTCTGAATTCTGGTTGGAGCCAGCTCTTCAGAACCACAAGAGCAGGGCAGCCCGGGGGGCTCGGCGGTTTAGCGCCGCCTTCAGCCTAGGGTGTGACCCTGGGGTCCCGGGATCGAGTCCCACGTCGGGCTCCCTGCATGGAGCCTGCTTCTCCCTCTGCCTGGGTCTCTGCCTCTCTCTGTCTCTGTCTGTCTCATAAATAAATAAATGAAATTTTTTTTTTTTAAAAAGAATCACAAGAGCAAATGAAGTTAACATCCTTTTTTTTTTTTAAGGTTTTATTTATTTGAGAGGGAGACAGAGAGGGCACCAGCAGGGGGAGGGGCGGAGGGAGGCACAGACTCTGCGCTGAGCGGGGAGCCCGACGTGGGGCTCGTGACCTGAGCTGAAGGCAGACGGCCAACCGACTGAGCCCCCGCCCGGGCGCCCCTGAAGTCAACATTCTTTTAATGAATCGTGGCTCAAGAATGGAGGGTTTTCACATGACACAGACCAATGGCACAGCGGGCTCAGGAGTCCCCGGGAGGCCCAAGCCCTTCACAGAATGAACTCGGGCTGCTCGGGATGTCTTCCGGGCCGTGCCCAGCCTCGACACGGCCGGGGAAACCAGAGGGTCCGTGGACCCTGAGTGCAGTACTGGGTGGGAGGATCAACACCCTCCGCTCAAGGACTGTGACTTGCAGAAAGTGCCCGTCCGTGCACACGTTCACCTGCAAAGCTGACTTCACGGAACCTAAGTCCTCTACTGCCACTAAACAGACAGCTTTCACTTTCTCATGTGTGGACCTGAGAGGGGACTCCCCAAAGGTGGCAATATCGCTTAAAACAGCCCTGGTGATACCGACGGGAAAGACACAGCGGCTCTCGGGGACACGTCAGGCACTAGTCGGGGGGCCGGACCTCAGAGGGCGTCCCAGCAAACAGGCCTCCAAGAAGCCGAGAAAGCTGATGACGTGGGCTTCCATTTCTGAGCTGGGCAGGGTACGTGACGGGCTTATGGCCTTGCAACGGAGGAACTTAAAGCCACAGGAGGAGCTCTGTCCTTCCTGCACAAGGGACGGCTGCTTCCCGGGCGCTCGGACGCCCTGCCGCCTGCCTTCCGGAGGTCCGTCAGCTGGGCTGTGAGCGTGGCTGACACGCTGCGGCCCTCCTTTGCTTTTGCAGAGTCAGTAAAACCCACAACTAGAAGTCCTGTGTCTGGTCCAAGCAGGAACCTACGGTTTCATCAAAACGCGTTGCTGGCGGTCCCAGAGGTGGGGGTAGGCTGTGAAGGCCTAGTTGCCCAATCGCAGGGTGCTGTCAACGTCAGGCCTGACTCCCTAGGACCGCCTCAATCTTCCTTTCCTAGATGGGCATCGCGGGGTCCCAAAGGGCCATTGCACCTCATTCTTATTTATTGCAAACGTGGTCGCTTTTAAGCTGCTCTTTCGGGATTAGAGGACGTCGTCCTCCCCTTCCCTGGGATGATACAGATGATCTGTTAGTTCCAGACCATATTAACGAGAAGTTGGCGTGACTATTCTTAGACTTGGGCTATAACCAGACCCACTGGCTGGTCTGGGGGCTTTCCAGTCAACCCAGTAATTATGAGCCTACCTGTACGCGCCGGGGGAGTCACACAACTGCCAAGTGACTGAGGGCTTGGGACAAAGACTGACTTGCCTAAGACGTCAGGAGCTTCCTTACACTTCCTTAGACACCACCGTGAATCAACCAGGATTTGTAGTTGCATTTACTTAAAGAAGAGCGAGACTTGGACGAATCAAACAACTCACGTACAGGATGGCTCCAATTCTAAGTCATCCCCCACCAACATTCTTAGCTGTTTGCCCACTTAAAAATTCTCCGATGCATTCAGCATTGTTTTCACAGGCCGTTTCAGGATGTAGGCTCACCTGTCCTATCAAACGTCAAAGTGACGGTGGTTTAAACAAGAGCCGCTTCATTTCTGCCGCATGCACAGCACAGCGTAGCGGCCGAGGGTGCGCACAGGATCTCCGTGATGGAGACACCTAAGCTCTTGGTATCTGTTTGCTCAGATGCTCCCAGACCACACCGTACTGCGTGGTCCGAGACGTCTACTGCAGCCCCCACGCACCGGCCACGTAGAAGCCACAGGAAGGGGAGAGCGCGTCGGAGAGACCCCCTCTCCCAGCCTTTGTGCCTACACGAGGCTGAGAACCCAGTTCCACGGCCGGGCGTAGCTGCAAGAGAGCCTGGGGCGTCCTTACACTCCCCCCCAATCCTCACTATCCTCACTTCGGGCCGAGAAGGTGGGTAAAACGTCCTCATTTTCCAGATTACAAGGCCCACACCGCCAAGCAGCAGCTCCAGGATCAAACCCCAGGGCTGGCCGGCGCCAACGCACCGAGCCCCCCAGCCCCCCGGCCGGGGCTTAGGTGAAAGCCCGCCCTACTGCTAACAGGAAGTGAAAGCCAAACACACAATTTCTCATCGTGTGACTGGTGAAGCCGGGGTAGGATGTGGGCCGGATTCGGCTGAAAGTATCACAGGGAGGAAGGTTTCCTCCTCCCCTCGAAACACACGCGCTCCAGAGGAGCATCCGGGTTTCGGCAGAGGCGTCCCGCCCTCGGACCGCTCCTGCGGTAAAGCTGCCGCGGCCTCCAGCTTAGGTCACCAGCAAAGGGAAGAAGTCCGGGAGCCATCAGCAGCCTTGAAAGCTTTTACATCTTTCCAAGTTTATCAAAATGAGTAAAGATCTTCGCTGTGATCCTACTGCCATCCTCCCCCGCTTCATGCCCACAACCGCCCTGCCGTCCCCGAGTGTGGCACACACATGGATGTCGTAACGGTCCTTCCAGAACCTTCCTGACAAGGACTCACAACCCCTAGCAGAGCTCCAGGCACCGTTTCTAGCTCAGAGGACCGACCGGCAGGAGACAATCCAGCCACGCGCCACCGAACCCCAACCCCAGCCTCAGGGACGCAGCGGCTCTGGGCTCTTCCCCCCGCGGTGCCCGAGATGGAATTATCAGCTCCCGCTCTCGTCGCCCGTGCCAAGGTTTGCTGTGTGTCACTCTCCTGAGCACGTCTCCTCTTGCTTCGGCAAGCTCGCAGACCGCTCCTCGGGCTCGTGGTTCGTCGACGTGTGCGTTCCCCGTACGACGGAGCCCACATCTCAAAGCCTCCCTGGGCACAAACAAATGTGCCTCTCAAGGGAAGTTTCCAGACTATCTCACGATGGAGGACCTGTGAATATGTACGATTCGTGTTCAGCTGAATCGCTTTGGAAGGAAAGTTACCCGGGTGGGAGAGCACGAACGGGAGGAAGGGTGGCGGAGGGAGAGGGAGAAGCAGACTCCCCGCCGAGCAGGGGGTCTGGCGGGAGACTCGATCCCAGGACCCGGGATCATGACCTGGGCTGAGGCAGACGCTTAGCCGACTGAGCCACCCGGCGCCCCGTTGGTGGGCATAACCTGAAGGTGCTCCATTGATAGGTGGGTTTATTTAAAAAAAAAAAAAATTTAAAGCATTCGCCTGCAGTCCAAGCAGAGCAGCACGATGACAGGTCACGTCCTGAGTCACAGAGCGGCTCTGCTTACAGCTACCCAGGAGGCCACATCACACGGGTAATTACCGTGTGACGCTCCCTGGGCTTCACCATGCGCGGGCGGGTGCCCACCTCCCTCGAGGCACAGCAGCCAGTTAGCAGGCAGAGGGGACTTGCGGGGTCTGCAACCTTTCCCTCTCCCCCCACCAGGCATCCCAACAGCAGTTCACACTCGGCCAACACCCCCCGGCCCAATGCTGCCACAGCCACAGAGCATGGTCCTCAGCCACGCTTGGAGGCCTTTGCCCCGTGGGTGATGATCGTCATGCCCAGGGCAGGCCAATGCGGCAAAGACGCAGCTGGGGTAGAGAAGAGAGCCTGGCCTGGCTCGGAGGCTCACGCGGCCTCCTTCCAAGGCCGTGCGTGCATCTGCGCCCTGCCCCAGGGCACTGGCTCGCCCGTGAGAGGCGCGGTGGCACGCCTGTCCCCCTGACCGCTGCTCACGTGCACCTCCTTGGGGTCGGCGTCCACCCCGCCGTTTCCCAACTTCCACCCCAGAGCGCTCCGTGAGCGGGAGCACGGCCGCGTGTGGATCCTGGGTGAAAGAGAAGCCTGCTGCAGAAATCGCTGCTTTTCACAGCGACCTTCTTCAAGCACTGCCGGCTGGTGCCCATCTCCGCAAACCCGAAGCTGAGGCTCCGCGCTTCCTCGGGCCGGGCGGTGCGGAACCGGCCTCCTCGGGGAATGACCAGCTCTTTGTCCCCGTCCGAGTTACCAGCGACCTGGATGGAGCTCCTGATCTCCTCTTTCTTCAGACACGTGCTGAACGTGCGTGCGGCAGGGGCGACTCTCGGTGACGGCCGTGTCTCGCTCTGGTCCACGGAGGCCTCGCGGCACTTGGAGGGTACGCGGAAGGGGCAGTCGACTCCCGATT
This sequence comes from Otocyon megalotis megalotis, assembly GCA_017311455.1. Lineage (NCBI taxonomy): Eukaryota > Metazoa > Chordata > Mammalia > Carnivora > Canidae > Otocyon > Otocyon megalotis. The sequence goes on from JAEUCK010005296.1 coordinate 91,448, forward strand.
TCAGCTCAGGCCACGACCTCAGGGCTGTGGGATCGCGCCCCTCACGGCTCCACGCTCAGTGCGGAGTCTGCTGGAGCTTCTCTCTCTTCCTATCCCCCTGCCCCTCCCTCATGTTGTCCCTTTAGGTAAATAAATGAATTTTAAAGATTTTTTTAAGGATGCACTTGAACAAAGCGGTGCATCGTCATCCAGGACATGGAGCCGCACCCCAGGGCCCAGTCTGAGCCAGGGACAGACTCCGGCTCCCACGGCCTCCCTCCGCTGGACACCTTAGCACCCGGCCTATGCAGCCATGGGGGCGGGGGCGGCCCTAAAGGGAATGGGGCTAAGAACGTGCGAGAGTGCGTTCCGGAGGGTCCCATGGACTTGCTGGAGACGAGCTATAATCTCACCTCCGACTGGCTAAGTCAGAGGTGGGTGTATGACCGTTTCATGATTCACGGGGCTCATAAGATCAAAACAAACCACTTGGACAAGAGGCACATGCACGTCCTGAACCCGAAGCTCCTCCTGTGGACACGCCGCTCACTGCAAGGAGCCACGGGCAGACACCTCGCTTCCCCCACAGACGTGGCTACTTGTACTCGGCGCAGAGCGACTGCGGCAGGATCCCCGCGCTCACGTGGGCTGAAGCAGTCCCGGGGAGGGGGCCGTGCCTGACACACGAGCCTCACGGCCCCGTTCCAAACCGGGAGAGCTCACAGGGCACCTCGAGCTGCTCGGCCAGGAAGGCGGCGGGCCGTTCTGCACCCTGGCCAAGGCCACCGCCGCAGAGCCCGCCGCGTGCCCACCGCACAGGCCATGCCCGCGGCCCGGGTAGTCACAGGGATCCGCTCACCCCGGCGGAGGTGCCTTCACTCACAAGTGACCCGTTCTGGGCCGCTCCAGGCAAGGTTTAACTGCGTACTGTGATTGTTGACCACTTTTTTTTTTTTTAAAGATTTTATTTATGCATGAGAGACACAGAGAGAGGCGGAGACCCAGGCAGAGGGAGAAGCAGGCTCCATGCGGGGAGCCCGATGCAGGACTCGATCCCAGGACCCAGGGTCACGCCCCGAGCCCAAGGCAGACGCTCCACCGCTGAGCCCCCGGGTGCCCTGTTAACCGCTGCCTGAAGACCTAGAGTTTAGTGTTAGCTAAACAGCATGACCTGTGAGGCAAACCCGTGGCGTCGGCGCTGCCGGCCTCGCGTCGCTGCCCCAGGCCACGGAGCCACCAGGTGCTGAGGCTGGGACGTGCAGCCAGGACTGCAAAACCCCAATCCCACGACCGTGCTGTGCTGCGCAGAGCGGACAAGACCGCGTTGACGCCTAAGCGCCGGAGCGGCAGCGGCCCGGAGGCCATCCTTGTGGGCAGGCGGGACACCGAGACACCAGCGCCCGGGGACCTCCGCCCCGGCGGCCAGAGACGCCAGCGCCCTGTGATCCTGCAAGGGGCGGAAGGAGCCAGATCAAAAGTCTCACCACCGATATCTTCTCAAATGAGAAATGATAAGCGTTTCGTGAACATGCACATCCAGCAAACACCTCTTTCCTCTTTTGAGACGTTTTGAAATAAAGCCCCTAAATTCTCTGACATTCTTCCCGAGGAAAAGTGAGGCCCGCTGGCATTTTCCCCGCTCTTGAAATCTAGACGCCTTGGTCGCTGGAAATGGTTCCGGGCCCGACCTCGGGGACCCGGCAGCTTGTGACCAGTCCTTCCCCAGGTGAGACACACGACCGCGGCCCACGTCGCTCGCAGATCCACGACAGAACAACGTTCCATCACAGTCGGGGGAAAGCCCGAAGATGAGGATATCGTGCAGCCATGAAGCAACGCTCCCAAAGTGTGCCTTTGCTGTTGGGAAAATGCTCACGAGGGAAAAAAAAAAAAAGAACAGTCTAGAAAACTGTTGTGTCATATACAGCGACTGGGCAGGAACCCGACTAAGGTGCTGGAGGACGGGCGCCCGGGGGCTCAGCAACGGAGCGTCTGCTTCGGCTCAGGGCGGGACCGGGGTCCTGGGATGGGGCCCCTGCCCCATGGGGAGTGGCTGCTCCCTCCCCTGCTCGTGCCCGCACTCTCGCTCTCGCACTTGCTCTCTCATCAATGTACAAAATCTTTTTATTTTAAGGTTTTATTTATTAATGAGGGACAGAGAGAGAGAGAGAGAGAGAGAGAGAGGCAGAGACCCAGGCAGAGGGAGAAGCAGGCTCCACGCAGGGAGCCCGATGCAGGACTCGATCCCAGGACCCAGGGTCACGCCTTGGGCTGCAGGCAGCACCGAACCGCTGAGCCACCCGGGCTGCCCCAATATACAAAATCTTAAAAAAAATAAAAAGTACCAGAAGATATGATGTAACAGGATTGTTTTTAGGGTCCTAAGATCACAGATGGTCCTTTCTTCCTTCTACTCCTCGTGCCCCCTCCTAGTTTCATTTCCCCAAGCGGCAGGCTGTCGCACAAGTGTGTGTGAGGTCACACGTGCCACGGGGCCTGCATCTGCCCCGGGGGTGGGGGTGGGGAGGCCAGACAGCAGAACGGGGCGCCGGGGCAGCGGACACCACAGCTAGCTGCTGTCGCCAGCCCGGGGACAGGCCTCCCCAGGGCCTGCGTCCGGCGCCCGAGAGCACACAGACCCTTACCCCGGCTGGGGTGCCCAGAGCGTGGCCCACTGTGTGCAGGAGGGCATCAGCCTCCCCGCAGCCTGAGCAGCAGACGCCCTGCAGAGCCGTGCGCTGGGGAGCCAGGGGTCCCCATGGTCCCATCAAGCCTCAAACACTGGCCAGCGGGGTCACGGCTTCCGCACGCGCTGCCTCTGTGCCGGAGATGCCCTTCCCAGGACGGGCCAGGGGGCGGGTGGCACGGGAGCGTTCGGCCCCGGACACCGTGCACCCCCTCACCCCGGCTTGCGAGGACCAGGCCGAGCATCTGCTCCCGGCCCCTGCCGGCACCTCACAGGTGGGCCTGGGACGGGATCCGCAGACCCGAAGATCCGGGCACCTGGGGGCTCGGTCCGCCCGGCGGCTCGGGGTTTCAGCCACGTTCTGCTCTCAGGGTTGTGGGCTCGAGCCCCGCGGGCTCCTTGCTCGGCTCACGACCTGCTAAAGACGCTCGCCGCCCGCGTGCCTCTGCCCCTCCCGCCGCCTGTGCTCTCTGGCTCTACGGCAAATACGGAAAATACGGTAAATACGAGTCTTTACAAAATGCTAAAAATCAGGGTTCCCCGCCCGCAGGATTGGGTGGTCATGGCTCACAGCGCGGTGTCCCCGACGGGGCCCACGAGGCCTGTCGTCGTCCGTGCCCCCTCCCGGGGCCCAGTGGGCAGCCCTGCCTGTCGGTGACCCCACCGGGGGCGTCACCGTGTCTAACGGCGCGTCTCACCGCTCAGAGCCCATCACCTGCCTCCGTTCAAGGCCGTGAGGGCCGCCCCGGCACAGAGCAGGAGGATGGACGTGAGAACGACACTAACTGCTACAACAGCCACAGTTTCAGGGGCTCCGGGGCCTCCACCACTCGAAGCTTCACGTCTCACCTGCGTGGCTCGACGTCCAACAGCAGCGCGCCAGGGAGTCCTGCAGTAGCAGCCCATGCGTCGGGTCCTCGTCACTAAACGTGCACATCGTCCTCTTGCACGTGCGGGGGGGGGCAGCCTCCCAGCATCCCCTCCCCACCCCGTGGCTGGAGAGACACCAAACGGCCCTTGCTCGCCACAGACGGAGGACGTACCTGTCCCGACAAGGCGACCCTGGAGCCTGTCATGCACCCAGGGCCACGCAGCCGGGCCACACTCTCCGTGCGAGGTTGGCTGCGCTTCTAGAGGAAGCGAGGCTCCCGACAAGACATCAGAACACCCGGGGTGGGCCCGTGGCACTGGGTGGGGGACCCGGCTACCCGCCGCCTGACCGGGGTCATGCACTGTGCGTGCAGCATGCCAGCCTGTCCCCTGGGATTTTCCCCGTGTCGGATTCACACTGACCTCTACGTACCTGCCCAGCTAACCCCCCAACATAGGAACTTGGAATGTTCCAAAGCCCGCGTGTCCACGCTGCAGACCCCGTGCCTCGTAGGGACCCGTCATGTCTGAGGTCCTCAGGCCCGCTCACAGAAGTGAATTAGCTCGTAAGGTCTCCGAGGGACACGGGTGGCCCTGTGCCCCCAGGCCCCCGCCCCAACCGCTCTACTGAGTGCGCAGCTCTGAGTGACAGCCAGCTCCTGCCTCGGGGCTTCGCGGCGGCCTGGCCCGGTCTGTGCTCCCCCCGGCATCACCGTGCTCTCCCCGGTGTCACCGTGCTCCCCCCTCGGTGTCCCCTGTGGGCCGCTGCCCCTGCCCATCCCTCCCCGCACCCCCACGTGGGGGCTCCTTCAAGTCGCAGCCTGAGGACCCCTCCCCGGAGAGGCCTGCCCGCTACACGTGCCATGTATCCCCCACATTATGGCTAAAACACACTTTTAGCCTGGTTACCTAAAATACTTTTTCCCTTAAAAACATGAAATTCTTGCCTTATTTTGTAACCTGGGAAGTGTCTGTCTCCACTGTTCAGACAGTTTGGCCGAGAGAGCAGGGGCCTCACCCGCCTCCCGGCACAGCAGGTGGCTTGGCCGCCACCGTCGATGAACGGGTCAGAGCGGCCCGTGAGCGTGTGGACGCAGGGACGGCCCGTGGAAGTGCTTCTGTCCCAAGACACGTCCCCAGCTCAGCCGCAGCAGCCCGGGGTCCCCTGCCAGGCACCTGCGGCGGGATGTGCCTCGGCTGCTGGGGCCTCCCCCATGCCCGTCACGCGGCACACCCGAGGGCTGCCCGCTGCCCCCCAGGGACACGCAAGGTGAGGCGGGCCGGGCCCCACGTGGGGATCCCGCACTCCGCGACCCGGCTCTCGCCCTGGGGACCGGCCCCACTCTCCCCTCCTGTCAGCGCCCAGCACTTCCTGCCTGGGGGTCCGCCCTCCTTACCCCGTCCAGGACGGCATCCCTCACACCTGCTCCCCTCAGCTCCCGACCTTGACGCTGGCATGGAGTCTCTGGGAGTTCTTACCACGTGCGTCTATTTCTGGCAATGAGATAAACAGCGAGGAAGAGGATGAGGAGGAGGAGGGAGAGGAGGGCAGGAGGGGGAGGAGGAGGAGGGGGACGGAGAGGAGGGGGACGGAGAGGACGGGGAGGACGAGGACAAGGAGGGAGGTAGGGAAGGAGGAGGATGAGGAGGAGGGGGAGGAGGACATGAGGAGGGGAGGATGGGGAAGAGGAGGAGGGAGGACAAGAGGAGGGAGAGGAGGACAGACAGGAGGGGAGGAGGAGGAGAGAAGGAGGATGAGGAGGGGGGGAGGACAGGAGGAGTGGGAGGAGGAGGGGGAGCAAGGATGAGGACAAGGAGGGAGGAGGGGGAGGCGGAAGGGGAGGAGGGAGGAGGGGAGGGGGAGGAGGACAGAGGAGTGGGATGAGGACGGAGGAGAGGGACATGAGTGGAGGAGGATGGGGATGAGGGGAGGATGAGGACAAGGAGGGAGGAGGGGAAGGAGGAGGACGGGGAGGAGGACAAGAGGAGGGAGAGGAGGTCAGGAGGAGGAGGGGAGGGAAGAGAAGGAGGATGAGGAGGAGGAGGAGGGAGAGGAGGACAGGAGGAAGGGGAGGAGGATGGGGAGGAGGAGGGGAGGACAAGGAGGGAGGAGGGTAGAAGGAGGCAGCGGGAGAGGGAGGGGGAGGGAGGAGGACAAGGAGGGAGGAGGGAGGAGGAGGTGGGAGGGGAGGAGGGGAAAGAGGAAGGGGAGGGAGGAAGAGGGAGGTGGAGGATGAGGAAGAGGCGGAGGAGGCCAGGAGAAGGGGGAGGAGGATGGGGGAGGGAGGGGAGGACGAGGACAAGGAGGGAGGAGGGGAGGAGGGAGGCAGCAGGGGGAGGGAGGAGGACAAGGAGGGAGGAGGGGGAGGAGGATGGGGAGGAGGTGGGGAGGACGAGGACAAGGAGGGAGGAGGGGGAGGAGGGAGCAAGTGGGGGAGGGGAGGAGGAGGGGAGGAGGGCGAGGAGGGGGTGGGAGAGAGGGGAGGAGGAGGAGGAGGAGGAGGAGGGGGCTCTGGTGCACCCGCAGTCAGGCCTGCTGTGCCGGGGCCTCCGGGCCTGCGGTTTCCCCTGGCTTCCAGGACTACACTCGGACTTCGCTCCCCACCTGCTACAGAGCCCTTCCGGTCACCAGGCTGCAAAACGTGACCAAAGTAACACGAAGAAGCCTGAATGTGAGATTCAACCAGAAGCTGCGGCGTGGGGCATGGGGCGCTCGGGCTCGGGGGGTCAGCAGCCAGCGACGGCCACAGCTGCTCCCCCTGCAGACGCGGCGCCAGGGGCCTTGTCCAACCGCATCCAAGCTCCCATTTAGCAGGAGCAAGGTTCCCTCGCAAGTGAAACAGCTTATTCCTGGCCCGGCTCTAGGCCTCCCCTGTGCGGGTCCCCCCTCTAACTTTCCGCACAGATGGTGGGAGAAGAAAAGTATGAGGCAAAACAAAGCATGTCGCGTATAAAACCACCAACTGTTCCAAGCTGGTATTTATCTCAGCAAATAAAAAGGTGGGGGCAGGGAAGGGCCTTCATCTCACTTCAAAGGAGTGAGAGCGAGTTCCCCATTTTTCAGAAAATATGTCAGTCGTCCTTGGAAATCCCTATTAGCAGCCGCGCGTACACCGCACCCCCTTACACATCCTGCGGCTCTTCGTTTTCTCGGTTTATCCTTTGTAACCAGTAAAACATTCTTAGGAAAAGATCTTACGTGTGTTGACTTTTACATCCAAAACAGCTCTTTCAAAATCATTTATGGTCACCAAAAACCACTTGCTACGTAACCGTGATGACGCTACAAGTCACTGACGCCGCCTGCGAGCTCCTGCGAAGTCTCCCGCTAACCCCCGGGACCACCAGGCGCTAGGAATTCACCGCAGGTGCGAGAGGGCTTTATGGATACATCGCACTCGACGACTGTTTCTTATGAAAACGCTTATGCTGTGCAGGATTCTGTGCAGAGAGGAGGCGGGGACGCCGGGACGCAAGGGAAAAAGAGAAAATCCTGCTCCCGGAGATGTCCACATGGGGGAAAACACAGCTAACGGTACGTCAGCCCGTCATCTCACAATCTGGCGTCTACATTTCTCTGAAAATGTCTCCTTTCCCCCTTAGTCCGGGTGGTCCCAACGTAGGCCCGGTTACAAACGTCATCTTCAAGGCCTTGATCTAACGTCTGCTTTTACAGGGAAAGTTGTTTCATTATTAAATCAAGTGTCAACTGAATGTCCCCTTTAGTGTCGTAGGAAGGAATCTGGATGAAAACAAGGACTAAAAACCTCAAAAGAGTCCTTTAGGGTCACGAGTACGAGTGACCACGGTCAACGCGCATGCACATGCACGGACACGGATGCACACGCACCGCAGGCCGTGGCGGGGAAGGATGCCCACCGGGAAGCCTCGTCCGGTGGGCGTGCAGCTGACACACCGCGCGACGCTGGGGTCAGGTGGACAGCACAGTGGTGGAGGCCCCGCGGCTCACCCCCGGGCGGCTCCCGGCACCACACGACGCCCGGACCGGGTACTGCGCTGTGCCTTCCCGACATGCTGACCTCGCAGAGGACAACAAATGCTTGGGCCTTCCTGTTCCTGAAAACTTAAGCCTAATCCCACTTAGTACTTTCCTGACAATAAGATTGTCATTTAACCCCTTCCCCCTCCGTTTTTTAAGATCACTGCTCAGAGAGCAGGCAGCCTGCGAGCGCACGTGCGGGGGGCGCGAATCCCAAGCAGACGAGCCGCGGGGCGTGGAGCCCACGGGCTGAGCCCCCGTCCCGACAGCTCCCGCCGTCGCACCGAGTCCCGGCGACCCTGCTGCGCAGTCGGGCCCCACCTCACAAGGCTGCGGACACAGCCAGGGCCCAGGCGCGGGGCCCCTCCCCGTGTGCGCGGGAGTCACTGCCGCTTCCTCGGCGGCTCCGTCCTCCTCCTCAGGAACCCCCACGCGGCTGACGCGCTGCATGTGGCGGCCCAACGCCTGCCACTTCCCAAGAGAAGCGCGGTGGCGGGAACCCAGGGGAGCCCTGGCAAAACGGGAACGTTGGCCCAGCGCCCGGCGTGTTCCAACACTTGACCAAACGTTCCCCAGCGGGGATTCCCGGCAACCGGCACGTAAAGTCAAAAATCAAAGGCCAGGAAAGTGCAGGTGGATTCTAGGTGGTAGACGGGGCGACGCTTGGTAAAGTCTCAGGCCACCCCCTTCCTCATTCAAGAAACACGCTTGCTTGCGTGTGTTTCTGAGCGTCTATTAAGCCGATTTTACGTTTCCCGCTTCACGCTAAAGAGAACTCGGTTTCCTGGAAGGAGGGTTTGCATTCTCGCTTCTTTAACTTCAAGCTACTTTCGAAATTAGTGATAAGGTCCTTAAAAAGCCAACCAGCCAGTGAAACGGACTGGAGAACAGTCAACAGAGATCGGAATTACCTTTGGCCTGGTCCAGTGTCGTCCCCTTCAGGCATTTCTGTCCCGTAAGAACAACGAGCGAGTGGACGCGGCTGCGGCACCCGAGCGCCACCGGGACTCCTGCACTCGCCAGCAACAACGAGGACGGAAGGTTCCCGGGCGTCACGTCCTCTCCTTTGCGGACAAAAGCTCCCCCCCTTATTCAGAAAGTAGGTGTTTACAGACTTCCAGAGCACCTGCCGTGAATGAAGCCGAGCGCCGGGTATTATGACCGTCCCCTTCCCCTTCTAAAAATAAACAGGTCACCTCTTACTCCCGCACCGTGAGGGCCGCTGGGAGCAAGCATTTTCTCCCGGTGGTGTGAGAAGGTGTCACCGCCCAGCTATTAACCTTTACTGGGATGACTTCACTAGACCTGCCCACTCTTTCTCTTTCCTTTTTTTTTTCCTCCTTCCCCCTGGCATGACAAGGCGCCCACGGGAGGGCGGCCTCCAGCCCCGGCCTGGCCTATCGGATCTCAGACCCCCAGGGGGAGGCTGGGGCGGAGCGACGCGGCCGAGCGTGCCAGGGCTGGCGCCTTGTTCGTTCCGAGAACGCTCGGCCTCCCGGCGAAACCTCGTGGGCTCAAAAGGAAAAACACACACGCCAAGAAACAACTGTGTTTTCAGGGACACTGTTTTGCAAGAAGATCCTTCTGTGGGTCATCTAGATTCCCCAACCCGGAGTGAGCGTGCACACAGGCGAGTCCGTGCGCTCCGCCGGGCAGCCGGGCTTCTCCCGCGCACGTCCCCCTGTCATCAGAGCGGCCTGACGCTGGCACGCGGCCGCACTGTGTGCCTGGGCTATTTTTATAGCCTGGCTCATCACCACATACGAGTCACCAGCCACCCAGTACCCTCAGCGGCTGCAGCTCCTAAGAGCAGGGCAAGATCGCTTCAGCTCTTCTTGCTTCCAAAGAGGCTACAAGAAGGTGGTCAAAAGGTATAAAGTTCCAGTTAGAAAATAAGTCTGTCCTGGGGATGCAAAATGTATGGTATCGTCACTGTGGCCAACAGCACCGCACCACGTATTCCAGGGGTGCTGAGCGGGGCCCCGGGGGCTCAGCGGTTGAGCGTCTGCCTTGGGCTCAAGGTGTGACCCTGGGGTCCTGGGATCGGGTCCCACATCGGGCTCCCTGCCTGAAGCCTGCTTCTCCGCCTCTCTCTGCGTCTCTCATGAAGAAATATTTTTTTTTAAAAAAAGGTGCTGAGGAAGGTGATCTTAAAAGTTCTCATCACAAGAAAAAAATTGTTACCGTGTGTTATTACGGGGATCACTTTCCAACACACTCGGGTATCACATCCCTGTGCCGTGCGCCTCAAACTAATGTCCTAGGTGTTAGTTATATCTCAGCAAGAAAAGGAAAGTACCCCTTCCTCATTAAAAAAAAAAAAAAAAAAAAAAGGCTAAGAGAAATACGGCTGAGACTCTTTCAGGAATATGCCCTAGAAGCTTTGTATGACAAGTTAAAATGACTTTTTTTGCCCTGATTGGGAATATCAGGTAAAGCCGTAAGGAACATCTAATTATTAAGAAACAGTACACTTTTCTTTTAAAAACATAAGCATTGGGATCCCTGGGTGGAGCAGCGGTTTGGCGCCTGCCTTTGGCCTAGGGTGCGATCCTGGAGACCCGGGATCAAATCCCACGTCGGGCTCCCGGTACATGGAGCCTGCTTCTCCCTCTGCCTATGTCTCTGCCTCTCTCTCTCTCTCTCTCTGTGACTATCATAAATAAATTAAAAAAAATAAAAATAAAATAAAAAATAAAATAAAAAATAAAAACATATGCGTTCCATCATTGCGACACAGCAATACGTATTTACCGTACGTCTTACATTTACACGTGTGATTTCTAGCGCATCGAAGAATTGACTGGGTGTCATTCTGTATGTTGGTGAATTGAATTTAAATCAGAAAAAAAAGAATAAAATAAATAAAATAAAATAAAATAAAATACAATAAAATGAAATAAAATAAAAGCAAGCTGAGATGGAATGCTAAAAAAAAAAAGGAAGGAAGTCAGCTGGACGGCCCGGGACCTGCCATGTTTTGGACTGTGTGACACGCGCACATGGTCACTGTGGCTGTTCACTACAACCTCACTCAAGACCTAAAGCTCCGGACCCCGGGTCCGATGTCCATTGGGCGCAGGTGCTCCACCCTGGGAGGCAGACCCTGACGGCGCGGGCCCAGGGGGCGGCCGTGCAGGCCCAGGTCCCACCCAGGGGCCCCCGCCCGGGACACAGCGCCGCGGGAGGCCGCCTGGGGTGTGGGAACCAGCCAGGGCCCAGAGGGACGCGGCAGTGACCACACGGTCATGGTCGGACGGCCCTTCAGCCCGCGGGCACTCAGGATGCGCCCCCTGTGAGCACAGCCTCGTGCAACGTTAGCGGGCGTGTGTTGGGTTCTGTGACTCACGAGGACGAGGACAGGAGCAAGGGCGCCTGGGGTGAGGGGACCCTCGGGCTGCGCGGGGGCTGTGACACCGCGGTCACTGGCGCCCTGCAGTCCCGGGCATCCCACGTGAGGACTCAGCACGCACACGTGGGGCCCTGAGGCCCGGCCGCCCGCCACTCAGATGCCTGCAAAGTGAGGTGACCGGCGAGCACAGGTGGGGACACACCGCAGCGCCCGGTGTTCTCGGCACTTCTGCAGCTGAAGACCCAGCACAGCCACGCGAGCAGGCGACAGCTCCCAGGACTGGTCCCCAGGCACTTCCACCGCAAGCTCCGTGTGCATCGTCCTTCCAGATGCACTTGCACTTTTAGCGACGCACACTAGACACTTCCTGTTTTGTGCTTTAGTCCTAGACTCTGTGAGCTGAGAAAGCCACTGCCGCTCCAAAGCTGGTCACCGACCTTTCTTGGTGCTGCTGCTTCTTTTCACATAATCATCGGTCTGGGTTTTTTCTTCCCACTCTCCTATAACCATTTAGGCTAAGGCTCTGGAACATTCTATCACAGACACTAGGAGGGACTCTCCCTTTCTTGGAGGCCACAAGGCAGTGTCAGCAGCAATGGCCAAGTTGTGGGTGCGGGTGTCACTGGTGGACAGAAGATGATGCCTAAGCCGGGAGAGGTACCTGTCGCTAAGCTGGCCTAACAGAATTCTCGCTGAAGGCAGGCCAGGCCGACGGGACATCACCGGGGGTGCCGGGCGAGGAGGAATTCGGTCAGAGACGGCGGGTGACCAGATACTAAGGGGGACGGATTCTCGCCAAACTGACCTGACGGGATTCCTGCTAAGAACACTGGGTTCTCGAGGGGGCACCTGGCAGGTGACTCTCGATCTCAGGGCTGTGAGTGCGAGCCCTGGGTTGGGTGCAGAGATGACTTCAATAAACACTTAAGAAAAAAAAAAAAAAAAACCAAACTGGGTTCCTGAGAACATGCCCAAGGGTACAGCCTAGCTGCCGAAGAGCTCAGAGGAGGCAGACCAGCATTTGATCGAAGAGCGAGTCTTGTCACCTCCTAAGAATAAGCACATTTGGATTTCTTCTCTCGGCGTTCACCGCTACATCGCGAGTGGACCCTCTGAGCCACAGCATCCGACACGGCAGCCGCCGAGCACAGGCCTGTGGCTGGTGCAGACGGGGAAGGCGCAGGAGAAGAAACAAGGTGAAACATCCCACCACTAAGTTTCATACTGACCACGTGTGGAAATGATAATATTTTGGGCGTATCAGTTAAATAAAATATTAAAATTAATTTCAGCTGTTTTTTTTTTTTATTTAATGTGGCTTCTGGGAATTTTAAATTATGTACGTAGCTCGCATTGTATTTCTAGTGGCCTGTATAGCTCTAGGGCCTTGATTCTCTACCTCTCTGCCAGAATTGGTTTAAGTTAGACACAAAACAAGTTACAGTGAGAAGCGACTGGCCGGTAACACAATCTTACCAACTGTCTCAGAAACATTTCCAGAATCGCTGTTTTTGGCCGGGGAGGGGGTGGAGAGAGACAGGGAGGGAGGATCTACAGCCAGCATGGAGCCCGAGGCAAGGCTCGACCTCAAGATCCTCACATCATGACCTGAGCCCGAACCCAGGATCGGACACTCAACCGACGGAGCCACCCAGGTGCCCCCTGGAAAAGCGGGGAAGGGTAGAGATTTGCAAAAGACAACGATTAGGACTAAGCAGAGTCCCTGAAGCATTTGCTCCGTATGCTACTGTCTTCTGCATCCCACCTTCCCTCCAGCCTCTGGGGACAAGAACAAGATCCCATAACTCCTTCAAGGCCAGGCTCCATCCTGAGTTCTCCATTCCCTTCGCTCTCTTCTCCAATATGTACCACCGTACCACCAATTATCCCATCTCCTCCGTTTTTTTTTTTTTAAGATTTCATTTATTTACTTATTTTATTTAATTAATTTATTTATTTATTTGAGACAGAGCATGAGCAGGAGGAGAGCAGACTCCCCGTTAAGCCGGGAGCCCGATGTGGGGCTCGACCCCGGGGCCCTGGGATCGTGACCTGAGCTGATGGGAGACGCTTCACCGACTGAGCCACCCAGGCGCCCCCATCCCATCTCCTTGCTGGTTCAGGACCCTGTTGAATTCTACTGACTCTTTCCTTCAGGCGCAAACACATCCAGGCCTCTTCCAGAGACCACGTCAGTGACCACACATCTCCTTCTAGTTACTAATCTGTCTTCTGTCCTTTACGGCTGAAGGCCCTGACCCGTGGCCTGTGGTCGTCACTGCTCGCCAGTGACAGCCCACCTTCTGCCCCCGCCACGACCCTGGCACCGCTCTTCAAACGCAGCTGATGCTTACTATTCATCTCATCTGACGAGGCCTCCTGGCAGCACCTCACTGCGGCCCACTTCCCTCTGCCCTGGTGCCAACCCCATGCCCGGCTCTAAGCTCCAATTTTTGTGCCCAACTCCAGCTTCTCTCAACGTTGCTTCTTGGTCTCTCTAGGTGGCCCTCTTCTGGCTGGTTCTCCGAAGCTGGTGACCTTGAGGGCAGGGCTGCCCCACTCTTGGCCCCTCTAATCCGCAGGCCAGGGCTGCCCCATGAACCTGCTCCCAGGTGCTGCTGATGCTGTAGGCGGGGAACCCACACCTTGAGAGCACAGACAGCGTGCTCACTGCCCCCTCCCCTTTCCTGCTGTACGATCTCCCGAGGAAATCTCTCTTCCCAGATTCTAACCCCCACTTCCATGCCCAAACCCATATTCCCTGCCACACACACCCCAGAACTCCAAGCTCACGTCCTACCGCCCACCAGCTGTGGCACACAGGAGCTGCCTCTAACTAGCTCATGGCAACGGTTCCTATCCCTTCCCTCCCGTGTTCAGCGATATAAAGTAGGTAGTTTGAGTCAGTCACGGTGGTGGCATTTACACCACGGGCGCTGGCAAATCAGCCAGCTAATCACTACCCACCGTGAGTTGTTCAAAATTTACCCCCACACCACTGATTTCTAACCACCTTAACCTGTGCTACATTAAGCAAGGAGGCCATTAGATCGAGATGGTTCTCAGGCTCTAGCATCCTGCCCAAATGCAAGCCTAAGTGCCTCACGGTTGACCTAAGGATGGCGAATCACGAGCAGCCAGTAGACCTTCCCAAATAAGGCAACCACTTGCCCTATAGTCAATCAAATAATTGCCTTGCTTGGCTTCTACCAAAGTCTTTGCCCTGGCTCCTGTCAGGGACATGCTCCTAACCACTTCCAGCTTGGTGCCACCTGATTCAAACTGATTTTGGGGGCACATAAACTCTTACAATGTATAATGTGCCTTGGCTTATCCTTTAACTCCTGGAGGTCCCACAGGGATCTCCATAAAGCAGATCCAAAGAGGACCCACCATCTCTGCAACCTGCCCCTCCCCGAAGCTTTTCTATTTCTTCTCCCATTACTTTCCTTTTTAAGAAAAGTAACCCCTCATATCATTCTCAACCCCAGTATTCTGGTGCATTTTCTCCATTAAAATTCAGCAATATCTCACCTTACTGTCTGCTTACATCTCTGCTATCTGAATCCGTCCCTCCCACAGCAGGCAACGAGCCTTCCCGTGTCCCAGCGATAGCACAAAGCATGGGAGAGCCAGCTCCTAGAACAAGCTAGTGTTCTTAGGAGATATTATTAGTGAATGTAAGTTATGTAAGTGAAGAAAAGTTCCCAATGGTCAACAGGGGCAGAAAAATGGGAGCCGTATGCTCTCTTCCCTCTCCCTCACCCACAGAGAAGACTCTCACCATCAGCTCTAACACTGAGCTGTTTGTAATCCACCCTGAGGTTCTCTGCTCGCTGTGTTTTTTGTATTAGTTCAGTCTCCTCCCATCTGCAGCCTAGGCTAAGGGCAGCCAAATGCTTGTGATCAAATATTCCGAACAGTACATGCCCTGCAAATATACTGTGCAATTACAAGTTACAAGCATTTTTTTGTTATAAGCATTTTTGTTACATTTTTAAAATATTTTTTAAAAATTTATTCATTTGAGAGAGAGACAGAGGACGCACAAATAGGGGGAGAGACAGAGGGAGAAGCAGCAGCAGACTCCCCACTGAGCAGGAAGCAGGAATGGGGGCTCGACCCCAGGACCCCGAGATCATGACCTGAGCCGAAGGCAGATGCTTAACCATCTGAGCCCCCCAGGTGCCCCAGGATTGATTTATTTTAAGGAGAAAGAGGGAGACAGAGAGTATGTGCCACAGGAGCTGGGGGAGCAGCAGAGGGGGAGGGAGAGGAACAATCCCGAGCCGACTCCACGCTGAGCACAGAGCCTGATATGGGGGTGGATCCCACTACCTCGAGACTGTGACCTAAGCCAAAACCAAAAGTCAGACACCCAACCAACTGGGCCACCCGGGCACCCCCCAAGCATATATATTTTTCAATACCATGTTATTTGTAAATATTTTATGTACCTCATAAATCATGCAAAGAAATTCTAAATGTAGAGAGAAAATAGATATAAGCGTCTTTAGTAGTACAAAAACCCCAACAACCTAAAGGCCTATCGATAAGGAGTTAACTGAAATTTGGTGCAATGAGATTCCATGCTGCTGCTAAAAAAGATGAGGTTGTCATAAAAATCTTTCCATGATATGGTGAGCTAAAATGGAATACAAAAGGTGTTTAGTCCTATTTATATAAAAATATACATTTGTAGATTGATGAAGACATCTGGAAAGATATGTAGGAAGACAGGGAAACGGGGCAGCCCAGGTGGCTCAGCGGTTGAGCACCTGCCCTCAGCCCAGGGCTTGACCCCAGGGTCCCGGGATCGAGTCCCACGTCGGGCTCCCTGCATGGAGCCTGCTTCTCCCTCTGCCTGTGTCTCTGCCTCTCTCTCTGTGTCTCTCATGAATAAATAAATAAAATCTTAAAAAAGAAAAAAAGAAGACAGGGAAACTTAGAAGAGGGGAGCGGGGGGAAGAGGAAGGAGAAGCATCTCAAAGGATCTACACTGAATCATGGTTTTCCTCCCCTGGTTTAAGGAAACAATGAATATTTTCCATTTTATTCCTTTTGCTTGTCCGTGTTTTCCGTTTTTCAGGAACAAGGGCATACATTGCTCTTACAAGAAAAAAAAATATTTTAAATACAAAAAAACAGTTGACTTTTTAATGGAAGCGGAATCTCTCTGTGGCTTCTGTCATTAATGAAAAGAATCTTAAAAAAAAAAAAAAAAAAAATCTGTGCTCTTTCACCTGGGAAACAAGGCCTTCCGAAGCACATTCCCAGCGGACCTCTCCGCTCCGGATCTGCTCTTGAGCCAACCCACTAACAGTCCCTGTCTTTGAGGAGTTAACTCTTTGGTAGCAGACAGGGGCTGGTTGCAAGGAGGAGGAAAAGAACACCCACGTGAGCCTTCCCTCCACCCAGTGACTCAAAAGTGTAGGGAGTCCCTTTCCCCACCTTCCTCCTCTCCCACCAGACTTCCAGCGTTGCCAACAGAGAATGTTTGCCATGAAAATTCAGGGTATGTATTATGCACTTTGCAGAAGTAGACTAGTGGTATGGAACTACTATCAAAGCCAGTATATTTTTGGAATGAGGTTAAAAAAGAACATTTTTTTCTTTAGATTAAAAAAAGAGAGAGAGAAAAAAATCAAGGGATCAAGTGACCCCGTGTGTATGTGGTGTGAATCACAACAGCACTCAGCAATGATGGAAAATGTGATGAACGGTGGCCGTGTACGCGCTAAGGAGAGAGATGGTCCCCTCTCTCTTGCTTTCTGGTTGGCAGAATCATACTGAGACTTGGCCTAGATCGGTGACTTTCAGAGCAATGAAAACTACCCCCCACCCCCAAATGCTATAACAGACTTTAGTATATCAAAGACACAATAACCAAAAAGCATTACTCAGGCTGAAAGGGGCAGGCAGGGCACGGACACAGGACCTCAATCCCTCCCCCCCAAAGGCAGCCCCTGAATCGCGTCCTTGGAAATCCAGAGTTGCTCAAGACACCGTGGAAAAGCTGTGACCTAGATCATCAGCCCGAAAGAGAAAGTGGGAACCTTTTTCCTCCGTCTCTTTTCATAATAATGAGAACAGAATCAACCCAGTTACCCATTTTATCCTTTTACTTTTTTAAGCTTAGCACATGGAGTGTTTTCTTCAAATTTCTTTTCATCTAGAAATAGCTGGCACTCTCACACCAAGACCCGGAGCCCCTAAAGTCCCTGCCCTCCAGCTTTTCTGCTCCACCTTCACCCTTTTCTGGGGGTATCACTGCAGTCAACCTATCTCCCGGCCTAGGACAGTCCCCAGCTGCACCTCGTGTCCTGGTTAGTAACAGACCCCTTCGTGCTCATCAATGTACCCGTTCAGGCCACCAACTGCAGGACCCACTGCCTCATCATGTCTTAGCCCTATTTGTTGGGACTTCCTCTTTGTGCATCTGTGCTGTGGGGTCACATAATTTGTTACCATCTCAATAGGGACCCCGGCTGGACCCAGCTTTGCCAGAGACACTCAGGTTGGCCAGCGGGTGCCGCTCACACCTTTCCAGTCTGGTCCGTGCTACAGCCGCCATCTGACCCTGCCATGGGTTGAGCTGGGCCCCACCTCCAAAGTGGTGTGATGAAGCAAAGCTGCCTGGAAAGGATGGTTTAGATATGACACAGTGCAGCTGCCCAGGGGATGCTGGAGAGGCCGGCAGCCTGGAAGAGAGGAGATGGCCAGGAGGGGAAGGACAGCAATACGGGGGAAGAGTCAGCAAATGGCAGGAGGGGGAGGGGGTGGGGCAGAAAAGCTAACAAGGAACACCGTAAAGCTCAGTCAAGAGCCTCCGAGAAGGGCATCCTTCGCCAGCTGGTCTCTATGGGGGCATCGGAAAGCCTTCCGGATCAAATGTTTCTTTAAAAAAGTTCATCATGCAGTTGATGCTTGAACAACACGGGTCCACTTATATGTGAAATTTTTTCCAACAAATATGGTACAGGACTGAAAATGTATTTTCTTTTCTTTTCTTTTTTTTTTTTTTTTTTGTAGAGAGAGACAGTGTAAGTAGGGGGAGGGGCAGGGGGAGAGGGAGAGGGTGGGAGAGAATCTCAAGTAGACTCCGTGCTCAGCGCAGAGCTGATGGGGGCTCGATCCCACGACCCCGAGATCACAACCTGAGCTGAGATCAAGAGTCGGACACCGCCGACTGGGCCCCTCAGCCACCCCTTATGATTTCCTTAACGACGTTTTCTTTTCTCTGGCACTTTGTCGTAAGATCGCAGCAGGTGACCCTCAGAACACACAACTACGCGTTAACCAGCTGTTCGTGTTATGGGTAAGGCCTCTGGCCCACAGTAAGCTAGTAGCGAAGTTTTTGAGGGAGTTAAAAGTTCTAGCAGGACTTACCAGCTGCGTAGGGACCGGCGCCCCTAAGGCTCACTTTGTTCGAGGGTCAACTGTCTGTTGTTCATTTTTAATTTGTGATACTTCGGAGTTAACGGCCTCTGGGATCCAAGAAGCAAAGCGTGAACCCTGCAGACGAGCCTGCGGAGGAGCCGCGGGCTCACAGCAGGACGCGGGCAGGCGGCTGGGGCAGGGGAGCGGGGTGGCCGCCCCCACGGGTGGGGGAGCGGCAGGGCGCCGGCAGCCGGGCCACGCCGGGGAAGCCCGGACGGAAGCCAGGCGGGCGGGCAGGTGCCGGGGCCTCGGGCGTCCCGTTGCCCGTCGCCCCGCGTCCTGTTTCCTGGGGCCCACTTCTCTGCCCTGAGCACGGCCCCCGCAGACGCTGTGTGGGAGCCGCTCTCCGAGGGCCCCGGGGCACCTGTCCCCCCACCTCCCCAGGCCTCCTGCATCCCGCCGGCTCCGTCCTCTCGCCTTCTCCCACCCAACCCCAACCTCCCTACACACGCGCGCGTGCACACACACACACACACACGAAAGAAAAAGGAAAAAATAGAGAAAAAAAACCTTTTTATAAAACTCCAGGAGGAATACACACGCTGGTAAAAATCAAAGCCGGACGCTCTCGTAGGTTCGGGCGCGGTCCCCGGCACTCGCCGGCCTCCTGCCGGCTCTAAGTCCTCGCGAGCCGCTCCGGGCGAACGGGCTCCACTGAGGGTCTCCGTTCCGAGAAAGGCAGAGCGCGCAGCCGTAGGAGCCCCGGGCTCTGGCGGGCCCCGGCGCCCGAGCAGGAAACGGAAAACTTCTAAGGCCACGGACTGCAGACACGGAGGCCTGTGTGGACGGGGAAGGCCGGGGGGACCCCTCAGGAGCGGCACCTGCTCCCGAGCTCAGAAGTCTAATGGGGACAGAGCAACCACAACCCGTTTAGGGCTTGCGGGACACTTCTGTTGCGTGTCGACCTTCCTTATCAGATTTTGCTTTTGTGTTAAAAATCAGTTTTCATTCCTTAAGTAGCAACTGATAAGATGCCTCCTGGCTACACGCTCACCCAGTATTGTGTGGAGAGGCCACACTGAAGCCAAGACTTCTCAGCTTAACGGTCCCTACGACAGTCCGTTTGTTCTTTTTCTCTTTTTTAAGGTTTTATTTATTTATTAATGAGAGATACACAGAGAGAGAGAGAGAGAGAGGCAGAGACACAGGCGGAGGGAGAAGCAGGCTCCATGCAGGGAGCCCGACGTGGGACTCGATCCCGGGTCCCCAGGATCAGGCCCTGGGCCAAAGGTGGCACTAACCCGCTTGGGCCACCTGGGCTGCCCTCATCATTATTTCCATCTGAGTTCTGAGGTTACGGGTGGGTGACCAGGACGCCTCCGAGGCCCTGAGCGCCACACGCCATGTGGCACCCGGCGGCCTTGGCTGGGTGACCTCCCCCTGCGGACCCAGCCCGAGGGATGAGGGATCTCCCCAGACACCGAGGAACCTCGCCTCCAGGCAATGGGGTTTGGGGAAATGTGCTGTCGGGCAACATCCTGCAGCCTCTCGGCGTCTGCGGAGGAGCCAGGCCCCCGAGAAGCACCAGCAACAGGGAGAGCTGGAGCCAGCTGGTCCCGGTGGGTGGGACAGAGGGGAGCCCTCAGGCACCTGGGGCCCCATGGCCTTGCGGGTCACGACTCCGTATACCTCAACCCCCCGCTGATGAAGATGCACCTGGTCCCTCGGGAGCGTGAGGAGTGTGGTTTGCCTCCCTCCGGCCGCAGGCAGGGTGTCGGGTCCCGGGTCCCAGGTGTCGAGTCACCAGCATGGCAGCGGGCGTCAGAACTAGACACGGGCCCAACCGTGAGCCCTAAGGACCTCGGGTGAGGCCCGGGGTGCAGTGAGGCCCTGGCGCTGCTCACGCCCAGTCCCGGCACCCAGGGCTCCTCCCCACACAAACTTGTTTTAATACATGTTTAGATTTGGGAAGAATCTGAGATTTGCGGAAGCGGGACGAAGATATACAGAGGGCTCCCCCGCCTCCTTGTCCTGGGTGGACATCTGTGACGCCAGGACATCTGTCACCACTAAACCCCAGCACCGGGGCGTCACTACGGATGAAGCTCCAGACTTCACTCGCACCTCACCAACCCCGTCCACTGGTTGTTCTCTTCGGGAACCGCATCTCAGCATCTGGGGCCCCCCGTGGCACTCAGCTGTCACCTGTAGTTGGCCACCTGTGGTCTGCTCAGCCCTGCCCGGTCCCTCACCCTCGTGGGGCTGGAGAGTATTCGGAGAACACCCCTCAATTCGCTGATCTGGGGTTTTCCTCATGGTTAGACTGGGATCGTGGGCTTTAGGAGAAAAGGTGATGGACATGAAGGGGCCTTCCCCTCACGGCAGGTCAGGGGCTCATGATGTCCAGGTGACTGCTTCCTGGTGATGGCAGCGGCTCGCGCGGCTCTGGCAGCGTCCAGGTCTCTCCACTGCGAGGTCCCCATTGGTCCCCTCCAGGCCGCGGGATGGGGGCCGAGGCCAAGTCCAGGTCTCTGCACTGTGAGGTCCCCGTTGGCCTCTCCACGCCGCGGGATGGGGGCTGAGGCCGGGCCAAGCAGGAGGGAGCAAGGACCGGGGCAGGACGGCAGGGTTTGGAGTCCCTCTGTGAAGCACCTCCGTCACCTCCCCGACCGCGCACCCCATCCATCCATCGTGTCGCCGACGACTCACCGATCCAGCCCTGTCACGGGTCACGCTGTCCCCGCGGCTCCAGCCTCACGCGGGTTTCCGCCCACCTGCCCTCTCCGCTGACCCCCCCAACCCCCGGGAGCTGGAGAGGCCGCCTCGCCGCCCTCTTGGCGCTGCTCCCCTCACCTTCCCAGCCCCGGCCTGCACCGTCCGCTGAGCCCGGGCCACCGCAGTGGCCCCAGGACCCGCGACACTCCCTGCTCCTTCCCACTCCGCGTCAGCAGCAGCCAGGAGGGGACACCAGGCCCCGAGCCAGCAGTCACAGGTGGCCCGGCCCCGGCAACAAAGGCCCGAGCGAGCGCCCTCGTCCAGGGACGCGTGCACGGCAGCGCGGTGTGCGCCCCTCCTGTGCGTGAGCAGCATCCCCGGGGCGAGCGGAGAGCACGTGCGAGCCTCGTCCAGGGCGTCCCCGTGAGAGCCGTTCACGACCTGCCCTGTTTCTTCCTCACCCTGATGAGACCTCCGGGGTCGAAGTCAAGCTCAGGTTTCCCTTCCGGGTGTGCCGCTTGTCACCTTTCATGTTTCTTTCCTGTTGTGAGTATTAGAGGAAGTTCACAGTCTAAAAATGGAAACGACACTTGGCTGGGTTACCTGCACCTACTTTTAGCATCAAACCATGGCAACGCCACACACGGTCCCTCATAAATTTCCGTGGCGCATCCACACTGCCAGATGCCGCTTTCAATCCACTTATTTATACCCAATGAGAATTGTTTATATCAAATGTGACTTAATGAGACCATGAAATCACAAGTCGTACCGAGAACAGCGGAGGGTAATGACTCGTCTGGGATCCCCCACCCCCGATCCAGCTTCCGTGTCTGTCACGAGCAGTTAAAGTCCAAAATCACCTCAAGTCCTAAATACAAGTGAAGAGCAAGGGACACGCCATGTCGGAGGCTGGGATACAGGTCAGGAAGCACCAGCTGCAGAGAGATGTGCGAGAGGGGACACTGTGGGTACGCGGGTTTTCCAGGATGACGAGTCTCCTTGTCCCATGAAAACGCAACTGCCATCAAGTAAGGAGAGGGACAGGGAGTCTCACCAAGACGAGAAGGAGGTGTTCCCAGGCCCTTCACTATTTACAGGGTTCATTCACTATTTACAGACCCTGTTATCAGGGTTCATTCCCAAAGGGGGACCTGGCGGGTAACAGTCATCCCTTTAAACATGCTTTGAGTTTACTTGAACTTATCCCTGAAAAAGAGGATGTGGCCACATGCCTGTGCTCTAAGCTGGTCATACACTCACGCTGTGCATTCAATTTCTTTTCATTCATTCATTCATTCATTCATTCATTCATTCATTCATTCGAGACCTGGAGAGAGAGGCAGAGACACAGGCAGAGGGAGAAGCAGGCTCCCTACGGAGAGCCCGATGTGGGACTCAATACCAGGACCCCGGGGTCACGCCCTGGGCCGAAGGCAGGTGCTCAACCACTGAGCCCCCTGGGGGCCCCCTGTGTGTTCAGTTTCTTTACTGTGAACAGAAGTGCCCGGGGAAGAGGAACAGCAGAAATGACACCTATCAACGCGAGTCTGGGAAGCTCTTAGATGTCATAGAGGTTACCTGATGGAATTGGTAAAAAATAAAAATAACAAGTAACATAACTAAAGAGAAAGAAAAAGGCATTTATCAGATTTCATAATTACTTGTGGGGTGTGACCTCACAGTCGAAGGGGCGGTTACTGCAAATACGCCTTCCAGAAATTGATTTTAAAAGAGGTGGGAGGATGGGGGAAAGAGAGGATGCGGGTGAAGGAGGGCACCTGTCGCGAGCACCAGGTGATGTGTGCGGGCGTGGAATCACTACGTTTACACCTGCGACTAGTGTAACACCGTGTGTTAACTACACTTGAATTATACTAATACAAAAAAAAAAAATGAATTTACTGAGAAAGTGATATAGTAAGTGGTTGTCCATGATGAAGACTGGCGGACAGGTCGGTGGCTGCCCGAGGCAGGGGGTGGAGAGGTTGGGTGAAGGCAGGCAAAGTGCACAAACTTCCAGTCACAGGACAAAGCGGTCCTGGGAACAAAGCGCAGCATAATGACGGCAATTAACGATACTCTAGATTTGTTAGGAGAGGAGATTTGAAGACTTCTCATCCCATGGAAGAAAAATCTGTAACTACAAGCAATGATGGGTGTTAACTAATCTTACTGTGATCATCATTTTGCAAGGATACATATCGAACCATTATGTCATAATCTGAAGCTCACACAACGTTCTACGTCAGTTATACCTCAGTAAGACTGGGGAAAAAGATAAAACAAAACAAAACAAAAAAAGGGGCCGATCAAAACAGTTGTTTATGGCTTGGTTGGTGTGACTTCCGGTCACTGATTTTCTAAAGTGCTCCATCACCATCTCAGGAGTGATGACAATTTGTTCTGGCAAATACGTTACTCTCAGAAAGTGGCCCTAGTTTCAATAAAATGGATGTCGGGGAGGAAAAGCAGCATTTTCAAGCTAACATGGGACGTAAATGTGAGTTTATATTATGAACCTAACTAAATCAGCAAACAGTGGTTTTCCAGTGGTCACGATCACTATGAGTAGAACAACGGACCCCTTAAATTCATACACCTGGAAGCCCATAAGTTCCAGGGGGCCAAAAGCTCTTTTTAGATCCCGGCGGCCAGAAGGGTACCCCACAGCCGAGGTCCCCCCTGGCTGGCACACGCCATGTTCTGAGCGGAACAGGAAGTCATGGGGGGTGGGGGGAAGCTAGCTGTGGCTGCTGAGCAGGACCTGCTCTTGG
The DNA here is from genome assembly GCA_017311455.1 of Otocyon megalotis megalotis. Classification (NCBI taxonomy): domain Eukaryota; kingdom Metazoa; phylum Chordata; class Mammalia; order Carnivora; family Canidae; genus Otocyon; species Otocyon megalotis. The sequence goes on from JAEUCK010005296.1 coordinate 115,207, forward strand.
TGATGGAGGGAGGCCCAGGGCCAGCTGGGGCGAAAGCCGGCGTGGCCTCAGGGAGAGGATGCTGGGGGAAGGGGTGCCGGGGACGCACCCCAGGAAGGGAGCCCCGCAGTTCTACTGATGGACACAACTTAAGAGACACACAGAGTGGAAGCCAGGAGAACCCCCATCTACTCACTTGAACACTCAATTCTTTTTTTTAAAGATGTTATTTATTCATTCATGAGACACACAGACAGAGGCAGAGACACAGGCAGAGGGAGAAACAGGCTCCACACAGGGAGCCCGACGTGGGACTCGATCTGGGACCCTGGGGTCACGACCTAAGCTGGAGACAGGTGCCAAACCGCTGAGCTCCCTACGGATTCCCCCCTGAACACTCAATTCTGAAGCTAATCTACTGGCAACAGGGTGCCTGACATACCAAATGGGTGGAAGACCTTTCTGTCAATGGCCAGACAGTATTTCCAGGTTTGTGGGCCGTATGGTCTCTTCACAACCACTCAAGCCCACTGCTGTTAACACAGACAATACGTAGGGATGAGTGCAGGCCGCAGTTTGCCAACCCCTGTATTTTACACGCATGCACACCCCCATGAATTATAAAAGAATGTGTCTGTTTATGATTGATTAAAGGAAACCAGGTGGAAAGAACTATTACCCCCAGATTACTAGTGATTATCTCTATGATCGTCTCCTTTTGTCTGCACTCTTTTGTGTATTTTCAAGACTTTCCCCATGTGTGTATTCCTTTTGTAATCAGGTAAAAATCTACAAATTAAAAGAAGCAAAGTCTAAAATTCTACTTTTAAAGTGCACAAAGGAAAGCCAAGATTTCTGGGAGTCTGTGCTTGGGTGTCCTGTCACTGATCTTTTTTTTAAACAGTGATTATTTAATATAAAAATACTCATTAAAAAGGCCACCAGTAAATAAGCTTTAAGTCGGTGGCTGACAAGAAATAACCTGTGGCTGTTTTTCCGAGAACCAGCGGGTGCCCGTGTGAGGAATGGGGAAAGTTGTTTTTTACTGCATTGGCTGAGTCCCTGGAAAAGATTGCATCTTGAATTAGCAGCTTGACTGTCTGCTGTGTGGGTAAATATTGTGTTGCTAGGACGAGACCGTCCCACCACGTGGGTCACCCTGCACAGCATCAGCCTCTGGTCGGGTCAGGTGCAAATCAAAGCAGCGGGCCCTGCTGTCAGTAAAAGTCAACAAAGCAGAAACGCCCTTTGCAAGTACCAGCCTGAGTCCATGAGGTCGCCGTCCCAACCAAGGCAGCTGAGGGCTCCGGGCGGCCACGCTGCAGCAGGCTGCACCTCAGGGCAGACGTGTTGCGTCCCCGCGGCAGCAGCTGCCTTAGTGAACTGTCTCAGGCCCGTAGGCGCACCAGGGCACGCCGCCCGTCCACCCGGAGAAGCTGCGGCGTCCTTCGGGCGGAACCACCCCCAGGCTCCCCTCCGGGTCCACCCCACGCGGCGACAGGTTCATCTTCAACCTGTGACTCGATTGGCCTCGATGTGGTCTAAACACAGGCTGTGTGGTTCAGCCTGCGTCCCGAGGGCTGTGCTATGTACGGGGATGATCGTCCTTGGAAGGCCAGGCTACCCGGCAGCTGCACGTCCCCTCTGCCCGCCCTGCCTTGGCCGCCCTGCTGGGGACCCTCACGAGCAGCTCCATGACCGGCCCACCGCGCAGTCCGCTCCTGGGACACCCGCCCTAGCCAGTCCTCTGCACTGCTGTGGGGTCTGGGCCCCGGCACAGGGTGCTGGTGACAGCTGCCTGAGCAGCGGCGTCCGGTCCCCTCACTGCGCTGGGCCCCGGTGGCGTGCCCGGGGCCCCTGTGCCCGTGAGCCTAGAGCCACCTGCCCGGGCCCTGGCCCCGCTCGATGGCGGGCTGGCCGGGCAAGCTTGGGCGAGTCACTTGACATTTCTGGGCCGTCTCCTCTTCTGTCAAGTGGGATATCAGGAGGACTTGACACGGCATGTGTCCGGCAGCGAGGTGACTGGATTCCGCGCCGCAGGCTGGGTGACAGTAGTCACGTGCGGAACTGAAGGGTTCACTTAAAAAAAAACACCCAAGAGAGGAAGAGTTTCCATCTCACCTTTTCCACGTTGCTCCCTCCAATCGCAATGGTCTTTCCTTTCTCAGATTTATTCAGATTATCGACACAAGGAAGGAAGGAAGGAACCTTCCAGATCTCCCATTCCCCAATTTTGGGCCCCCGTTACCGCCAGCCAGCCCACCCTTCGATGGAGAAGGATCGTAACGGCAGCAGAGGAGGGTTTTCCATGTGCCAGGAGCTGCGGGCAGTTTTGCCTACGACCCGGAAGATGCGGGAGGAGGTAGAGAGACACGGGGCCTGAGGTGCGCAGACGGCTTCCTGCCCAGGCCACGAGCCTGCCGGTGGCTGTGCCGGGGCTGTTCTCTGTCTTGCCCCCCCAGTTGCTCCCACCACAGTTAGAGACTCCTCACAGACCTTATAAATTACACGGTTTGGTGGCCAACTGCCGGCCAAGCCTAGGAGGGCGCAGATCAGAAGTGGTCCGTCGCCCCACGGGCCAGGCGGACGAATCCCCGAGAGGTTACAGCGCAGCACGGGCGGTCGCTGCTGCTGGGACGGAGAGCACAGAACGACGCGGAGCAGGTGAGCGGGAGCTACGGGCCGGGGGGCGGGCGGGCGGCGCCCCTGGCGACTGGGGTGCGGGCCCAGGGCTGAGGGCTGATGGCCATGGATGCCTGTCAGCGGGGCCTGCAGGGCCGTGAATGGGAAGCTCCATCGCCAGCACCCAGCAGGGTCCCTGTTCGCCGGCCAGGCAGCGGGCCTCACGCAGGGAGCAACCCGACTAGGAAGGCTTCCCCCAGGGAAGGCCCCTTCCACCCCCGGAAGTGGCCTTGGCCACGATGGCCCCAGGGATCGTGTCAGACCCTGCTCTGGCGCACAGGCTGCCGGGGGGAGGGCGGGGGGAGGGAGTGGACCAAATCCCCTCCGCCTTGGAAATCTCCCTTAAAAAGCAGACACAGGACGGCAGACACAGGCCCAGCAGGGTGCCTGCCAGCCGGTGGAGACCCCAGGACCCCAGGACGTGGAATGTCACTGGCTTGTCACCCGACTCTCGCTCTCAAGGTGGCAATGCAGTTTTCTGGAACATCAGAGGTTTCGTCTGTTTCCTTCTGAGTGATCAAAAGGCATTGTTTTCCTTTTGTTTCCTCATGCGGAGTCTGCATGAAGACAACAAAGGGAAAGATGAGAGCAATTACCTAGAGATCATTTGAAACAGTTTCTACAGGGGCATCTGGGTGGCTCAGTCGGTAGAGCATCCACCTCTTGGTTTCGGCTCAGGGCTGCACGCGGCAGGAATCTGCTTGAGATTCTCTCCCCCTCCCTCTTCCCCCCGCTCTGCTCCTCCTGGGGCGCACACTCTCGCTCTTTCTAAAATTAAATAAATAAATAAATAAATAAATAAATAAATAAATAAATAAATAAAATCAATCTTAAAAAGTGAAATTTGGAAGGCACCTGGGTGGCTCAGTCAGCTAAGCATCTGCCTTGGGCTCAGGTCATGACCCCGGGGTCCTGGATCGAGTCCTGCATCAGGCTCCTTGCTTCTCTCTCTCCCCCTCTGCCCCTCCCTGCTTGTGTGCTCACGCTCTCTCTCTCTCAAAACCTTCAAAAAAAGTCTAAAAATGTATACCAAGTGCACCTGTATGATCTGCATATTTCTCAAGAAACTTCTGCGAATTACCTGACCACGAAGATAATGCGTGAATTCTCTGCGTGGTTGGAGCGACCACGCGGTAAGTCAGCCTTGACTTGACCTACAAGGGGGGGGGCTTCCTTGGTTGCATCTTCGTTTTGTAAACTGTTCCAGCTCATGTAACACAGCTCATGGATAAGACTGAGGTAAGCTTGAAAACAATGACGACTTTGAAGAGAGATAACGTGGAATCATTTCATCCCAAAAATTAATGGCAAATCCCAACGGAGACACAAACATGATTGAAACATATGCCATCTGAAGTCACGGCATGTGGCGCTTGGGAAAGGTCTGAGAAAAGGTGAAGGAATGTTATGAAGACCCTCATCCTGGAATCTAGACTCAAAAGAGTCCAAGGGAATGGAGAGCATCCGTTAGCGGGTTGACAAGATGGACACCAAAGTCTTAACCGCTCAGCCCAAGAGTTGGATCACTGCCCCGTTCCTCCCTCCCTCCCAGGACAAGTGCCGAATTTCAACTGGGGAGGAGCTAACACACAGGCGGACCGGCCTGGAGGTCCCCGGGTCGAAGCCTTTCTTGACTGACGCTCCGGAGGAAGGAGACCTGTCTCTGTGGCCAGCAGCAGAGGTCCAACAGGGCGCCCGAGGAGGTCATGGTGAGATTTCACCCCCTCGTGGGCCTAGAACTTGAATGACCCACAGGATCAGCCAGGGTTCCTGCTGGCGAGCAAGACGGCCTTACCCTGGCTGCTTGGAACAGAAAAGTCACCCACAAAGGGGTAGCCCCGGGAGGCTGTAGGAGGGTGGCATCGCGAGCACCACCGAAATGTCAGCACAGAACCGCTCCAGCGGATTCACCAGCAGACGCGCTGGGCAGCCCACAGGCCGTGGAACACTCTAGAGCTCTGGGCCCTGCAACCTGGCAGAGGGCACGTGTCGATGCCACCCCTGTCAAAGGGATTCCTTCAAGCCCGCCTTCCTCATCGCCAGCTCCTGGCTCAGCACCACGTCCGTTCCCCAGCTTCAGGGAGGCCTGAGAGGGCAAGTGCCACCTCCTGCTGTGGGGAGGCCAGTCGCCCAAGGCAGCGAAGCCCCCTCCAAGGGAAGGCCCTTCAGAAGGTCTGGGCTGCCAGAGCGGGGGACACGGTCCCCTCCCTCCACTGATTTGCAGCAGGAACATTCCAGCAACAGCAGCAGCACCAACAGAAAATGAGCGTCAGAGTGTGCAGCCGCACCATGCGCTCCGACAAAGCCGTGTCACCTGGGAGCCAGCTGCTGCTTTCCACCCGCTGCGTTTCTCTTGCTCGAGATGGACCATCCAACGGCTGGGGCGGGTGGACATTCTCAGGCCAGCTTTCCAGAAGAAACCTGTCTCTTCCCAGGCGTGGCCTCGACATCTGCGAGCCACTCACCTGTTCAGGGGGAGGGAGAAGCTCTCACTAAAGGCCCCGAGGCTGGACGCTGTTGACAGATCCCACACTCCTTTCGCCTTCAGATAAGAAGAAATCTGCTTACACATGGTGGTGACAAGGGTGACAAGGATGATCAGCCTAAGACACGGCCTCATGGTTGCCAAGCTGGCTCCGCCCTGGGACCGGGCTCACCCACACTCACCTCCGACTTCCCTCCCACGGTGCCGGCGGGACACCCAGGCCTCAGGACACACGTGTCCCATCTCACGTCCTTTGTTCCCTCGTCCCCATGGGAATCTTGAACCCCACGGATGTGTCAAGGCACGGAAAACACGTGACTCCTCCTGGGGCGGGACAGCCACCTGCCGGGGGGCTGGGGGTTGGTGCGCGGCAAGGAAGGTACCAGCAAAAGGATGTCTGAGGGGGCGTCTCATACAATTTGGAGGTGGACGGTCTTGTAAGTCCGGGCTTCCACGTTCCTCGCGGACTCTTGCTTCAGGAGAACCTTCTGGCAGACTGTGACGACGGATCCCGCCCGGGGCCACGGCCACGCACCCTCGCAGCAGGAGAGAGCAAAACTATGGTCGGCAAAGGAGCTCTCCTCTGTAGCTCAGCCCACAGTACGGAAGGCCTGATCGCCACCGACTGCCCTTCTGGATTCTTCCCCGCTCTTCCTCCGACCAGCCCCACACCACCCTCAGGCTGCCGGTCTCGTCACCCAGCACCTGAGGGTCCACCCCAAGCGGGACCGACCGGCTGGCCTCAGCCATATAAATGCAAGAAGCGCTCCTATTCCAGGAGCCCCTACGGGGCCAGGCTCCCTGCAGGTTCCACGAGCTGGAATCCAAATCGAAGAGCATTTCCCACCTACTAAAAGCAAAGCAATGAGGCCTGCAGGTTCCTAGCTCGCCCGGGCCCAGGCACCTGCTGAGAGGGCCGGTGGAAGGCACCGCAGTGAGCTTCAGAGCCAGGTCTGGGAATGCCTCCCCTGCTCTGCCCGAAGCTGCGGGGCCGGGCGTCCAGGCCGTCAACAGGCCGCCAGCTGCTCCACCTGCAGCAGCCACAGGCCGGGCCCGGGAGCGAGGTGTGCGCGGTGTGCGGTGAGGACCGCAGACCAGACCTGTGGGCGCACACGCCACGCGGATAAATTCTCAGGCCTTGGGATATTCACTGAACAGAGCAGAATTCAGCTCTCAGGTAGATTCCAGGATATTCCTGGGAAAGAGCGCAGGGGCAGCTCGGCCCCCTCCTATTTCTGCATGTGTGAGGTCAGACACGGAGCTCCAGCAGAGCCCTGAGTCACCACGAGGGGCGAGGGCCGCGCGGCCCAGCCCTGGTGACCCCGAAACCTCAGCACCCCAACCAGGTGGCACCTGCCAGGTGGCACCTGCCTCCCGGCCTAGGGAGCCTGGGTGACTGCTCCCAGCAGCCGGGGGTTAGTCTCACTCTGAGCAGGGAGCAGCTGCAGATCAGGCCTCCAGGGACAGTGACAGCTAACGTGCACCGACCGTGTGCCACGCTGGGCTCAACGCCAGACCCGGTCGGGTTCACGCAGGCCTACTGAGCTCGACGACCACCCCCGAAGGTGAGCACGGCCGGGCGGGGAGAGGCGTGAAGCCCGGGCTGTCTGGCCAGGATGCCCTCGCTCAGCAGCTCACCCCAGACCTGAAAAAGGAGCGAGAGCAGCCTTCTTCAAAGCAAAGCTGAGGACCGTTGGTCAGAACCCGTGGCGGGCGCATTCTGTGTTCCAAGACGTTTCAGAGGAGGCTGAAACCATCTCTTTGGACACGCAGCTCAGAACTACACCGTGAGCCTCTGCGGAAAGAAGGGCTGCGGACAGCCACGCGGCAGGACGGCAGGGGAAGGGGCGGTCGGCCTTCGGGGTCTCTTAGCAGAAGCCCGGGGGCGTCAACAAGTCTCTCTACTCCTGACCCCAAGCCAGCGGGGACAGACCTCAGTGCCCAGTGACTAATCAGGTGATGGGCCATGAAACACACCCCCGAATGTCCTCAGAGCCCAGGCATTTGCACCAGGAATCCAGAAACAAGCTGTCACCAAAGGGATGTGTGCCCTCTGGAAATAATTTCCAGAACATGTTTCGTAATCCAGGGCTGGGACTGGGTGAGCCAGACAGGAAAGGTCAAAAGGCAGCCCCTGGTCCTGCGGTGCCAGGCCTCACCTCCCGCTCGCCGGGTCCCCACACTAACTGCTGCCCTGCCTGCTTGTGCCCCGGCCCCGGCCCCCAGGTCCCCTCCCAACCACCACCAGGAAAGCCAACCGTCCTGGGACCTGTGTCCCGTCGTGTCCCTTCACTGTCACCAAAGGCAGGTCCCATCACTTTGACAGTTACTCAAAACACGTTTTGAGTAACTGTCAAAATTCAGTAAGTATTTCATTCACCAGACACTGAGATGTCGAGTCATTACTGGTACCAGGTTCTCCACTTATCAAATATGCCTGAAGTGAATGGCGTGTCTTAAAAGAACTTTTTAGAGTAATGTTTGTTCAGGGTGGAAAATGTGCGGGACACTTTTAAATGAACAGATAATAATTGTCCCCAAGGGAGGTACACATTCAAGTAAATTTTTTTTAAGATGTAAAATGCATTATAATTTACATATGTATATAAATATATATTAAGATTTTACTTATTCATGAGACACAGAGAGAGAGAGGCAGAGACCCAGGCAGAGGGAGAAGCAGGCTCCCTGCAGGGAGCCCGACGTGGGACTCGATCCCAGGACCCTGGGGTCAAGATCTGAGCTAAAGGCTCCACCGCTGAGCCACCCGGGCGTCCCTATTCATATTCCTGACTGCTTCCTTGGCTAGGACAGACATTCAGAAAGTAAATTTACAAAAACTGGTTCTTTGGGGCCCTTTGTAGTGGGGATCTGGGGACCCAAAGCGAACAGCTTTCTCGCTCCGGCCGGGACCCCCCCAAGTGAATCACCGACAGCTGTACTTCCGACGGCAACGGTCGCTGTCCGGCTGGTGCACTTTAGGCACCTGTGCATTTCTCAACAGCAAGTTAATTAGCTTATTATGCTTGTTTACTGGGCAGAGTCACTTACGAAGTCAAACGTTGATCCAAGCTGAGAGGACAGAGTGTACCCGCCCCACAGGGCAGGCGGTGAGGCTGGACTCGGAGCTCAGGACTGAGGTTTCTGGCACCCGGAAGCACGGGGCTTCTGCAGAAACAGGCCAGCCCTGAAGAACGCGATTCACCCCTAGCACGAACCCAGTTACGACGGAAAGGATCCTAAAAAGTGGGGAGCCCACCCGCTTCGGGTCTAGGCCCTCAGGAAACCCACACGCACACTGGTGCAGGGGTCACTCCGTCATCAAAGATCAAACCTGGGGAAGATGCAGGCTCGTTAGTATGTAGCTTAGAACTAACTGAGGGCCACATGAGGGGGTGGGGACGAGGGGGGTAGAAGCCTGTTGCAGACAAGCAGGGGTGCTGGGCACCCTCACCTGTCGGCTCACCCACGTTCCACGGAGCTAAAGACCACGTTTCTGGGCGCAGGATGAAAGGACACGGGAGGACAGCTGGCCAGCGCGTCCTGGGGTCCGTCAGGGGATCCCCGAGCGCAGGGCTCGTCTGACAGGGGTGAGTCAGAGCAGTTCGGTCAAGGGACAAGCAACCCGGTGTTTATGGTGCGGCTTCCCTGCGCCTGGGATTCCGGGACGAAGAGGCCGCGGCCCCGCGCTCGCACGTGCGCACACGGGACCGCGATCACACTCCGTGTCGCTCAGCAGCTCGAGCCAACTGCCGCAGTTCGCCTTGACTTTGTCCCTAGAAACACAGACATGAAGCAACAGCACCCAAGCTCGACAATAAAAGCTAATCTACGGGTCTACGCCTGGGATAGCAGCTGCAAGGTGTTGGCTCTTGTTTTTCCTAAGAAGAAATGACTCACGGAGGCAACGACACAATTATTTTATTGAGATCCCGTCGGGGTGTGTGTGTCCCGGGGCCATTACTTTCCGCAGCTGGGGGCTCGGGGCTGAAGGCAGAAAGGTGTGGAGTTTCTAAAACCGCAGCTTTGTTGAGATGCGATTTACTGAGAATAAACTACGCGTTTTGAAAGCACAAAAATGCGGTGAGGTTTAGCGGCTGTTTGCACCCTTGAGACCCCATCAGGAGCAAGACACAGAGCATGTCCAACGCCCACCGAGAACACCTGCCCACCTACGGGATCGCCTCCTTTGAAGTCCACCGCAGCCCGGGGCAGCCAGCGCTCCGCTGTCACTACAGGGTAGTCAAAGGTCCCCGGGGAGAACGACGCCGCCCACCTGACTCCTACCCGAAGGCGTCCGGGCCGGGGTGCTGAAGCGGGGGTGCACTTCCTGTCACCCACCTCCACGCAGCCGCGGCAGGTGACAGAGGACAGACCCGGGGTGCGGACACCTTCATCTCAGAGTCAGAGGAGCCCACCTTCCTCCGAGCACCCAGTCCTCTTTGGTTTCTGCTTCTATGACGTACAAATACCAAGGCGCAAAACCACCCCACAGGGGTCAGCTCAGAAGTCAGGTCCGCACGGGCCCACCTTTGTGCTGCGCCTCCCCAACGGCTTGTTACTAAAATGAGAAACGCATTATCCCTCAAAGTCAAAGCACCTTTTAATTATCCCAACTCGAAGAAATGACTGCCGCTCAACACCCATGAAAGGCATACCTCAGCAACACGGGCTGGTGTCAGAACAAGTTCTGGAAGCAGCTGCGGAACACAGAAGCCCCCACCGGCTTCTCCTGAGCGCGCCCACCCGTCCTCTCACTCAAGGATTAGCGCTGACGGCTGCACCCGCCGCGCTTTGTTTCAAATAGCTGTGCTGGCGAGTCACCGACACATAATAAATTGCATATTTAAAGCGCATTATTCCATAGATTAAAAAAAAGTGCATTATTTGAGGGGCCCCTGGGGGGCTCAGTGGCTGAGCGTCTGCCTTCGGTTCAGGGCGTGATCCCAGGTCCTGGGATCGAGTCCCACGTCGGGCTCCCTGCACAGAGCCTGCTTCCCCCTCTGCCTGTGTCTCTGCCTCTCCCTGTGTGTCTCTCATGAATGAATAAAATCTTTAAAAAAAAATAAAATGCATTAGTTGATAACCTTTGACATGCGTGTACACGCGTGACACCATCACCAAAACCACCGTACTCAACAAGGCCATCAGGCTTCTCAAGTCTCCTGGTGCCCTTCTGGATCCTTCCTTTCTGCCTTTCCCTGCACCACCCCCTCCCTTCAAGGCAAAGACCGATTTGCTCCCTGTAATGACACAGCAGTTTGCATTTTAAGAATTTCATACAAGTGGAGTCATACGGCATGACTTGGTTTGGTCTGGCTTCTTTACTTCAGCATAATTATTCTGAGAGGGGGTGAGGGGCAGAGAAGAGACACGGTGGATCCCTGGAGCCCCCGGATCATGACCTGAGCCCAAGGCAGACGCTTACCCGCCTGCGCCACCCAGGCGCTGCCCCTCCTGTGAACCTTCCTAGACAAGACTGTACGGGCATAGCGCCCATTGCTCAGGTAAACACCTAGGAGCGGGCGGCTGAGCCACATGGTAGGTGCGTGTTTACCTTTCCAAGAACCTGCGCCCGCCCTGCTTAAGCAGACGGCTCTAACCATCTGACATTCATTCCCAGCAGCAGAATATGAGAACTGCAACGGCTCCATGTTGTCACAACACTCAGTATGGTCTTTTTAAAATTTGGCCATTCTGGGGTCCCTGGGTGGCTCAGCAGTTGAGCACCCGCCTTCGGCCCAGGGCATGACCCCGGAGACCCGGGATCGAGTTCCCCATCGGGCTCCCTGCATGGAGCCTGCTCCTCCCTCTGCCTGTGTCTCTCTCTGTGTCTCTCAGGAATAAATAAATAACCTCTTTTAAAAATTAATTAATTAATCGATTAATTTTGGCCGTCCAAATACGGTATGGTATCTCACTGTGGCTGTAATTTACGGTTCCAACAACTAATGATGCATGACACCTTTTTATGTGTTCATCTTTGTTAAAGTATCTGTTCAAATCATTTGGACTTTCAAAAACTGGGTTGCTTGTTTTCTTATTAAGTTTTAAGAGTTCTTTACGTACTCTGGGTACAGATCTTTTCAGATACATGGTGAGTATTTTCTTCCAACCCGTGCCATGACTTTTCATTTCCTCAATACCGTCATAGACCAAAGGTTTTTTTTTTTTTTAATATTGTTTTTAAAAAGATTTTATTTATTTTTTTATGAGAGAGAGAGAGAGAGAGAGAGAGAGGCAGAGACCCAGGCAGCGGGAGAAACAGGCTCCATGCAGGGAGCCCAATGCGGGACTCAATCCCGGGTCTCCAGGATCACGCCCCGGGCTGAATGCGGCACTAACACTAAACTGCTGAGCCACCCGGGGATCCTCCCAATTTTTTTTTTTTTTAAGATTTTAGGTTTTTTTTTTTTTTTTTTTTTTAATCTTGAAGTCCAAGTTGCTAAATTTTTCTTTCACGGATGATGCCTATAGTATTATATCCAGGAAATCTGTCCTTAACTTGGGGTTATGAAGACCTTCTCCTGTGTTCTCTTCTAGAAGTTTCATAGATTTGAGCTCACATTTAGGCCTGCTTTAATGCCCTTGGAGTTAATTTTTATACATGACGCCAGGCATGGATCTAAATTTATGTTTTTGCATATGGATATTCAACTTTTCTGTGCTACTTGTTAAAAAGCCATCTTCTCTCTGAACTGCCTCTGAACCTTTGCTGAAAATTAGTTGTCACATATATGTGAGTCTGATTTCTAGACTCGACTCTGTCCCGCTGATTTATCACTATCCCGTCGGGATTAGCACAGCTTTAAAAGGAACCTACTCACTTTGTTTAGCTCATAAGGAGACAGGCCTACAAGATGAACTGCTTTGCTCAAAGTCCAAAGTTTCTTCCATCGGTGCCATTGTCATCTCCTAAGATTTAATTCTTTTAACATGTCAGGAGGACCTCTACACCAAGAAAAAAATTAGTTGATATGACAGAGATGAGCCTATTTTTACTAGAAATACAGCCTCGTCTTTGTGATGAAAACAAGCTTTAACAATACTAAAAGCAAACTTTTAACAAGAGAAAAGAAATAGGTCAGACACAAAAAGCATGACTCGTCTCTCCAACATGAAGACGGTCCCCTCCATACACCGTCAGAGATAGGGCTCCAACCGTCTCATAGCCTTGCACCGCGGTGACACCAAAGTCCTGTTTGCTTCCTCTTTATTGGCATGTGATGAAACCTTTTAAATGCTTATTTTAGATTATAACTATACGTTTCTTTGCCTGAGTACTGTTTAAGAGGTCATGTTCTAGAAGAGGAAATACAAGCGGGTTGACAGAGGATGCACTGGAACATGGAGACCAGCCCGCTGGCTCTGGGGAGCGACGGACATGGAAGTGTGGCCCCCATCACTTTGGTCAAGCTACTTACCCAAGTTCTGGCATCCTTGTCTTGCAAATGGGGCCACGACTTCCTGCCTCCTCAACGGCCATGAAGATAAATTAGGTAACGCTGAAGGCGTTTAGCACGGTGCCCGGCAATATTACGCGCTAATAGATGGCGGTTATTAACAGGTTATCAGCACCGTCATTCAAGCTCCTCCCACCTCCTCAACCGCCCTTCACTGCACCCCAAGCTCCCCACCCGCTGCCTCTGATTCCTGGGGAGCCCTCAAAAGCTGCTTCTGTTCCTGGTAACTTTCTAGCCTCTAGTTCCTTGCATTTCTTGGGCCCAGCGTCCATGTCATACTCTGAGTCCAAATAAAGTAATTCCTCCCTTATTAATGCTAGATTGAGGGGTTCCTGTTGTGACCACAGACGCTTCCCTGGGAAGACAGGTAAATTAGAGACTGGTGGTTCCCCATGTCCACAGTGCTAGCGCAGGGTCGTCTGGAGCACAGTCACTGCAGGCGGCCAAGCAGAAGGTCCTGGACCAGCTGTCCTGCTGGGTGAGGGCAAAATGTATCACATGGGCAGGGAGCTAACACCTGTACCCTGTGATGAGAGAATCTAAACCAAGTCCAGTCTTCACAGCCGTGAAAAACAAAGCTATGCGATCCAATGACCAAAATCCTAAGGTAAACCAAAACAAAACACTGAAGTTTCCTTTGGTACTTCCGTTTTTTCACTGCACAAATCTTGAAATTTCATAGTCTTGATAAAAGAAACAATCAACTTTTTGAAAAGAGGTCCACTCTCAGGTGTAACACATTACCTCCAAGATGCTTTTATAGTTTAAATATGAGACATAATCATCACGGCTGATTGGAAAACATAAAATAGGATGCTGATATCCATGAAAATAGCAGACCCCAGTTTTGCGATATTAACTGATGTGTGCTTTCAAATAGCCCGCCCCTTCCTGTTTCTTATTATTGTTCTTAGTATTATCATTTCAATGAGCAAAACAGAATCAATCTAAATATAATCACGGACTTCCTCCTCTCAAGGCATGATGTACCAATGAAAACTTTATCTGATATATACTTCCAGCTCTTTTTACTCTGGTGCCCACAGGCCCTCTTTATGTAGAACAAATGGCAAACGTGGTCAGTCCTCTTAAGAATCGTCTGCAAACGGACAGCTTTGACTCTGCCTGACAATGTGCAAGTCTCCTGTTATTTCTACCACCTCTCTGACACCAGAGACCTTCTCCCTTGTTCCAACATCAAGGGAAATACAAAAAAACCCTGACATAATATGAGGTCCTCTGCTAGATGTCCAGCAGAGCGCCTTATGCACAGCAGGCATCGACTAAGTCTTGGAAGAATGGAGCCATTGACTCATGCTTGAGACCCTGATAGGGAAAGTGACCCCAAAGTTGGAGCAGGAATCCGAAACAGCAATGCTCAACCTCTCTATAGGGTGGCCCCGGGAACTGTCACCTCCCCTTCTCTATTCACAGCCCAAAAAACTGACATTGGTCAAATGTTTCACTCCTTTACAAATATCGTAAGAAGTCCAAGTGAAGCATTTCAGAGTCAGGCCCGGGATAAAAGATACTTTATGGCAAGAAAGCGTCTCTGGTTAATGAGAGGAGAATTTGGTTTCTTCTGAATACCTGAACATTTTTAATACATTATATCTTCACTTTCATCCTCTCACAGAGCCTCGCACACAGTTGGTTCCCTTGTTAACTTTGCTGAATACCCACGAGTGTGCTGCCAACAATAGGAATTCGTGATCCGAAAACAGTGACTCTTTCTAAGCCACCTACATTAATTTAGGCTCCAGATAGGTGGAGGATTTTGTCAAAGAATGTACCTGCTTCTTCTAAGTTCCCCTTTCAATATGTATAATGAGACCCTTCTGTAAATAAAAGATACAGAATACATTCAGTGCTCAGTCCTGTAACAGTAGCTTTTAGAAAACCCCTCGGTTCTAGGGGCACCTGGGTGGCTCAGTGGGTGAGTTGTCCCACTCTTGATTTCGGCTCGGGTCTTGATCTCAGGGTCGGGAGATCGAGCCCCACTGTCAGTCTCCACACTGAGCATGGAGCCTGTTTAAGGTTCTCTCCTAAAAATAAATAAATAAATAGATAGATAGATAGATCTCTCCTTCCCCACTGGCCCTCCCTACCCTACTTATACACCCATGTGCTTGCATGTTCTCTCTAAAATAAAACCAAAAAAAGCCCTTCAGCTCTGAATATATGAACACACACACAGTTGTGCCACCATAATGTCAAATTTGCCGATAATCTCATATCCTCAAATTATTAGTGGGTGAAATTGCTCCAGTTTGGAAAGATAGAAGAATAACAAGGAATTGAGTAAATTCCTTAAAATTGGTGCTGGATAAAAATAATAATTATGGCCCCAAATCCAAAAAGCACCTATAAATACTAAGGGTTAAGAAAAGGTAAAGTTACTATCTTCAGAAATAGGAAAACTGGACTTAGAAGATTTTATCCCATAAATGGAAAAAACACACAGCATCAAAAAATACTGTGAACATATAATAAAAACCAATATAACCATACGAAAAATATCCTAACTTAATAATAACAAACCCTAATGCCAGGTCAAATTACGAGTCCCAATTCTCCACTCCCTGTAGTGGTGTTACATGTCCACACCCTTGCCATGGCCTATGGTAACTGGATGTGTTTCCCCCCTTTTTGGTTCTGGAGTTGCTCACGTGACTTCCTTTGGCCAACTGGAAACTGATAGGCAGAAGCCTGAAATGCACATGAATGATGGGGTTTGCCCTTTTAGGTTCCTACAGTCTGCGTCCATAGGAACAATTTGCCTTGGATAGCCTCTAGTCCAAAAAGGCTGAAAGACTGAGGAGCGGGCCCAGAGACACCCAAAGCTTGGCACCATGTCCAGCCAAACCAGCTGGAGCCCAGACAGCCTACAGACACACGAGCAAGAAATAAATGCTGACTGTATGCCACTGGGATCCGTATGCTTGTTACACAGCAATGCCTGACTATGCTACGTCCTTACTCAATGAGGAGACAAGTATGGCAATTGGGGAATCATGACATATTCATTATCAATCCTGTTTCTTGAGACACCTTGGTGGCTCAGGGGTTGAGCATCTGCCTTTAGCTTAGGGCATGATCCCAGGGTCCTGGGATCGAGTCCCTCATCGGGCTCCCTGCATGGAGCCTGCTTCTCTCTCTATGTCTCTGTCTCTCTCTCTCTCTGTGTCTCTCATGAATAAATAAATACAATCTTTTAAAAAAAAATCCTGTTTTTTAGCTTCATGTGAGCTGATTAATAAAAATTTTAGATCTTGAGAACACTTTTTGAACAGAAATTGTTTATATAGATCCACTTTTATACTTTGTCTGGATTGCCCTTCTATCCTTATCCACGGATAAAGAGCCAGGATCTATCAGACTCAAGAGCTGGGAGAGGGGAGGGTGATCAGGATTGGTTAAGGACTCTGCTCTTGATACTGTCTTGATGTGAGGCGACCCTACCATATGACCCCTACTTAGGCCTCACCGCCATGTCAGACCCATGGTAGTGGCTGTCAAGGTTTTTTTCAATGGTGTCAAAATATGAGTGAGGGTAGTTTGTGGGTGAAAACAGCTTAGTCCTCCATGATTCACAGCAAAGTATTCACAACATCCCTTGAAATAACTACTGTAATTCAGGAGTCCCCGAGCACAATGGTGACAGACAGGGAGGAGTGTCCAAAAAAGAATACAACACAGGACTTTTCCTTTTTGTATCTAAAAAGGAGAGTCATGAGATGCTAGAACCACTTCACCAGAAGAGACTAGCAAATAATCCCTCTGGACTCAGAACTCTGAGTGCTGGACAGCTTATCTTTTATGATTTTGTTTCATCGAGATCTTTTCCAAGTGTGGATTACCCGTGGCTTCATCCTATTCTCTAATTCTGCATTCCTATGGATTGCATCAGCCAACTAATCCCCTCTATTTCCCCTCATTATTAAATTCAAAAAGACAAAATGAGGGAGAGGGGCAGAAAGAGAATCTCAGGCCAAGATTTCATGCAAAGTCTAGGTGGTTAGTCTCAGGCAAAGGCATGGATGCACCATCGGAGTCTCAGGTAAAAGTAACAGGGTCAAGTTTTCACTCTCTCTACTTCCTGGAATCAGCTGCTTAGCAGAGAATGGCGTTTCTTCTATTGCAGAAATCAGCTGGAAGTACCAAAAGAAAAAGTTTTCTCGAAAGTTTGAGCTAACTACCTTCTTGCTATTAATTATCAACCCAATTCATTCTAACCAGCATGAGAAAAGTGGTAACCAGCCATGTTTTCTTTCACTCTTGAGGACTTTTGTGCCTTGAACAAGGAACAAAGTCAAACTTATAAGTCAATTTCTAACTTCCCAGGGGCCCTACACAAGCACAAAGTCCTTACACCAGGATCCCTTCTCCCCTTTCATTAGGCAAGTAGAAATGGTCCAACTCGATCACCTACGTGGAGAAGCACAGTGTTTTCTAAATTCCAGTTTAACGAGGACCTAGATTAGGACACTCCTGTTTTGACCTCAGATCAGTGTCAGATCAATTTCTCAATTTAAAAATACAAGTTTCTTTTCTTTCAATTACTGAGTCTTCATTTAAAAATTTTCTCAATTACTGAGTCTTCCTTACAAATTCCAAACCTGGTGCAGCCGCAAAAAGCCCTTTAAAAAGGCAAGATGATTTCACTCCAATTCAGCTTCCGGAAAAAAATTTAAATGCGCAATTTATTCAAAATACACATCTATTTTCTGACTTGAGGATGTTTAGCTTGATAAGCTTTGGAATTCAGACAGTTTTCTATCCATAGCAGATGACTTTTGAGTTATAACTGAAAATATCATCACTCATTTTAATAGAGTTAATGACAACTGACCAAAAAAATTTAGGCAAACATCAAGAAAGAGATTTGGGGGGAGAAATGTGTTTTTCAGTGGAAGTAAAAATACTATTCAAAATCTAAAAACCTGCAGGTGTAAGTCAATTGGAGAAGGACAAACAGTGTATATTCTCATTCATTTGGGGAATATAGATAATAGTGAAAGGGAATATAAGGGAAGGGAGAAGAAATGTGTGGGAAATATCAGAAAGGGAGACAGAACATAAAGACTCCCAACTCTGGGAAAGAACTAGGGGTGGTGGAAGGGGAGGAGGGCGGGGGTGGGGGTGAGTGGGTGACGGGCACTGAGGGGGACACTTGACGGGATGCACACTGGGTGTTATTCTGTATGTTGGTAAATTGAACACCAACAAAAAATTAATATTAAAAAAATAAAATAAAAAAATAAAAAATAAAAAAATAAAAACCTGCAGGTCAAGAGAAACGAATACTGGAAGCACTTCTTGTGTTTTAAATGACATTCGATGGCTCTCAAAGTTAGCGTTTAAAAATACTCTCTAAGAATACAAGCCAAATGACTACAGGATTATAAGTTCTCTCTCCCAGTTGTTCAGGTATTAAAAAAAGGCACAAGAATAGCCTTCAAAAACACGAATAAATAGCACGCGAGCGATGCAATCTACCCAGTAAGGATTACCATATCACGTACTTTCGCCTCCTCCTCCCAAATATCTCTAAATAATAACATTGCCCCCCTCATTTCCCTCCTTCCTGCAAGTTTTCTCCCTTAAAAAAAAAAAAAAAGGAGAAACGAAGCATGACTAAATGACAAGCGAAGGGCACACCCTTGGGCTCTTCCTTCGGAAGCAACCTCTCACTGAGGCAGGGCGCTGCCTAGAACCCAGCGTCCCTGCGGGCCTGGGCATCTCCCCAGTTACCAACACCCGCTTCCAGGCTCCTGTAGGATCCGGGATGATGGCCCGAGCCCTGCGCCCTACAGACACTGCAGATCCCCCCAGCACCCAGCACCGGGGGGCGGCGGGTCCGAGGCCCGCGTGCTCCACAGAGCGGTGCTGCCCGGCCCGGGCCTCTCCCCCCCACAGGCCGGTCTCCCTGTTCTGAAACCAAAACCCAACAAGGTAAAACCAGGCTGCTCGCTCTTCACAGCCCCCCGAAGGCGGGAACAACCCACGGGCCCGTCAACAGGTGACCAGGCGAGTGCGGCGCGGCCGATCCGGTAGCGGGATAGTTCCCAGCCCTGAGAAGGAACGAAGCGGTGAAGCACCGACAGAATGGATGAGCCTTAAAAATATGATGCTCCTGGGACGCCCGGGCCCGGCGGTGGAGCGACCGCCTTCGGCCCGGGCGTGACCCGGGGTCCCAGGACAGTCCCGCGGGCCCCCTGCGAGGAGCCTGCTGCTGCCTCTGCCCGTGTCTCTGCCTCTCGGGGTCTCTCACGAATAAATGAGTAAAATCTTAAAAGCTCTATATGATGCTCCGTGAAAGAGGCCAGACGCACGCCGTGGACTGTACGGTCCACGTGGAGCAGCTAGAAGGAGGCGAGTCCGCGGACGGGAGGCGGGTTCCAGGCTGCCCCGAGCGAGCGGAAGGGGGAGGGGCGTGTTCCGGAGCCCGCGGGCCGAGGCCGGCACTGCCGAGTACTGTGTGTCCCTCCCGGAACTACGGCGACTCCGCCACAAAAACAAAACAAAACAAAACAAAACAAAAAAACCTGCTGCTTTTCGCTGTTCCCAACCCATTTCTGTCCGTGCACCCCCCCCCCCAGTATTTCCCAGGACGCACTTGGCGCCACCCACCTCCCTTCTCAGCCCTCGTCCTGTCCACAGCCCCTTATTTTGGTCTCTCGCTCGGAAACGCTCTGCCTCCCCCACGCGGTGAGCCGGGCCGGGCAGCGCCCCACAGGAGCTTCCGCACACCCAGCGGCCCTCAGCGCGGGAACACCGGCCGGGGCCTCGGCACCCTCAGGGCCGCTCGGCCACGCGCGGCCCAGGCTCTCGCACCCCGGATCCGCGGGAACCTTCTGGCTCCGTGCCCCGTCGGCTGCTTCCCCTTCCCTGGCTCAGCCTCCTGGTCTCCCCACACGCTGCGGTCAAACGACATTTCTTCAGCAGACGGCGATGGGGGTCGGCAGCCGCCCTCGACACTGCCTCGTGAAGCTGGGTGTTCACGCTGAGGAGACTCGCCCCGCGCCTCGTGAGGAGCCTCCCGTCCTGCGGCCTCGTGAGGAGCCTCCCGCCCCGCGGCCTCCATGAAGAGCCTCCCGCCCCGCGGCCTCTATGAGCCTCCCGTCCCCTGCGGCCTCGTGAGGCCCCTCCGCCGCGGCCTCGTGAGCCTCCCGTCCCGGCCTCATGAGGAGCCTCCCGTCCCGCGGCCTCGTCAGGAGCCTCCTGCCCGCGGCCTCGTGAGGAGCCTCCCGCCCCGCAGCCTCGTGAGGAGCCTCCCGTCCCGCCGCCTCCTTGAGGAGCCTCCCGCCCCGCGGGCGCGAGGGGCCGCCCACAGCGCTGCCTGGCCCCAGGGCCCAGCATCCCTGCGGCGCGGGCGGCTCCCAGCTGCGCCCTCCTGGAGGCTGCGGGCCCGGACACGCCTGCCCCGGGTCGCGGCCGTAACTGCAGCCACTCAGGCGCCTCCGCCCCGAAACGCAAACGTGCTGAAACCGCCACGTTCCTGCAGCCTCCGGGCCGGTGGACGGCGCCGCCCCGGGGCTCGGGCAGGGTCGGCCCGGCCCCAGGAAGCCCCTCCCGGTCGTGGGATCCGCCGCAGGGAAGACGCACAAAGTCCGGGGGGAAAAGACGCGTCTGCGTAAACCGGGGTGGAGTCAGCGGCGGGTCCGCGCAGCCACGACCCGCACGACCCCCGCGACGCCCGCAGGAGGAGACTTTCCCAACAGAGAGGCTCCCGTTTTCCCAACGATGTAAAAATCCCACCACTTTATAGACCTCGAAAATGATTTTAGGAACACATGTATTTGTGATTTATATGAATATTTACACACGCACGACATATAATGTTTTTTAAAAAAAGCAATGGAATGAAGACCACAAAATTGAGGATCCTTCTTGCCGTTGGCATGAGGCCGCAGGCCCGGAGGCTAAGGGACACACGGAGGCGACCGTCCTGGCTGGGGGGAAGCTCCAGCATATTCACCGTATTATAACGTCTACAACTTACGGGTCTGCTACAGTCTTCAATATATCAAATATTACCATTAAAATAGAATTAAAGGTTACGTGCAGGTAAGCCGACTGACGTTTTGGTAACTGATCGAGGACGGCGGGACAGAGACCAAGTGGTGGACAGAACCCAGGGGTGGGCTGTTCAGACGAGAACATGAGGTCTTTCTTCTCAGATCCTCTCGTTTGAATTGTCTAAAGACCGTAGTTTGGGGCGTAAGGGCAGACGCACAAATCCTAGCCCGGGTGATACAATGAGTTTCCAAATTTTACGCAAAATGCTTGGACCGGGCCTCGATCATGAGAATATGCAGCCAGGCCCTCCACCGCACGTGGAGGCTCAACCTTGGGCCTGAGGCAGAGGCTCCCAAAGGAAGAATCAAGAACTTTTATCCCCCACAACCCGCCCCCCCTCACACCAACACCACCTGACCCTGGAAATGAATAATTTTAATTTACTCCTTAATCATCCATTAATACTTTCTCTTCACCCCAGTCCCATGAGACTTAGTGTCAAGCGGCACTTGGCCTGGTCAGCACGCCCCGCCCCCTGTATTGCCTCTGACTTCTTCCTGACACTGCAGCCTTCTTGGAGCCCAGCTGCTTCTCTGGACTTCGGCCCTGACCTCTGCTTCCAGTGTCGAGGCCA
Source organism: Otocyon megalotis megalotis (assembly GCA_017311455.1). Taxonomy (NCBI): domain Eukaryota; kingdom Metazoa; phylum Chordata; class Mammalia; order Carnivora; family Canidae; genus Otocyon; species Otocyon megalotis. Next base: position 136,472 of record JAEUCK010005296.1, read on the forward strand.
TGCCAGTCCCCCTCGCAACCAGAGAGCCCTGTGTCTGGACGCAGCTCTGGGGTCGAGCCACTAGGCACTTGGGTGAGTGGAGGGCCTGGAGCAGTGCTGCCTGCGGACTTCCGTGTGTCACCTCCAACATCCTCAGTCACGGACCTCACCCCGCCCGACGGGACACTCCCCCCTTCACGGCCTCTCTTCATCATAAAAGCTACCATGTTTGTTATAGAAAGAGAAATGTAATAAAATCAGGAAAATAAAAACCCCTTGTTTTCCCCTCACCGAGCAATACCCCATGTATACCAGCACATGATTATAATGTACATTAGACCTTCCTGCACTTACTCAAATCTATAGTTTTTTTGGGTTTAAGTCCACAATTAACAATAAAGGGTATATTTTCATATTGCTACAAACTCTTTTATAATATGATCTTAATGAGCTGTGTAATATTCCATGTATTCCAGTTACTATGGCTTCACACACAAAAAAACTTACTGGGATAAAATTTAAAAATCACCCTCATATACGGCTCCTGCCTCAGGGCCTTTGCACTTGCTGTTTCCTCTGTCTAGAAGCTCTTTATCCAGACATGATTCACAATCTCACTTCCTAGGCTTTGCTCAAAATCTTCAGTGAAGTATGTCCTGAGCACTTTATTACAACCTGGCCCTCCCTGCCCGCCCTCACACCCCCTAATCCCCTCTTCTGCTTTCGTTTCCTTAAACAAGGCTCACTATGTAACATTATGTAGTCTAGCAATTTATTTTCTGGCTTACTTGCTACAATATGAACTCAATTTCATCCACAAATGCCTCAAAATACAGGCAGTAAAAGCACTGAATAAATGTTTGTTGAAAAGGATGGATGAGGGAACACACACGATTTTATGAAGACTAGAAGAAAACGAGCAAAACTGAAAGTGAGTTTGATTTCTGGGTGATAGATTTATAAGGATTTAGGGTTTTTTTCTTTTAGGTTTCCTATATTTTCAGTTTTCAATAGCATGTAATGCTTTTAACATGGGGGGAGGACAGACATTTTAGATGCTACTAGGCACACAGGACTAAAATTAACCCTATTTGGGAACAGTAAAGAAAGAAACAAAGAAAAAAAACATAGAGAAAAAAACAAAGAGAAAAAAAATCCAAACAGAGAGAGACAAAAAGAGAGGCAGACAGAGACCAAGAGACAGAAAAAAAAGACAAAAACAAAGACACAGAGGCCGACAGAAACCTCCAACTATCTGTGAAGTCTTCTCTATATTCAAATAATCACAACACAGGCCAGGGTAAGTTAAGAGAAACATTAATCACTAATCATTCTTCCTTTGGTTTTTTTAAGACTTAAAGAAGCAAGAATCTATTAGGTAACATTAATTAGTCCAGCTTTGTTTTTTAAGTATATTTATGAATGAACCACATCTTCAAACCCTCGATGACTCAGATCTACTACGGAATCAAACCTAACAAGCACGGAGTTCAGAGAAACTGAAACATGGACTAAAATGATTGAACCGGGAGTTTTCATCTGTTAGGAAGGGGCTGTAGGGGCTCAAGGTGCCGCCGTGGGAAATGGTGGTCTACGCGCACTTATGCGAAGATGAAGTAGCAAAGTTATGTGAAGATGAAGTAGCTCTTTTAAATAATTTTTAAAATGGGGGTGATGGAATTTGTGTCAAAGCAGATTAAGTCGTGTTAATTTAAAGGAATGTCAAAAACTATCAAACACAAAGATGAGAAATTATAGTAAAACATAATATTGAGTGCTTTTCACTTAAGGAACCTTGAGTTTTGGGGCCCTTGGGGGGCTCCGTGGTTGTCTCCCGGGGTCCGGGATGGAGTCCCGCATTGCCCCCTCCCCGCAAGGAGCCTGCCTCTCCCTCTGCCTGTGTCTCTGCCTCTCTCTGTCTCTCTCATGAATAAATAAATAAAATCTTGAAAGAAAGAAGAAAGAAAGAAAGAAAGAAAGAAAGAAAGAAAGAAAGAAAGAAAGAAAGAGAAGAAAAGAAAAAGAAAAAGAAAAAGAAAAAGAAAAAGAAAAAGAAAAGAAAAGAAAAGAAAAGAGCAAAGAAAAGAAAAGAAGGTCCTTGGGGATCCCTGGGTGGCTCAGCAGTTTAGCGCCTGCCTTTGGTCCAGGGCGTGATCCTGGACACCCGGGATCAAGTCCTGCATCGGGCTCCCTGCATGGAGCCTGCTTCTCCCTCTGCCTGGGTCTGTACCTCTCTCTCTCTCTCTCTCTCTCTCTCTGTGTGTGTGTCTCATGAATAAATAAATAAAATATTTTTTAAAAAAGTAAAAGAAAAAAGGGTCCTTGAGTGTTAAGTCACCGAGGGCTCACTAAGTGCTCCTGCTCCCAGACCAGAGCGCCCAGGCTTCTGACTTGGTAAATGGGCTTCACCATGAGGAGACACGATGACTCACGAAAGGAATGTGCCACCAGAACAGGTCTAAGCACTGGTCGCCCCCATCGGCGAAGCCGGTGGGCCGTGACCTGCACCTCCGGGGGGCCCCCACCTGCAATGCTTCGAGAAACGCACCGGCTGCTGTCCTAGGGTCCGAGGCAATCTCAGGGCGCTCCTGCCCCTTGACATGGGAGGCGCTTCGCTTTGACAGACAACCCGGAGAGACAAGAACGGCCCCTCGATGTTCAGAGGGCGCAACTCAAACACCCGTAAATCTTCTCCTAGGAGGTCTACCCCCGATGGCGAGGAGGAGACCATCTCGCAAGCCGGCTTTACCCACTGCTTATAGTCCTGGGTGCCATCCTCGTCTTCAAACAGGTCGAATTTTCGAAGCATGGCTTTAAAAAAGGAGTGCGATCCATGGGAACCCGGAGGAAGTCAACTCAGAAACTGTCCGACCCAGGCTCGGCAGCTCTGGCCGAGAGCTCGCCATCCATCAATCACTGAATGCGGCTGTTCTTTCCCAGCAGCGAGGAAGAAAGGGGCTTTGACTCTCCATTGTGCAATACAGGACTACAGAATAGTGCTCAATTATTATTTTGGGGGGGGGAAGTGAATAAAAGCCTATTTGGATTTTTATTTTGGCAGGAGAGAGATCTGAATAGTGTTTAGCTCCCAGGCCAGCCCAGACATCTTTAGCCAAAGAATTAACCAAATTCAGATATGCCTATGCTAAAATCCAGCAGATTCTGAATTCAACTGAATATTTTTTCCAAAAGTAAATAATATCTCCCCATTGAATTGATTCAAATGTATTCTTCACAGCAAAATTTTCTCTTAAAACACATGGAGACGTGGCTCCCTATCTAAAGTTCTGGCTGAAATTAAATTGAAAAAAATACAGCTTTCACACCTAATGCCTTATTACAAAGGCACAAGGTGACTGCCGGACACATTAAAAAATGCTCGAACCATAAAATTGACTAGTTTCAACACACAAATCAAAATCGCTTCTATGCCTAACAGCAAAGAAAGGACACTTTTTAAGAAGCCCTATGACTATTCCAGGCTTTTAGTAATTCAGCTTGTAATTTTGATGAGTAAGGATGATTCGTAAATACTGAAAACACAGTTTTCACACTAAATTCTATTCCTCAGAGGAGACAATTTAGCAAATGCTAGATGACTTTTAACTTTTACTAGAGACATAATGTCGGGCTCAAGGATTTAATTAACTAGACATCCTCTACTTAAAGGCTCCAATTTGTTCTGGGCGAATGAGCTGGGGCAAGCTCAGGACTTGGGTTTCGCAACCAAAGATTCTTGGCTTTTTCCCCTGAAAAGAAAAAAAAAAAAAAGAACAGAACCAGCTAGAATGCTCTGACTGGCAGTCACCAGGAAGCTGACGAGGCCGAAGGGCACTTTATCCCACGAAGTGGGGCCATGCAACGGTTTCTCCCAAGAGCAGGTGAGATGGAGGCAAGCCGACACCCCCGCCATTTGACCAAGATAGAGGCAAAAAGCCCACAGCTCTTGCTAATCCCTGCAGGCCCTGGAAACACGGACTGTTAATTCTCTGCTATGCCTCTGAAGAGTCAACGCCAGGTAGAGCAAAGTAGGTCTGATGTTCTCACGAGTCGAGTCACGGGATAGCCACTCCCCGACTCCGTGTAGGACATTCTGGGAGAGGCATCAAGATTCCAGAGACGTCTGTTGGAAGATCCCAGAGCTCTCAGCCATAATTTTCAAAATGTTTAGCTGCTATTAAAAAAAAAATTAAGTATTTTCTTCAAATTTGCACTGAGCAATAAAACAAGATTTTTGATGAGAACAGCTCATCTGGTTACAACCTACCAAACCATTAAAAGAAGTCTGTCCAGAAATTTTGGATGATGGGGATATACGCAAGTGATTTCTGTCAAACTTCTACTGGCCAGAAGGAAAACTATTTTATGTTACTAAAAGGCAATGTGCACAACGTCTCTTTTGTTAACCCCAGATCCTATTCAGTCAGCTGCCACAGTCACGTGCAGGAATAAGACGCTCAAAAATAAATAAATAAATAAATAAATAAATAAATAAATAAATAAATAAATAAATAAATAAATAAAATTTAAAAGATTAAAAAAATTTAAAAAAGGAATAAGACGCTCTCAGGACACTATGGGGTCAAGCTGCACTGCAATACGAGGATGAGCCCGCAGAGAGGTGGACCTGGCTCAGTTGGCAGACTGCTCTGCACACACCTGTCCAGGCTGCAGTTGGTGACGTACTGTTTGCTAAGGAAACAGGCCAAGCATGAGCCCTTCTCAGAACCTACCTACTGTGAACCGCAGTTCCACAAAGTCAACTTTCCAGGTACCAAAAAAAAAAAAAAAATGATATGAGTGGCGCCCGATTATAGAGTTATTCCACTCTGATTACTGGGGGCCACGTCAGAGATCAGGTGCTGGCTGTGCCGCACTCGACAGGTCGAAGCCACGTGGACCTCACGAGCGGCCTGCAAGTGCCCAGGGCAACCGCACGCAGACATCGGTACACACGGACATCGTCGACTTCAGGCTAAATTGTGGGAAATCCTTCCGGCAAGGCTGATAGAAGCAGGTTCTCCCGAAGGGTAGAGAACGGTCTGTGGAGTGTCAAGCCGTCAGACTATCGCGAAGGACAGAGGCCCCCTTTATTTTCAGGCTTTACTGGGTGGCAGCTGACACATACCGTGGCGTGAGTTCGCTGTTTATGACACGAAGGTTTGACGCAGGCATGAATCGTGAAATGATGGCCACGCAGACAGGGAGCCCCCTTCAGCTGGCACGGAGCTCACTCTGCTGCTGGCGACCACCCCGAAGGCCCAGCCTCGGCCACGTCCCACACACAGCAGCGCCTCGGGCCCGGATCAGCCCGCATCTGGGCAGGCGCGTGCTCTCTGCCCCGTCTCATCCCCCGCCCCAGCCCCTGGCAGCGCCCCAGCTCCCCTCCGTTTTTACCGGCAGCTTTTCCGGATGCCACATGGGAGCGAGGTCCTACACTCTTTCTCTGCCTTACGTGACTTCGCAGGACACCCTCCAGGCTCACGCACAGTGTCACGAATAGCAGAATTTCCTTCTTTTTGTACGGCTACGCGATATCCCATAGTGTACATGTGTACCTGTTGACCCTCCCGTCGGCGCGGCACACTCAGGCCCTTCCACGTCTTGGCGCGGCCGTGGACACGCAGTTGCAGGCACCGCTCTGCGACGGTGCATTCCTCTCCCTCAGGTACATACCCAGGAGTGGGGGTGCGGGATCACAGGGGAGTTCTCCTCCTTAATTTCTAGGGCCTCAGTCCTGTTTTGCATAGTGGCTGAGCCGATTTACATTCCCACCCGCCCCCACCAACCGCACACAAGGGTTCCCTCTCCAAGGAGCTCCTCTGTAACTCAAGAGCCCTCTCCAAGGAGCTCCTCTGTAACTCAAGAGCTTTACAACGGCACCGTGAAGACAGCGTGGTCCATTATTTGATTCACTTTTTTACAATGAATGTAATGATCCTGAACCCGAGACTCAAAGCCCCGGAGAGAGAAGGCCTGGCTCATTCAGAGATTGAGCACAAACCGCTGGCTGCATGCGAGGCCGGACAAACCAACCAGGGAAGTGCCGAGGCCTCACCCCACCCCACGGGGCTCCGGGGAGCGCCTCTCTGCCCCCAAGGCCTCTCACGCAGCACTGTATTTCGTCCTTCCCATATAGTGGTTTTGAAGTTTTTGATGTGAAAAACACAAGCACTGCCCGGTACCAGACACCCAAGAATCACTGCGAGCCACATACTGAACCAAAGACATGAGAGGAATAAGTATTGTAACTTTACGTCTTGACGATGAATAGGGAACAGAGTACAATCACGCAGTCGGAACTGTGGTGACCTCAGCCACCAGAAAAAGGAAACCTTGCCATTTGCAATGACGTGGACAGAGCTGGAGTATTAAACGAAATAAGACAAATATGATTTCACCCAAATTTGGGATTTAAAAAACAAAATATACGAACAAAGGGGAAGGGGAATGGAAAAGAGGGAGAGAGGCAAACTCTAAGAGACTTAGCTACAGGATTAAGGGAGGCGGGTGGGGGATGGGCTCAGTGGGGGGTGGTACTAGGGAGGCACCTGTTGCGATGGGCACCCGCGTTACAGGTAAGCGATCAATCACTCAGTTCTACTCCTGGGACCAAGATCACACTATCACAAATAAAAATTGGGGCCGGGGGAGAAGCAGTGAAAAAGTGAAAAAGTGAAAAAAGTGAAAAAAGTGAAAAAGTACTGGGAAGTATCCTTTCTACTGGGGATTGAATCCCTTTGAAAGAGTCACTGGCAGAACAGAAACATAAGGAGGGAACAAACTGAAGGGAACAGGAACGTGCGCTCCCCCTTCTGATCACCAGCTCCGACGTGGGGCTGGGCTAGGAGAGGCTCCTTCTCCCCGCCTGGTGGTTCTTGGTCCCCGCTGGGCCGTGTACAGCTCAGCTACAGCAGATGCCCTCAGACCCCACAGGTTAGGGCGCAGTCCTACAGGACTGGCCTGTCCCCCCTTCAGATGCCACTTGCCACCCAGGTTTCTCATGCCTGCGACCCGCCTGCTACAGCTCAGCTACAGCAGATGCCCTCAGACCCCACAGTTTAGGGTGCAGTCCTACAGGACTGGCCTGTCCCCCCTTCAGATGCCACTTGCCACCCAGGTTGTCATGTGTGCTGACCCGCCTGCTATAGACTGGCGGTTCCAACAATCGCCTCCCTCGGGTTCCACTCATTCGCCCCAGCGGCCTCCAGCACGCCGAAGCAGCTTACTTACTAGATTACAGGTTTGTTACCAAAAATATGCCTCGGGACCATCCAGCTGGAAGAGGAGCACAGGGCAAGGCTTGGGGAAGCGTGGGGAGCTCACGTGCCCCCCGGAGCATGCTGCTCCCCCCACAAACCGCGTGTTCGCCAACCTGGAGGCCCTCCAAACACGGTCCTTTGGGGGTTGTATGGAAGCTTCGTTCCACAGGCACGACTGTAAATCGTTGGCCACGGGTGACCGACTCAGCCGCCAGCCCCTCGCCAGGCCAGGCCGAGAAGGGAGGCAGGACTGAGGTTCCAGCCCTCTCATCACAGGCCGCCTCCCCTGCCTCCCCCGCCCACCAGCCCCCCAGCCCTCCCCATCCTTCTGCGCAGGAGAAAAGCCACCTCGTAACGTAACAAAAGACACCTCCTTGCAACAATTGGGAAATTGCAAAAGTTTTAGTGACTCTGTGACACAAACTTGGGGACAAGGACCAAATCAGAATCACAGCATCTCAAACACACAAATACCTCCAATTGCGTGACCCCCTACCTCCTGGGTCAGCAGATGAGAAAACTGAGGCCAAGAGACAAGTGGGGCAAGACCGTCAGCCATGGGGTTGGGCCCAGGATGCAAGATCGCTTGCACCTGGATATAAATCTAGGGTAGCGCTTCCTTAAAGAGGTTACTTCTGGGGCCCCCGCAGGAGTTGAGCGCCTGCCTGTCAGGGCGTGACCCCAGGGTCCTGGGATCGAGTCCCACGTCAGGCTCCCTACAGGGAGCCTGCTTCTCCCCCTGCCTGTGTCTCTGCCTCTCTCTGTGTGTCTCTCATGTATAAAATCTTTAAAAAAAAAAAAAAAGGGTTAGTTCCCAGGCACCTGGGTGGCCCAGTGGGTTCGGCAACCAACTCTTGATTCTGGCTCAGGTCCTGATCTCAGCCTTGCACCAAGCTCCCTAGCAGGAGTCTGCTTGAGAGTCTCTCTCCTTCTAGGCCTCCCGCCTGCACACTCTCTCACTGAAATAAATTTTTTTTAAAGACTTTATTTATTTATTCATTAGAGACACAGAGAAAGAGAGAGAGAGAGACAGAGACAGAGACACGGACAGAGGGAGAAGCAGGCTCCATGCAGGGAGCCCGATGTGGGACTCGATCCTGGGTCTCCAGGATCACGCCCTGGGCTGAAGGCGGTGCCAAACCGCTGAGCCACTGGGCTGCCCAATAAATCTTTTTTAAAAAGGTTATTTCCACTATCATGCTTTCTCCGGGGCGACGTGAGCACTTTCCCAAACTAGTAAAATATTGCAAATCTAAAAAAAAAAAAAAAAAAAAAGAGCCCAATTATCAGGAGCCACTCGCTCCCTGACCAAACGCAGCTTTGGCAAAGTGAGTTCCTTGGTCCTGCTGTGCTAATATCTTTTCTAAATCATTATCAGACTCTCAAACAGCTTCTAGACAGGCAACTTGTGCATCGATCAGAAAGCCCTAGGCTCTAGAGAAGCAAGGGCTCTAGAAAAGCAGACCATTGACACCTTCACCAGTCAAAATAAGTACCAGTAAATCACAAAGTGCTTTTTAAAATTCCTTTGAAGTTACACTAGCTCCCGGGTCGGATTTCCCTCCCAACACAAAATTAAGGAACAAGCTTCATTTCTTCCCTTGCACAGAGAGCGTAGACACTTACCCAAGAAGGTCCCGTGTGTGTGCAGCGGGCAGGACTGGAACCCACGCCCTGTACTGCGTGGCCTGCCTGCCGCAAGGGCGCCTTGGTGAACACGCTTCAGATCACCCTCTCTGATCCTGCTCTTGTCAACAGCCTTCTGACTTAATTTGGTTTCCTGCTTAATAACCGACTTGGAGAAACCTGACAAACACTCCTCTGGCCGGGTGGGCGAGGTTAACGCCGTGGGTGGTAGGTCAGCCTGGGTAGATGCGAAGACACGAAGACACGGTGCTTGACCTCTGGGCAATGCTCAGTCTCGTAAGAACGACACCACATCCTAGCAAAGGGACCTCCGACCATACACCCAGGCAGTATTCCTCGAAACCGTCAGAGCCAACACAGACAGGAAAGGCCGAGAAGCCGTCCCCGCCAGGAGGAGCCTACGGAGCCAGGTCTCTGAACTGCCCTGTGCAATCCTCGATGGGATCCTACAGCCAAAAAAGGACGCCGGGCGAAAACCAGGGGAAACACACCGCACGGACCTTTACACACCGCACGTATCGATTATTGGCTCGTTCACTGTGCCAGTGTATCGTGATGACGTGACATCACTGTGAGAACGAAGAAAGGCAGGGGATGTGCCATCTGTATGTGGGAACTTGGTAGTAGCCTCTTAGGTTTTCTGTAAATCTCAACCGTTCTAAAAACTAAAGTCGATTTTAAAGAAGGAGAGAACCAACTGATGGATCTGGACCCACTGGACCTCTCGGAGGCTCAGTCGCCTGCCCTCCTGTTTGTGAAAACACTGGGGGAAAAAAAAAACACGTTCCTTACCTTTCACTGAGGCTTCTCCACAGCTGGGCACCTGCAACAAGCAAGGAGAGGCAAGGCGTGAAACACTGACGGAGGTGGTTTCTCTGGAGGCAGTTCTGCACTTAGAAGCACGCTGAGCTACCTGAACCAGCTGCTCAGCTCTCCAGGCTCTAGAGACTACCGAGCCGTCCCGGGTACGCCTCGGCACCACCATCAGTTCGGGGATCGGCCCGTGACCACCTGAGCTCCAGCCACATGCAAGACCCCTGGGCAGGGGCCGTGCGACACAGAGCCCTACACCCGCGGCCCGGCCTGGGACGGGGCTGCTCCTGGGGCAGGTGCCGCGTGAGCTCCCGGGAACCAAGGTGTGCAGGGCGCGGGGAAGAGCTCAGGGAAGCGGGAAAAGGCTGCTGCTCCACGAGCGCCAACAACAGAGGCGGCCGTCACGGTGGGCCTTGGATTGGCACTGACCCGAGAACCAAGACACGGTTCTTTGAGGAAGGAGGCTGCTATGTACTCGCCCTCTAGGAGTCTGCAGCCGTACGCAGGCTCACGTGAGGTCCACAGGAAAACACGTTCACTCGCAGCAATCATTCGCTTTGTTGTTGTTGTTGTTTTTAAGATTTTTATTTATTTGTTCATGAGACACAGAGAGAGAGGCAGAGACACAGGCAGAGGGAGAAGCAGGCTCCATGCAGGGAGCCCGATGCGGGACTCGATCCCGGGACCCCAGGATCACGTCCCGGGCGGAAAGCAGTCACTCAACTGCTGAGCCCCCCCAGGGGCCCGGGGAACAGGATTCTAATATGGTGACCATAACTGAGCGACAGATTCATCCCTGGGCTGACTGGCAGCCAAGGCAAAAAGGGAAGCTAGATCAGCTGAACAATTCTAATAGTCTGATGAAAGAATGCGAGCAGTTTTGAGAAACTTTTTCTTCCCCTAGGACTAAATTCTTAAAATTTATGACACGGATCTTGGATGGGGGATGCCGCAGGACAAAAGGGACATCTTCGGCATTCGTTTGATGGGGAGGTGCAGAAGCCGCCTCCTGGCCATTCCCAGGGCGGCACGTCACTAAAGCTGGCAGTGGGAGTAGTACCCAGATGCAGCAATGAAGGAGGCAAGGCCATCAAGAGAGAAAAGGATGGGGCGCCGGGGGCGGAAGTGGGGGTTCAGTGACTGAGCGCTGGCCTTCGGCTCAGGGCGTGACCCCAGGGTCCTGGGACCGAGTCCGCATCGGGCTCCCTGCTTCTCCCTCTGCCTGTATCTCTGCCTCTGTGTCTTGTGAATAAATAAATATAATCTTTAAAAAATAATAAAAAGGCGACAGGTATAAACACCGCACAGGTGTCCGTGCGGCAACTGCTGAGCTGTCCCCCTGGCGCACAGGGTGCTGCTGGAACACGGGACAGGAAGGGGAGCCAGGTGGGAAGTACGGCCTGAGAAGGAAGGGGACGCGGCCAAGGGACAGTGGGAGTCAGCGGGAAGCCCCCCCGGCCGAGCTCCACCGCTGAGGCCGCTGCACCGGGACCTGCGGGCCAGCAGGCGCCAAGGGGACCGGGCCCAGGGGGGTGCTGCGGCCGCGCTCACTGCCCCGGTGCCCACGGTGCTGCTGCGTGGGGATGCCCCGGAGCTCCCGGAGCCTTGGAGCCCCCGCGTGTGGATGCCCTGGACACACTGGACCCCCGCATGTGGACACCCCTGATGCCCTAGACGTCCTGGATCCCCCTGAGTGGGGATGCCCTGGACGCCCTGAACCCCCGCGTGTGGACACCCCCAACACCCTAGATGCCCTGGATCCCCTGAGTGGGGATGCCCTGGATGCCCCGGAGCCCCCGGCTCCCAGGGTGTGGACGCCCTGGATGCCCCGGCCCCCTGGGTGTGGACGCCCCCGATGCCCCCGGCCCTCTCGGGTGTGGACGCCCTGGAGCCCCGCCACCCGCAGCCCAACGAGCGGAGTCCCCGCGGGGCCAGGTGGGCAGGAGCGGAGCAGGGGACCCAGAGGCGGCCCTCACAGGACCCTGTGCCCTGGGTCGGTTTCTGCCATCCCGGGGTGCAAGGAGGCTGGCCATGCAGGGGACCGCGTGACCCAGAGGTGGCAGGTCTTCCCTCCCCGAACCTTTTACGTGGCAAACAGGAGGTGGCCTATGCGATGGAGGCAGGAGCAGGCGGCGGGTAGCCTGTCCTGGGCCCAGGGCCCCAGAGGTAATCGCAGGCCTCCCTGGGAGAGGCTGGGGGAGGAGGGGGTGCCGTGAGCAGAGCCACCGACACCCCACAACCGGGGCGGCTAGAGACGCACGGAGGGGGCACGGCCCTGCAGCGCCCGGACCTGGGCCCCGTGACGCTGCCCTTGCACCCCGGCCCACAGAGCAGAGATTCTGTGGTTTGGAGCCACTGCGGGGATGAGGACGTGTTCCCACAGTCGGGACGGGTGCCCTCGGCGGCTGCGACGTGCAGCGAGTGGGCTCAACGGCCAGACCCTTGAGATCAGTTTTTCCAGCTTTTTTGCCAGTTTTCCCAGCCGCCCTGCACCCGAGCCAGCCCGCCCTCCCCCGGCCCAGGACTCAGGACGTCGGAACCCCGGCCTTCCCCTTTCCCTGGAGACTCAGCAGGGCTGAAGCAACAGCCCTCCGCTTTCTCCCTCCCCAACCAAGGGGTGAAGGCGGGGTCCACCTGTTGGTGCAGAGGCACCACCTCCTTCCCCTAAACCAGGCTGGGAAGGAGTCAGCCAGCTCTTGCCCCCTCCTGGTGCTTTCCTTCCCCATCCCTGTGTTTGTTGTCTCCCCTCCATCCACTACCACGAACTGTCGTGGGCCACCTGAGCCTCGGGTGAAGCCCAAAGCCGGGACTGCGGGATCGGGAGCCGACCCTGGCCCGCATTCCCCAGCCCTACCAGCCCAGCTTTGTAAAGGCCTGACCCTTTGTCACGAGGTGGCCCCACCTTGGGAACATGCAAGTCCCGTATCTGCAAGAACATGAAGCCAATGAGCCACGGCTGAGAAGGGCCTCTGCGTCAGGGGCCGAGAGTGAGAAAGTGAACAGTCGCAAAGCCTTCCAGCTCCGTCCCTGCTTGTCCGCTCCTTGTCACTTGTGCCCAGACGGGACCAAATTTGATTCAACACTGAAACTACTGAGTTGGGACGTCTGGGTGGCTCAGCAGTGGAGCGTCAGGGCATGGTCCCGGGGCTCTGGGATCGAGTCCTGCATCGGGCTCCCCGCAGGGAGCCTGCTTCCCCCTCTGCCTGTGTCTCTGCCTCTCTGTGTGTGTCTCTCATGAATGAATGAATGAATTAATTAATTAATTAATTAATCCTTTAAAAAATTTGAGACTCCTGAGTTGCTCACCTAAAATGGCTGCTGATTAAATTTTCAGCAGTAATTTCTTCTAAGATTCCCCTGAGAGAGGTTTTGGGGGGTAAAAGTCCAGTGGAGGAAAATGCGCTGTCATCTACCCATTACGGATGAGGGCGTAGCTGTGCCGTATCTGACCGACCCCCTGCAAAACCCCACAGAGTGAGGTGCTCCACCTCCAGGCGGCCTCCCTACGTCTGTGTTGAACAGAAAGTCCTGGGGCAGGTGCCTGAGAGGGGCTAAAAGTTAGGGGCCTGGAGGGGCACCTGGGTGGCTCAGGCAGTTAAGCATCTCTTTTGTTTTAAACCTTTTTTTTTTTTTTTACCCATTTATTCTTTGATAGAGCGAGCAAGCAAGGACAAGCAGGAGGAGCAGCAGGTGGAGGGAGCGGGAGAAGCAGCAGGTTCCCCACCGAGCAGAGAATAAATAAATCACTCAGGGACTCAAATATCTCACTATAACCTCCTCCTGTTCACTCTTTTTTGATCCAATCAGTCTTATCACACTCAGTATCCAGGACTCAGTTATTCCGAGGAATGTGTTTCACCCATTCACGGAAACTCCTGGAACCCTGGGGGGAGGGGCCTCTCCAAGGACAGGAAAGCTGGACTCACATTCATGATACAGACGAATCACTCAGGAAACACCTTAAGCAAATTTCAAAAGTAATTCGAACTTCTCACTTCTTTTTTTTTTTTTTTCCGAACTTCTCACTTCTAAACGATGTTTACAGTCAGCTCGTTTTTCATCATTATGAACTTGTTTGTTAATATTTACTTGACTATTCCTTGTTTTTTGGTTTTGTTCTTAAGTAATCTCCACCTCCAACGTGGGGCTGGAACTCATAACCCCGAGATCAAGAGTCATATGTTCTACTGACGGAGCCAGCCAGGCGCCCAACTATTACTTGTTTTTAAGCCCTGAATAATTGTTTTCTTCACAGGGGCAGAGAAAATTTTTACATAAATGAGTCCATCTTCCAGCGGTCCAAGTGTCACCGTGTGGGGCGTAATAAAGATTTCACTGTCGGCCTTGCTGCAGCCCACTCGTGAATCAAAATGATATTTACGTGGTGCTTAGAGCCCGAGCGAAACCAGCCCCCACAGACCTTTCACCCAGGAGCACTAGCTATGACTAGGGACAACATCGGGTGAGTAAATAATAAGTATTAAATAAATATTTACCAAATAAATAAATATTCAATAAACATAACACCAAAGTCAACGTCTACATGATCTGTTACGTTGTTCCCTTTTAAAACTACTTGGTCAATATGCCTACGCAAAAATCACACATTCAGGGCCTAGAAAATTATTTAGCATAAAAATGAATTCTCAGTTTTCTTACCTCTAGCTCTAGACAAAACCATATCCTTTATTATTTGCATAATAACACGCCCAAGGATCATGACAGAAATCAGGTGGTACACTCTCCACGGAGTCAGCGCAAGGAACCTGCAACAGCAAAAACAGACAAATCATTATATCAATTTGAGAATTTTTATCCTTTTTTAAAAATTAGGTTTAGTCTTGGGGCGCTTGGGTGGCTCGGCTGGCGGAGCCTTCAGCTCAGGTCGTGATCCCGGATCCTGGGGTGGCGCCACATCGGGCTCCCTGCTCAGCTCCCTGCCTCGCCCGCTGCCCCTCCCCTGCTCTCACAGTCTCTCTCATGCAAGCTCTCTCTCTAATGAAGTAAAAAAAAAAAGGTTTAGTCTTCACCATGGAAACAATCCAAATTTCAGTTTTCAGCATCACCCCACTGAGACCACATCGAAGTTATTTTCATCAGCATCGAAGTCAGCAAAATAAAAGCGCTCGAGCCATGTACGCTTTTGTGCTAGGCTTTCCGCCGTAACCTCTGATCCGGGCAGAGGATTTGCTATGTCGGGTGCGCCCCAAATACCGCTCTGCGAACAGATGGAGAATGGAAGTGACCTGCACCGAATCATGAGGCGCTAGAAGGGGAGCGCCGCGGGGTTTCCCAACATGCGGAGTAGCCACTGCAGATGCCCCTTCCTCACTGCCCTCGGCCTTCTGCTCTCGCGCCACATTCATTTATTTAACTACTATCCCCTCCCTTCATTCTCTTGAAAATAGCAAGCAAAGATCCAAGGTGCTAGCCCCCCCCCCCCTTCGCGATCACTACCCCTTGGTCTATCTGGCCCCTTCCCTTCCAGAGAAAAACACGGAATTCTTCCTCATGAACAGCACGTGAACACTGCAGTACTTTCTTACGATCGGGCTTATAAAGGAAGAAAATGGCAAACAAGTTACAAGGAGCTCTGAGGCTTCGTGTAGAGGATGAAGCCTATTCTATAGAGGTTAACTGGCCAAACTACCAGTTAAGACTAATCCTGATGCAATCCTAATCATCAAAAAATTAACATATATCTCATTTAATACTAGTTGAAAGGCACTGTAGGCTTTACAGAGGAGAACATACACTGTAAAGAAAGAATCCTGTCTTCCAGGAACTTGCTTCCTCATCACAGACGAACGCAGGCCAAGCTAGCAAAATCCCAGACAACGAGTCTGAGGGACTCTAATAAAACGTGAGCAAAGAACAAAGAGAAGTAAAGGAGGAGGAGTGATTAACTCACTCATGAGGGAAGACTTTACAGAATGGCCCCTGCACTTGGTCTGGCAGGATGGATGTAATTCAGAGGAAAACAGAGACTGTTCCAGTTGGAGGATACAACGCGCACAGACGGTCAGAGTCAGGGAAGGGGCAGGTGCGCCTGGGGCATGCCGCGTGTTCCGGGGCATCCCTGCGGAAGGATCTGGATAAAGGAGAGATTTGGGAGACTGCCGAGAGAGAAGATATTGAGGGGACAGGCTGGGGGCACACTGTGGGAGGCCCTGAATGATGTGCCACAGCATCTCGTCTCAACGTTACCGGCACTAAAGAGAAAGCCAAAGGTATAGGGCAGGAAAATGGAATGATGGGTGATTTAGGAAAATGCCTGAGGGCAACTGACAGGATGAGGGGGGACGATGAGGAAGCATGGTGTTCGGGACGTCCGTTAGAACGTGGTGCAATGTGTTTTTTTTTTTTTTTGATTTTTTTTTTGTTTTTATTTTATTTTATTTTTTTTAATTTTTTTTTCGTGCAATGTGTTTGATGAGACATGGTTGGCGTGAGACGCTGCTGGTGATTTTATGGGAAAAGCTCTCCAGCAGAAGGTGGGCAACCCGGTTCCAGGTCTGATTATAATGTTAACTGTGTGTGTGACCTGGGCCAGGAAAATAACCAGGTAAAACGAGTCAGTGATTCTTAAATACTGATCTGCCACAGTCCCGGGCTGCTGTCTGGAAAGACTGTTAAAATATAAATCCCCAGACCCCAGGTTCCTCCCCGCGCTGGCCCCCGCCCTGATCCTCTGAAGTAGGTGTTCTAACTACTAGTATTTGTATTTGATAAACACTTATTTGGAAAGTGTCTACACTGGGCCAGCCACTGTTCTACCAGAACGAAATAGTGAACAAGCAGCACAGAGGGAAGGGGCAGACATATAAGAAAATCCATAAGGCCAACATCTATATTTTTTAGCAATAATGATTTGTCCTTCTACTCTGAGAAGAGTAGCTGGCTCTATTCTTGGAGCTCATATATGTTTGTATTAACCAAGGCTGGTTTGGGGTATTTGTTTTCTTCTTCCTTACTTCCTCCTATCAGCTCATGATCACTGATCGCCACGTCCGTGTGCCAGGCTCTCTCAGTTTTCCCCACCTGATACTGACATGGCAGTTTTCAAAATTTCTGATGGTGACCCACAGTAAGAAATTCATGTATATCTAAATATATACAAATGAAACCAAAGTTTCAAAAAATAAATTTATCCTTTTTTTTTTTTTTTTTGAGAGAGAGAGAAAAAACAGGATCACAGGGAGAGGGAGAGAGCAAATCTCAAGCTGACTCTGTGCTCGGCATAGAGCCTGATGCAGGGCTTGATCTCACAATCCTGAGAGCATGACCTGAGCCTAAATCAAGAGTCAGATGCTTTACAAATTGAGCCATCCAAGCACCTGAATTTATCCTTTTTAAAAGATTTTTTAAAGTAATCTCTGTACCCAGCCTGGGGCTTGAACACACAACCCTGAAATCAAGAGTTGCACCCTCTACCGACTGAGCCAGCAGGCACCCCCAAGTAATACTCATAATTTGTAATGCTTTCTGCTATTTTCCATTCAATTCTATCATGTTTTTAAATGAAGACTGTATTTCTAAGGTGATTCAAAGCTCATAAATGAGTTGTAACTCACAGTTTCATTCACCACATCAGAGATAATCTACACAGATGTTAGGTTAGGATGTTTTGTTAGAATCACCTGCTTTGCAGAGTCAGGCAAAGCCCTAGGAAGGTTCCCTCGAGTTTAAAGGTCTTCCCTTGGCCAGAAAACCAGTTAAATGTCTTTTTAAAAATAAAGAAAGAGAACCAACCCAAGCAGTGGAGGTCATTAATTACTCTTAGAAGTCATGATCTTCCAGGAATAGAAACATCAGGTAATGACAGGGCTGTAACCCTCAGCCCTGGCTCCTGAGAGACTTCACCTGGAGGGCACTGCAACAGCAATTCCACTTAGGGGTGCTGGGCAAGGGTCCAGTGGGCACTGTGGCTAAGGGTCTCATTGATCATGAAGAACCCTCAACCATAAAGGATGGACTGTTTAATAAATGATGCTGTGATCACCTGTAACCACCTGGAAGAAAGGAAAATCCTAGGTCTATTGCCAAACAAATTAAGGTGAATGAGAAAGGAATAATATTTTGCAACCAGGTCAGCACATTTTCCCCAAAGGCCTAGACAGAACACATTTTCAGCTTCATGGGTCATATAGTCTGTGGCAACTGTCAACTCTGTCACTCTGTGAAAGCAGCATAGATATTATATCAAAGCAGGGGAAGGTCACCTTCCAATAAACTTCATTTACACACCAGAATCCTCAGGCTGATGCAATGGCAATCCCGACAACTGCTTAGGAAGGGAATGCTGAGATTGTACAGATTCCACGATCGCCGCCTCGCAGGTTAGCATCCTCAACCCCAAGACTTAAGTGCAGAAATGTTTGCAACACGAATCCCTAATATTACTCATTCGTATTTTTTTTAAAAAACCTATGCATGTTTGGTATTTTAGTTATTTATACTGTTTAAGATGATTCATCTCACGGTTCCAAATTTAAACAGTCTGTGGCTGTGCAGACTTGTGATTTTAAATCAAAATCTTAGGAACACATGAGTTTAATTTCTTCATTTTCCAGGAATTGCCTAATATTCAGGAGAGCTTGGGTTGTTGCAGTTATTTCTGAAGAACTACTCTGGTAGATTTCAAACACATAGAAAAAGAGAGACCAAAATATAACATAGAAGCCTCAACAATTTTGCATCCGTGGCCCTATTCTATGTTCCTACCAAGTTCCCCTTCCCGACCCCACCAACCATCCCATTTATTTGAAGCAAATCCCAAACACCAGATAATTTTATTTTCAGATAATGCCACATATCTTGCCCAAAAGGACTATTTAAGCTAACAATAAAAACACAATCTCCCCTTTAAAATTTATTCTAATTCTTTAGTGTCACTAGACATTAAATCCCATGAGTGTGCACATTCGCCCAACCACCTTTTGCACACACGTGTGTATATATGCACAAAGACTGAAACAATATTGGGAAAAGTCATACATTGAAATTAATGATGCAAGTTTTGAGTTTCCTATAATATACAGGTCTCCGGCCATCTCCGGCCCTCTCTCTCTCTCTCTTTCTCTCTCTCTCTCTCTGTCTCCCCCCCACCCTCTCTCTCGCTTGAAATTCTTTGTGGAAGAAACAGACTCATCTGTCCAGGAAAATATTCCAGAGTCTCAGAATCATTCACTGAACCCTGTGGCTTAGTTTAACAGTTTCCTCCATGCCTTGGGCAGACTATAAGCTGGTAGTTGGATCTAGAGCCGTGACCGGCTTCAGGCTCAAAGTTGAATCTACGTCATAGGTTGGTGGTGTGCGCTTCCACCAGGAGACATGTGCTGCCTGGGTGTCCGGTGTCCATGCTTCTGTGATATCGGCAGCCACTGACGAGGACGACCCTGGGAGACACCCAAGAGTGAGCACCCCTCGTTCTTGCTGTGGGTATTCGCTGCATCAGGTCTATACAGAGGGGAGGCCTTCAAAGGCCCACAGAGAGAAACTTCCCCTATGGACGAAGGTGCCCTGAGAGATGGAGGTCACAAGAGACCCAGGATTAATACTTGATTCTTTCTCTACCAGCTGTCAAGGTAATGAGGCAGCTCCGTAGGCTCCTCCAAGGGTAACTCCATGGGTTTTCTTCATTCCTTCCCTTACTGTCGCTGTGAACACGTGACGTGCTTCGGTGCACGGAGTGTGATTCCTACTGATCGTCAAGGGTCCCATCTTGGCTGGTGGGCGCTGATTCAGGCAGGATCCTGAGTCCTCTGGTACAAACTTTTTTAGGATTTTATGTATTTATTTGAGAGAGACCGAGAGTGTGTGTGCACAAGTGGACGGCAGAGGCAGAGGGAGAAGCAGGCTCCCCGCTGAGCAGGGCACCCCATGCGGGGCTCCATCCCAGGACCCCGAGATCAGGACCTGAGCCCAAGGCAGACGCTTCACCGACGGAGCCCCCCAGGAGCCCCAGCTCATTTCTTACACTGAATAACATTCTGTTGTATGATGGACCGCTGCTAATTCACTCACCTACTGAAGGACAACTTGGCTGCTTCCTATTTGGAGCGATTATGAATAAAATAGCTATAGTGTGAAGGATTTTGTGTCGTCACAAGTTTTCAAATCTTGGGGACAGCCTCTTTTTTTTTTTTTTTAAAGAGGACCATCAGCATCCCAGCTTATTCTGGATTAATAGGCGGTTAAAAACCTCCATGGATCCTATTTTTCAGATGCAACTTTTGAATCTAAGTATGTCCTATTGAATTTGTTCCTGTTTGACAGAGCCCATCAGTCAAACCCACAGACCTTAATGGTGTCATCAATCCCATTTGTTCTCTTGTCCACCTTCATAGCACCCACACACTTGCTATCTGCAGGTCATTGGTCCTCATCCACACTCCTGATCAAAGTTATCAATCAGTGCTGGTGTCCTGTCACTCTCCATTAGCAACTGCTTCCAGCGTGACTTAGATTTATTAATCAGCCCTTATGAATATGATAGACTGTCCGCCCCTACAGTCTTGTCCATATCACTCCATCTTATCCACAAAGGCATAATAATAGATTTCCTTAAACGTGTTGCTGAAACCTAATGCATTCCTGAAGTCTAAGTGTTTGTAAGTATTGATCTGCTTGACTGATGCTGACAATTAATTTGAAGTATGAAGCACTTCTCAGCTGCAGAACTAAACACCATCAGAACCTGCCAAAGAGGACATGGGGCACGTCCTGATCTGAGCGCCAGGGCCAGGGATTTTCCCAGTGAGCAAGCGCTGAGTGAGCAAGCACTCTGCTCATCTGCCCACTCAGAATTCACAAGTGGCGACCATGTCAGCCATGGTGGAATTTTAAAGGAAAGATGGCCACACATGGGTGACAGACGATTCCTGAATGTTGTCGAATAGTAATTAAGAGATGGGTTGTGGTCAAAATGCAGGATGCCCAAGAAATCATGAGATGCAGAGTGATCAAGTACAGACTTCGAAGAGGGAGTCTGTGGGTGCACATCACCCTCACTCAGGGCACACATGATTTTCCAGGTCCACCGCAAGGTGAAAATGCTGGAGGTGGAGAAGCCAATACCCCGTTCCCACCAGTCTGTAACCCCCACCCATGACTAATGGGTCCCCAAGATATTTCAACCCCCACTCCAGGGCACATTGGGACCTGGATCCAGAGTGGGTGCAATGCCCATGACCCATCAGCCCTGAATGCACTCTGGCATCACCGGCTGGGGCAAGGGCAGCAAACACCTTATCTCGAGGCTGAGGGGCACATGCCTGATGAGGACCCTCCTCACCCTTGTGCCCAGGCCTTGCTGTGAGGGGCAGACGGCCACAGTGGAACACAGCCTCTACCTCTTGATACAACCTGCCCACTGCAGGGAGGTCATGCAGAGCAGCTGGGAGGGGGAGGGCGGCTGGGCAGGATGGCTGACAAGTGGCGCAAGGGGACAGCAAGAACCCCTCAAGGCGAGCTGAAGCTCCACACCCCCAGCTCTTGCTCACTGTCCCATCAGACTTCACCTACAAAACAGAACTCCAAAGATGAAAGTATAGAGAACCAGGCAGCAACTGCGGAGCAGTAATCCCCAACCATGGGGCCTTCTGAACACCAGGCTCTGGTGACTGTACAGGCCACTCGCCCATTTAACCAGCTCTGCCTCACCATGCCTCGGAGGGGGCATCCCCACAGCTGAACGATGAAGGCTCTTTTCTCCTAAAAATAACTTTTACTTCAATAAAAAAGGCCACTAACCCTTGCCTGTATCCAAACTAGCCTGGGAACCTATGCTGACATCAGTGGATCCAGAAAGGAGAAGGCACCATTAATCCCGGAGTCTCTGGCTATCAGAAACATCCTTCTGCAGATGGATGGGCTTTTCTATACCTAATCAACAGGAAAATTAATTACATCTTTTTAAAATTAAAATATGATGTCTGACACAGGTACTTCTTTTAGCTGACATTGGATATAATTTCTGATAAAGGATATTCCAGATTTTGTAAAGCAAGGGAAGTAAATATCATATATGACAACTATAATATACATAGACCTATCACGATAGGTAAACACTGCAAATGACAATCCCACTGTCATGGAATATAACATGTACATATTATATACACGTTATAAATATGTATTTGTGTATATATTTATATACAAATTTTATAAATATATTTATAAAATTTATATAAAAATAAATATATACATCTTATAGATAAATAAGTTGTATTTGTATAATAAGACCCCATTTGTTCTATGAAGACATACTATATGGTTTAGCTGCATTGGAAAAGTAGAGCTCCAAATCACTACGTGCACTTTTGCTTTAGCAAACTGTGTCCAATTTCTACATCTCAATGTGATGACTGCTTTAAAAAATACCACACTGCCCAGATGACTCATGTTTAGCTTATGATTATTACAGCCCACGGATGATTGCTAGCCACACTCGTAGAGCATCATTTCTGATTCACTTTTCGGTTGGCTACATTTGTCTATTTGCTTTTTTTCTTAGTGTTTTCTCTATACCCTCTGACTCAGCAACATCATTTTAAATTTTAATCTGGTGCTAGTTCTGCTCCTAGGACTAGTCTCCACTCTGCTATCTGGGTCAGCTAAGAAATAAGACTCAATCCATATGTTCAGAGATGAAGGAGAGTGTAAGGAAAACAGGCAGAGATTCAGAGAAAGCCTAAACGATTTTAAGTGTCTAATGGTTAAAAAAGAAAACAGAAGAGGCTGTGGAATCACTAAAATATGTCCACCATTTTATTTTTATTTTTTGTCCACCATTTTAAATAGAAAAGTTCCTATCAAATTATGGGCTTTGACTACTGTCCAGTTAGCCGGCACTCGTGCTCATCACCACGTGACAGTCGTGTACTCCAGGGAGATGCCCACAAAGGAGAATGACAGGATGGGCGCAAAAGTACTCTCGGGTCACCCATCATTCTAGCTTCCTGCGCACAGGTCATTCAGGGCCGCCGCTCTTCCTCATCCCTGGATGGATCTGCGAGCGTCTGGTCTGCACACAGGGCCCAGGAGGTTCCCCCTCAGCCTTAGCGATGGAGGAAGTCTACAGCACAGTGGCCAGGCTGGCACGGGGCTCTGTGGATGACATGATGCCGAAGGATGCGAAGGTACCAAAGCCATGTTCTGTGGACTCTGCTCAGCGGCTCATTACAAATCTCTAAAAATAATTTTTTTTG
This sequence comes from Otocyon megalotis megalotis, assembly GCA_017311455.1. Taxonomy (NCBI): domain Eukaryota; kingdom Metazoa; phylum Chordata; class Mammalia; order Carnivora; family Canidae; genus Otocyon; species Otocyon megalotis. The sequence continues at coordinate 159,384 of JAEUCK010005296.1, forward strand.
CTAGTTGTGTATCCATTGGACAAGACAAAAAGCTAAATTTTCCATTTCTTCATGATGAGTGTTCAAGGTCAAATTAAATGGCTCAAGAGGCTAAATTTGTCATAAAGCAAATAAAAGGATAACTCACAAAACAAATAAAAAACTCTGGTTATGGGAGCACCTGGGTAGCACAGCTGGTTAACTGTCTGTCTCTTGGTTTGAGCTCAGGTCCGATCTTGGGGTCATGACACTGAGCCCCATGTCAAGCTCCGTGCTCAACCGAGAGTCTGCTAGAGAGTCTCTCTCCCTCTCTTGCTCAGCGGCCCCTCAAATAAATAAATAAAGCTTTTAAAAAATTCTCTGGTTTATGAACATAAAGAATAATATTTAGTGTGTGCCACATGTGAAACTCTAACCCCCACTTCTGTGTACAGAATAACCCACTCTGCCTTATGAAATAATGTTAACAGCAAAAATACAATTTTTTTGTCCTCAGGGAAAGAGATCCATGGAAAAAAGCACTAGACCCTCCATAGTTATGAGGTGGGAATTAATCTGTAGTATTTGCTTTATAGCTCTTTCAAGCTAGAGACCCAAAAAGCAGGTTCTGTTTTCCTTTACTGAAATCTATATAATCATAGACTTTGCCGAGACAGAGGCCTCTACGTATGGTTGCCTTTATGTAATATTACCATAGCTCAAATCATAAAAGAAGGGTCTCACAATCAATCAATCACAATGATCTATCCAACATTTTTATTCAAAGTTCAGAGCATTATCACACTTTGCTGGAAGATAGTCCTGTATCTTCTCAAGAGTTAGGCATACCGGTAGCCATCTCCCCTAAATTACAAAATTCTGAATCTCAACTGAAGTTGGCTTTCATTTCTCCTGGCCTTTTGTACAGATCATGTAAACACTGCCTGAAGATGCTTTGTGAACTTAAAGTATGCACTGTTAGGCAGATTAAAAAAATCTACCAAATAACCATGACTCTCTGAATTGCAAGATGAAAATACATCCCCATTTCAGATCTGTTTAAACACGCCTGTAGGTTAGGGAGAGGAAGATACATTTTCTTAAAAGCCAATAAAATATATAGTTTTAAATAATTTGGAAAGAAAGAGGGTAATCACCCTCTTTGAAGGTGAAGTAAGGTAAGTAATGATTATTTTTTTTAATTTTTATTTATTTATGATAGTCACAGAGAGAGAGAGAGAGAGGCAGAGACACAGGCAGAGGGAGAAGCAGGCTCCATGCACCGGGAGCCCGACGTGGGATTCGATCCCGGGTCTCCAGGATCGCGCCCTGGGCCAAAGGCAGGCGCCAAACCGCTGCGCCACCCAGGGATCCCGTAAGTAATGATTATTAATTACAAATTGAAGACTGAATAAAACTCAGAAGATTTTTTCTTCTAGGAAGGTATTTCTTTAGTTGTGATGACCAAAAAAGTGAATTAGAAGCAAGAGAGAAGAGAAAAACGAAGAAAAAATAAAGGGATGAGAGACTTTCTACAGGGAGATGAGACATTTTGGAAGCACAGGCATAGGCATAGGCAGGGCAACACTGGTTCATGGCCATCGGAAAGAGCATCCTGCAGTGGAGGAGGGAGACAGGCTGTCTCTAGTAGAAAAGGGTGGTGATAATCCAATGAATTCCAGGAATGTGCACAGGTCAGCAAGGCACGGTGATGAAACACAAGGGCAGCAGTGTGGAGCAGCAGGGAGTCTGTGTTCTTGAGCCCAGAGAACGGGAGAGGCCAAGGGTACGGCTGGAGCGGAACCAAATTCATGTGAGCTCAAGGCAAAGTGAAATCAGGCCTGCTCTCTCTCCTCCTGCTTTGAAATTATGAAAAAAGCCAGGAGCAAATCCAATAGGGTGCACCGTGGAGGGCGGGTGGGGGCATGCAACGGGTTCCTTAGCTCTACCTGGTGTATGTACCTGCCAATCCAGAGGGCCTTGCACCTACCCAGGCGCCCAGTGCAGCTCAGCAGAAGCAGACTCTCAAGGAGGGTGGGTGAGCCAACTTCTGCAGGCCACTCCCGCTGAGTTGCCAACAGGCTAAGCACGGACTACCAGATTCAGCCACAGAAAGGAGCTACGAGAAGAAGGGGGAGAGCTGATCAAAATCACACGCTGCCGTGTAGCACAGGGGGGTTAGGAGGGAAGAAGGAAGATCTCTCAAGGTGTCATCCATTCCAACACTCTCTGAATCCGTACACTCTGAACCTAGAGGCTGTGCACGTAATTGACCCAAACATCAAGGTGAAGTTTGGGGCTTCTTCCTTCATAAATAAATGCATGTACCGCGTACAGGCATTGGGCAGGTGCTGAAGCTGCTTCTAGAAGGCTCTAAGTGAGTGGGACACACACTACTGGGTGAGATGAGATGTGTCCTGAGAACCTACCATGTGCTGGACATTTTCACTTCCCCGGATCATTTAATGTTCCTAAACAACCCGATGAAGCGAGACATATGACAAGGTCTTCATAAATAGAGGAGCTGGAGCAACGTGTTTAAAACCACGCAGCCTGTAAGTGGAAGACTTGGGTCTTACTGACTCCTATTCAAACATTCTACTTAACATGCCACTCATAGAGTCCCTCGGCATCTCACTTTAACCAACTGATCTAAAGCTCCAGAATGTTCTAGAGAGTAGATTTGAAAGAACAACTGTCATTTCGGCTCCTGCTTTTTAAATGCCCATTCAGGGGGCCCTGGCTGGCTCAGCTGGAAGAACAGGACTCTTGATCCTGAGCTCGAACTCCGTGTTGGGTGTAGAGATCACATACATGCACACATATATACCTAAACTTTTAAAAAATGCCCACTCAGTCGTGGTCAACCACTCAACAGCTGACGTCCACGTTCTGGTTAGAGCCCACCCCAATGTACCTGCACCCATCCACAGCCCCAAGAGGAACCCAGCCATTCTGCAGCAGTTCTAAGACCGGGGACATTAGCACAGCTGCAAATGATCCTTTTGTTTCTCCATCCCATTTGCTCCAAAAACTCAAGGGTGCAAATAGCTGGACTTGAGCTGCATGCCTCCGTGTGGCACCCACCCAGCCTCGGTTCTGTTCTGTGGGTTGGCCCGGTTCTCCAGCCCATCGTTACCCTGCGCCCTCTCCTCCCCTTCCTCACGGGAAGCCCTCCCTAGTTCCAACCCATCCCTTTTTGGGTGAATGCACCTTGATCAGACCCTAACAATAAGAACCTAATACTTCATCATTAGGGCACCCTCTTCTTACCCCAGTAAGAGAAGAAGACCTACACGGTGAGGTCTCAATGCAGAAAGAGTCCATCAATAGAACAGCAAGTGAGTAAGTAAAGTAAGTGAACATCACAGACCACCCCCCAAGCTCACTTTGGGAGCCCACGTGCTACGATAATGAACTGAACCATCCCAACCAATTAAAAGTGAGTCTCTGGGTACGTCTGTTTGTTTTTAATGCTTTTCACTGTTTGCCAAAAGGGAGCCATAAAAGAGGAAGGACAAGAGAAACAGTGATGGGTGGTATTACAGGAGCCACCTCCCCAACACACTCGGTTTACAACCTCACACCGGTGACCTAGAAGGTGCTACCTTTACAGGCCTGCCCACTCCCTGTCCCCACTCCGTGCACACTGGGCGGTACACGGAGGTGGAAACAACCCTAACAACCTTCTCTAATTAAACAAGGGAGACAAGCCCTTAGCACAGCCCTCACCAAGCTCTAATGGAAAACAGAAGTCTCTCCTGATAATTCCACCTGAGATTCCCAGGGCCCTATTAACTCTCCAAACAAGACAGACGGTAGCCATGAAAAACAACGCAGGGGAGGCAAACAGAATAATGTGTAATAGGGAGAGGGGACAGTCTCTCATGAGGCTCCCCCAATGAGTGACGCAGCGTCGGCGTTTATAGCATCTGGCGTTACACGTGAGCAATGACAGGAAACACCTCGTTCGACCACAGAGTCAGCAAGCACCGTGAGCCTGGGGAACATGGTCGACATCTCAGCCATGAGCTTGCATTTCAATCCGATGACCCCTGGATGGCAGGTAACCCGGGCCTACAAATGGCGGAGATGCCCTCTGTTGGTTGGTCAATAGCCCATCTTCTGGGACACCTGGGGGGCTCAGGGGTTGAGCATCTGCTTTTCGCTCAGGGTGTGATCCAGGGGTCCTAGGATCGAGTCCCACATCGGGCTCCCTGCATGGAGCCTGTTTCTCCCTCTGCCTGTGTCTCTGCCTCTCTCTGTGTCTCATGATTGAATAAATAAAATCTTAAAAAAATAAAATAAAATAACCCATCTTCTAGAAACAACCCCAACCGTGCGGTCAGCTACATCAGAACCTCCAACCTGCCACACCCACAAGGGCCTGGCTGTGCTCATCAAGGAGAACATACGTCCTTTAGCAAAAGGTGTTTGCTTCCAGAAGCCTGGCAAAGCACAAGAATGAATCAAGGTATCACCCTGCGGACGGAAGTCACACTCAGTCAATATGGGGCTGAAACGTCATCTCCTTGGCGGCCTGCAATCAGAGTCCACTCCGTGGCTCTTCCAGGGTTGTCTTTTCTCTTCATGGTTCTCATCTCGCTTTCTACCTGTGTACTGATCCGCTGGTGCCTTTGTTTACAGCCTGCACTTCCCGACACCAAACTGCAGGTTACGTGAGGGAAGGGCTCACTCTCTCCGGCTCGCTGGTGATGCTCCAGCACTAGATCACTACCTGGTGATAGCCGTGCTCAATCATTACTTTTTTGCATTGTTGTTCATTCAGTATTTATTTAATAAATAAGTCAGTTAACATAATTAAGTTATTAGGCACACGATGAATGTAATCCATCCTAATGCCACTGTACAAAAGGCCTGTTGGGATGATGTGTTTGTTCAGGTCAAAGAGGACAAAGAGAATGGTGCCCTGGCCAACTCCTGCATCCTCATCTCCAGAGAGGCAGCAGGTGTACCTCCCTCAAGCCTCAGTGGACACACCTGTGAGGAAAGCCATACCAACACCCAGGAGCGGTCCCGGCTTCTTATGAGGCATCTGCAAGGTTTTTTAAAGATTGAATTCATGTAGTTGAGACAGAGCACGAGCAGCGGGGAGGAGTAGACCCCTGCTGAGCAGGGAGCCCAACTGAGAGGCTCGATCCCAGGACCCGAGGTCATGACCTGAGCCAAAGGCAGACGCTTAACTGACTGGACCACCCGGCCGCCCTGGCATCTGGGAGTTTTAACTAGAAGCCGAAGATCGGCATTGACAATCTAGGGACTACAGCCCAAGAATGGTTCTTTTGCCAACAGCCATGCTCTTGAGCCATAGGCGCGCGGCAGCCATGGGCCCGTAGGCCTCAGGACATGCACCTGTCTGCACCAGGTAACCCTGCACACAGCAGAGGTTTATGGGCAGCAAGGAGCTGAGAGCTGGCACACGTACAGCACCTCATACACGGCATTAATACGCAAACACGGGGGCGCCTGCGTGGCTGAGTCCCTTGAGCATCCGACTCTTGATTTCAGCCCAGGTCATGATCTCAGGGTCCGGGGATGGAGCCCCGCGTCAGAGTCTGTGTTCAGCACGGAGTCAGCTCGACATTCTCTCCCTCTCTGTCTCCCCTGCCCCCACTAGTGCTTGCACACTCTCTCTCCCTAAAATAAATCTTTAAAAAATATTCAAACGTGTCAGCTTTTCAGCTATATTGTGATATGAAAAGTAAAAAACTCAATAGAAATGATCCATTTTGATAAAGGAAACCCGTTGTTCAATAATACTGTTCACTAGTGTCCACCAGTGAATAAATTAAAAAAAAAAAAACGAAAGCAATTTTTAGATATTTTCCATTTCCATTGGAGTCTATTTTAAAATCTATCCTAATAAATAAAACTCAAGCTGAAGATGAAACTTTGTTGTTAAATATCTTCAACTACTTAGATATCATTTTTAAGAAAGAGCTGGAAGTCTTACTACACCATTTTCTCATGAACTGTTGAAAGTCTCTCACTAAAACTTTCCCATGTCGTACACACGACACCAATGCAGCTTTTGTTCTGAATTTACAAGAAGGTTTTTGGGAGCTAAATTCGAAAGGCAGACCAAGGAAACACAGAGTCCCACAGAGATGCATGTGTAGATGAAATGCGGTTCCCCTGCCGAGGCAGAGCCCGCGACACGCGCACGGGAGGCGCAGGAACGCAAGTGTGCGAGGAGCTCGTGCATGTCCCCCTCCAGCTCACGGCCGTCTCCCCCGCGTCCAAAGGTGGATCTGGGGTCCATGCGCTGGGAGCCACCGAGGCCCAGACACTGCCTGCAACATGCCTCCAAAGGACAGCCTCCGTCTTCACTTCTACGTTTGGCTTTTATTACCCACGAAAACATCAGCTTTTTAAAACGCTGGGCGCATGCATGTTTTCTGTGAACACCCAGGAGAGCTTGAGAGAGGTCAGCAGCTCTGTTAGAGATCGTCCTGGTAACAACCGAAGCCTTGAGCTGTCACAACCCGCAGATGCACGGAAGAGATCACGGCCGCTTCGACAGGTCTTGGGGTTGTTTCAGCAAACACGGGTACCATGTGTAATTCAGGCGCATTTGAAAGCGTTTCTGCCTTGAATGGTAAATGCATTTTTTAAGATCTTATTTATTTATTCCTGAGACACCCAGAGAGGCAGGCAGAGGCCCAGGCAGAGGGAGAAGCGGGCTCCCTGCGGGGACCCGATGCAGAACTCGATCCCGGGACCCCGGGGTCACGTGCTGAGCCCAAGGTGTAGACTCTCAACCGCTGAGTCCCCCGGGGGGCCCGTGCCAAGAATTCTTATGAAAGGTTTCCTGGAACAGACTTCGACTCGTCATTTGAAAGAAGGTTGTGTTACCCTTCGCTGGGTGTTAAGCACCTCGTCCCGAGCAGAAGTAGGCAGATGCGAGCCCTCGCTACTGAGGGCAGAAGGCCCCTTCTAACAAAAGGGACTTAACAAACTGGCTCATTTGATGGTGGCACAGAAGGGAGCGTGACGTGTGCAGCGAATGCCCGAGGCCACCGCGGGGAGCTCGGAGGGTCGGCAAGTCGTGGGGAGGCCGGTCAGTAGGCTGGCTCCAGATTCTCGGGCTCCCCCAAGGCACGGTGGGACCCACAGAGCAAAATCTGCACACCGACCTGCAAACTACCATCGGCGATTCCGGCCCTTGGGAGCCTTAGGATTCTGTCCCCTAGGTTTGTCATGCTCACTCTTTCAACACTGAATGGCATGCGGTTTCGAGAAAAAGGGGTCAGGAGGCTCGGATGTGGGTCGTGCTGCCGCCAGCTCCCTGCGGAGCCTGGGGACCTGGTTTCTTCATCTGTCAATGAGGTGGTTAAAGCGGAGCAAAGATCTCCCCATTTCCTATTTCATCATACAGGTGCCTTCTTTGGAAAGGCTTTAGCCTCGGTTTACCAGGTCAGAGCCAGCTCAGCTTGGTCACAGGCACAAGTATCTTCTGGAGGCCGAAACCGGTTAGTGCCTTCAGAGGCTACGGACTCAGGGTCCCAGGCGGTTTCAGTGGATCCGCTCTCTCAGGCCTTGGCTGCCATCCGCTACTCCGGGCGCGCACTGCTCTCAGGTCACACGGCCCAGCAGAGCCCGAGCACAGGCGCCGGGATGGCTTCTTGGGAGCCGACGAGCAGACGGGCACCCAGGGCGCGCTAGGCTCCAGTCCGAATCTAAGCCGTCAACCGGCCCGATGCCGTCTCAGCTCCGAGCCTCCTGTCCGGCCAGGTCAAGGTATTAGCTGAGTGCTGTGCTGACAAGGTCAAGGCACCAATTCTCTCTGCCTTTGGACTGGTTGAGGCGCAGCCTCTTCTAGGATCTGCTGTGTTCACGCAAAGCCAGGCCAGCTGTGGGACCTGGCCCCCGGCCCCCCAGGGCATCACTCAGCCCAGCCTACAGCCTCCCTGGGCAGCCCTGGGCCCCACGCCTGCTGTTTTCCGAGCGAGTACCCTTGGGATGCACACAGATGCCCTGTGGCAACTCCCCCAGCTAGCGAGCAGACCACAAGCGCCAGACGCAGCTTTTACGTCGCACGCAGGTACTGGGATGAAGGCACGGAAAGGCCTTTCGGGACACGGCATGAAAGCCGGAAGGGACCGCCCTGAGTGTGCCCTGAAGATCTCAAGCACGTGGTCCAGGCCCTGCGCCCCTACATACCGAGAGGGCACGGCCGGGTGGCCACAGCCACTGGAGATCACCTGGGAGAGATCAGGCCCTGGAGAAGCACAGAAGAGGTCAAGCAGACAGGGAGGGCAATGCTTCAAAACTCTGAGGCGAAAAAAAAAGAATTAAAAAAAAAAAAATTCTGAGGCGGAGTCATTCCCGGCCCAGAACCCTCGACCAAGCCCAACTTCCCAGCAATCAGCGGGAAGAGTGGGATCCAGGTGTTTTCCGCACACAAGTCCTCAAAACACGGGCTTGCTTTGGACTCTCTCAAAGCCAGGGAAGGTGCTCTCTCCATGACGAAGAGCTCACCGAGAAAGAGTCTAGCGACAGAGGAAAGAAAATCAAAAGAAGAACTCAAATCGACATGAGAAACTCTTAAGCCACCATGAATATTCTCAAGGAGAAGGAACGGGAGCTCCCCCGTGCAGGCCGCTAGCTTTCCCGTGACCCCATTTTCCGCCTGGATCCTGTAACGGAGGCCCCAGCACATGGGAGGAGGAGCGGGTGACGACGGTGTGGATGTCCCACGGGGACAGGAGGCCCGGGGGACGACGAGACGGGACTGGAACAGGAGCGTGGGCGCTCCGGCAGGGACGGCTGCAGGGAGAGGTACAAAGGAGGGAGGCTCAGGTGTCAGCCTGATAGGTTTGCCGAAGGGAGTCTCCTAGAAATGCTGGAGTCAAAAGGATCAAATAGAACAAACACACTAAGAGTAACAGCAAAATAAAGTCATCCTAGAAAGGAACGGTGACTGGGCCACTCTCCGTAGCTCACGCATGGATAAGGCTCACACGGCCCGCGACTGAACCCCAAGTTACGGCATCACCGCAGCAGACGGAGGAGGGAAGGGTGTCTGTGTGGGGGCTGGGAGGGAAAAAACAACGTAGCTAAGTCAAGAAATGGCATCTAAAAAAAAGCAAAAAAACAAAAGACCTTGTAATACGTCTGGTGACAGATGTTAACTAGCCGTGCAGCGGTGATCACTTTGCAACAAACACAAATATCCAATCTTTAGGTGGATTACCTGAAACTAATACATTATTTGTCAATTATATCTCAAAAAAATTCAAGAAATTGCTTATGATTGCAAAAAAAAATAAAATGACAGGAAAGGCATTTTAAGGATATTATTTAGAAAAGCCTAACCAGACCGAAAAAGCAGAAAAAATAACAATCGTTGCTTTGAGAAACAGGACCAGGTCCCGGGGAGAGGCGGGACGAGACGCGGCTGTGGTTTATCAAAAGTCTGGTGGAATTCACTGATCAGAGAGAGAAAGGCGTTTGGGGGTACACAAGACAGTGGTCGACTTCCACGTGTGGGATTCTCATCATTTACTACGTATTCGGTAATTGTAGGGTTTTTCTTCGATCCAGGTACAACTCCACAAAGTTCTAATACGTTGCTAAGAATCAGAAGAAATACACAGTAAAATAAAACACTTTCAAACTGTGCACAGGGCCACGGAAGCCCCCGGCAGGGCGGCAACCGGAATCAACGGGAGGTCCCCGTGCGGCCCGGAGCCTCCGGGGGGGCCTGGGGCCGGGGCCACCGCAGAGCTCGGGGCCGTGCACACGAGCCGCGGGAGAAGCGGGAGAGGCTGGGGCGCCTGGGCCCTCCTGACCGCCTCGGGCGCCAGCAGCGGCGCCACACGTCAGCCCAGCCTCGCCTGGGGCGGGACACCGTGCTCCCCGGCCACGGGAGGTCACCTCCCAGGCAGTTACAAGTGGCCCCGTCCCCCATCCCACGGTGTGGCCTCCTGAGCGGACGCACGAGTCCACCTGACATCTCACCTGCAGACCCAGAGCCTCCCCCGAGCCCAGAGGCCAACGCCAGGGGGACCCGAAGCTGGGCCGTGTGACGTCTCGGACAAACGCACATGCAGTTTGCATGATCAACGCCGAAGCTGGAATACCCGGGCGCAGAGAGGCGCTGCGGGTGAAGGCCGCCGGTGGTGCTGGAACTTTCCTGGGAAAAATGAACGGTCTTCTTTGGCTCACGCGGCCACATCCGGCTGTGGGGGCGGCAGCCGGTACTGCGACAAGTGCTTTCCCCGCGAGGCCGAGGCCGAGCCACACGCAGTCGCGCCTCCCTTTACGTGGCCATCGCCCCCTTCTTGGGGAAGACGATGCAAGGAGCCGGGCCGGACAACCTGTCACCTTGGGGCAAGGGCCCTCGGGGCCCCGTCACCACGCGCTCCTGCGAACCGGGACAACGGTCCCCGGCGGGCGGCACGAGACTTCGGGGAGACGGCAAGTGCGGCTGCACCCAGCAGGGCGCGGCGCGGGGCCGCCGTCAACATCAGGGGCCACCGCAGGCAGCGTGAAGCGACACCCCGCGAGGCTACGGCGCGGGGCGCCCACATGTGTCCCACGAAAGCCGTCTCGTTGCACAGGAGCCAAACCGGGTTATCCAGGGGCCCGGTGTGAACCACCCAGGGGCTCCCCTGCTTCATCGCGTGCCTTCCAGTGACGGGCTGGCCCAGCCGCTGCCCTCGGGTGGCACCTGCCCCCCCACCTCCCGTCTGGACCGGGCAAGGGGCCCCACCGGGATCCCCCGGCACCGGCCCCTTCCTTCTGGACACGAACGATCCCCCGCACGTGAGTGGAGCTCTGCAGGGAACCAAGAGCGGCACGGAGGAGAGTCCCGAAGCGTCTGAGAGGAGCCAAGCGGTTCACGCCTCTAGAAGCCTGTGGTGACGCGTGGACACCGCGGGCGCATCTGAGCTCGCCTCTGTAAGCAAATGGGAACCGTCCCTCAAAACATTTGCTGTCAAACTGACAAGCACCGGGGGGACCAAGACTAGGGTACACCTCGGCGGACATTGGTTTAGGAGCCGGAGACGAAAATACAGGAAGGAGCCTGGCGCAGGTGGATCCACGGAAGAAAAGGCTACGCGTGAATAGAGCCAAGAAAACAATGTGCCCGAGACGCCCCCAAGATTCGGGGTTTCCTGCAAGCCTTCCCCACGACAGCTGCACCCCCTCTGCCCCGCAACGCCTTCCACGGCTGCTCCTCCTCCTTCAAACGGAGACTAGCTGCCACGACATGCGGCTCCCGGCCACCTCCGGCCACCCCCGGCCACCTCTGGGCCACCTCCCGGGCACCTCCTGGCCACCTCCGGGGCACCTCCCAGCCACCTCCGGGCACTCCATCCTTCCCCGACATCCTCAGGTATCTGAGGAGGAGGGGCCTCCCCCAGAGTCCCTGTCGCCCCTCCTGCCCCACGTCCTCATCCTCCGTCTCTGGTGCCTGTAGCCCCACCAGCCCCAGGGTCGCTCAGAGCCCCGCCGCAGTGTCACGGCAGCCGGAGAACAGCTCGGAGGGGATGGGCGGACCCGGGATGCACCTGCCACCTTCAGGTTATGTCCACAGGCTGGGCTGCTCAGGCCGGTCACCTTCTCTGTCACGTCAACACCACGCCCCGAGGGACATGGCCAGGAGGGGCCAGGAGGACGGGGTGAGAATCCACCCCTGCTGCGCACACCCGAGGCGCAGGGAGCACCTGCCCTGAGAGAGCACCTGACCTCCCTGCTGCCCGGCACCACCCCCCGGGACCCCTGCTCCAGCGCTGTGGGGCTGCCTCTGGGCACCCCCCTGGGCGAGGACAGGCCCTCCTCCAGCTACCCAGGAAGTGCTCCCGTGGGACCCCCATAGCCCCCTGCACACCAGGAAGTGCTCCCGCGGGAATCCCAGCTCCCCTGCACCCCAGGAAGTGCTCCCGTGGGACCCCCAGCCCCCTGCACCCCAGGAAGTTCTCTGCAGGACCCCCAGCCCCCTGCACCCCAGGAAGTGCTCCTGCGGGAACCCCAGCTCCCTGCATTCCCAGGAAGTGCTCCCGCAGGACCCCGCAGCTCCCCTGTACCCCAGGGAGTGCTCCTGCAGGAACCCCCAGCCCCCTGCACCCCAGGAAATGCTCCCGTGAGAACCACCAGACCCCTGCACCCCAGGAAGTGCTCCCGCAGGACCTCCGCAGCACCCCTGCACCCCAGGAAGTGCTCCCATGGGACCCCCAGCCCCCTGTACCCCAGGAAGTGCTCCTGCAGGAACCCCAGGCCACCTGCACCCCCAGTTACCCCCAAAGCTGTACTGCAACCATGTGTCCCCAGAGCATCCGCCCATGGAGCTAACCCTGTAGGGACTCACTTGCACAACTCCACTTGGTCTCCACAAGCACATCAAAATTCCACATCCCAAAATTGGGGAGGTGCCCCTCCTTCCCGGCGGCCCCACCCTGCTGAGGCTCGGGGACCCTCATGCTGGTTCACACCAGCCACTCCTCCTAGGTCCCGCACCTCGTTCTCCCCACCCCGACATCACCTGCAGAGGTCCCCCCGAATCCATCTCCTCCTCCCCACCACCACCTGCTCCCCCTCCCCTGAAGCTCCGTGCTGGGCTGTGGTCCCAGGCCCTCGCTCCCCTACTTCATCCAGGGGGACCCATAAAAGCCTAAAACGCAAAATCTGGCACAACTGCCAAGTTCAAAAAGTGGAGTTCTGGGCTAAACTGATGGTGTCTCTCCCTTGTCACCCAGTGGCAGCACACTGGGCCCCCAGCCCAGCCCACCCCGGGCCTCTGCACACACCACCTCCTCTGGAACACCCCCCCCGCCCCAGAGGGAGCTGCCCGGATCACCCCGGTCCTTCCCAAGGTGCCAGCACCGGCCTGTCCCTCCCGTCCCTTGTCCCTGCCTCAGCTTCCTCCGTAGGCCCAGCTGCTTCCAGCGTCTTGCATGCTCACTTCTTCCCTCTGCCATTTCCACCCCGGAATGCCGGCGCCACGAGAATACGGGGACCCCACGCACACGTTTTGTGTCCGCTGCTGCACGTCTGGCACCTAAAGCACTGGCGGTAGAGCAGACACCCGGTAATGTCGCACGTTTCAGTGGAAGTGTCGGAAGAAAGGGTCTAACGTGATGGTATCTATACCCGAGCCAGAGACGGCAACCGCTCTTCCCGACGTAGTCCGAGTTCCCCGGCACGGCCCACGGTAGCCCCTTCATCAGCTGGCCCGACGTCTCCTCCCAGGGTCACCTCTGCACCCCGGAGCACATAAAACTCCTCCCCCTCCTCCCTTTCCCTTCCCCCACCTGCAGAAGGGGACTCGATGAGCGCCACGGGTCCCGCGCCCCTGAATTAGCGGAGGCCCCAGCACGTAACAGCTGCCCAGCATGGGCGGGTGCCCTCTGACCTCACCTGCGGCCCACCCTGTGCCCACACACCCCTTATTTGTCAACGAGGGGAAATCCTATCGCTTCTTCCTGGCCCGTGCGTGATGACTTGGTGTGCACAGCGCAGCCGTGCCTCAGGATTATCTGCCTGCGAATCTGTCTCCCACCAGGGGTCCGATGTGTCCGCCACTGCATTTCCAGCAGCGAGTGATCATGACACACCTCATTCACGTGTACTCATTTGAGTCCGTCCAGTGACTGAAAAACAGTCATGCACGACAGGGGATAAGGGGGGAAAAGGAACAGGAAAGAAGCTGAGGTACGGCTATTACTCAAATAGCATAATCATAAGATCGTGCAAAACCGCTAAAGATGAGCTTTGTGGTTATTAGAGAGGAAAACCTGATAGGTTTCTAGAATGAGTATTAATCTGGTAAAAAAAAAAAAAAAAAAAAACCAGCCGTGTTCCTTCGGTGCACGACCAGGTGCTCAGCAGCCTCACGGGAGCTCAGGAAAGAGCCGCCGTGTCCCGTGACCGTTGCCTTTCTGTTTTGCAAGACTGGTCTTCGCGGGCCCCACCGAGCCAGGCGGGGGAAATACCCTCTCGTCCAGCTCGTTCGCGGAACCCGTGGGCCATCTAACAATGTTTCCGGGCCCAGCTGGTTCCGGGCATCCAAGAATAATCCTTTAAATCCACGCTCCCCAGAATGTACCTTAGCGTAGGCGGGGGAGTCCCCCCAGGCTGACCACATTTGGTGCTTACCCCCCCCCATCTACCCCGGGCTTGTCCCTCACTGTTCACCTCGCTTTCACGACTCTATCTTCTCTTCTTGGTCTACAGGGTAAGCCACAGAGCCTTCGGTAACTATTCCCACCCTCCGACCTCCGCTATTCCTAAACTGTAAGGCTCTGGAGACCGCGGCATAGGACTCAGAATTGTGCCGCCCTGTTTCAACCAGTTCACCGCACCCGGCCTGCCTCCGAGAGCCCAGAGCCCTGAGCCCTGAGCCCTCCGCCCTCCGGGACAAGCACCGAGCCCGGGCTTCTGGTATACCCCCCGCCCGGCGGCTAGCGGGCCCGGGGCAGGCACCCCGCCACAGCTGCCCAGCGCCCAGCCGGAGCGGAGATCACGGAGGACCGTGGCCTCGACTGTCAGGCTAAAGAAAAAAAAGAAAAAGAAAAAGTCCCTCTCGATACAGAAGCAACATTCTTCCAACATAATTATTTTCGCCCTAGGCTGAAATCACTAAGCATGATTCCGTGATATTGCAAAATGTAACCCCTAGTTGTTGGCTTTCATAATCTGTCTTCTCCTTAGAGTGATACAATAGAACAAAAGCAAACAAAAACCACTAAATTCGTTGAGAGAGGGCACAGCTCCGTGACCCAGCCCTGTGACCACGGCCTAAGACTGTGCTACCCAATACGGTAGCCGCTGGCCGCATGTGGCTATTTAAACTTCAAATATATTTTAAAATACAGTTTCTGAGTCAAACTAGCCACATTTCATATGCTCAACAGCCACAAGAGGCTACACCAGACGGTACAAATGTAGCATATTTTCATCACTGCAAATACTCTACTGAACGGTGCAGGTCAAAGCCACTCATGATCGTTCAATCATCCTACAAGCCTCAGTTTCTTCTCTTTTTTTAAGATTATATTTACTTCTTCATGATAGATGTAGACAGAGAGAGAGAGAGGCAGAGACACAGGCAGAGGGAGAAGCAGGCTCCATGCAGGGAGCCCGACGTGGGACTCGATCCCAGGACTCCAGGGTCGCGCCCTGGGCCAAAGGCAGGCGCCAAACCGCTGCGCCACCCAGGGATCCCCCTCAGTTTCTTCTTGTGTTAAATGGGAACAATACCTGCCTTTCCAAGCTGCTGTAAGATTTAGATGAGGTGAGAAATCTGAATGTCCTTAGTAGTTTAGTACGGCTCTACACACTGTGATTGTGTAGTCATCTCTACATGCGTGTAATACAGAGTAAGAGTCCAACAACCGTCAATAATGGGGGCAACGGGAGTTACTATCAATCAGAATAAAGAAATTCTATCTCAGGCTGGGTGAATGCTGCCCAGGAAGGGCGGGGGTGGGTCAGGCCATCTCAGGAATGCTGCATTCAGGAGGAAGACAGATCAGGTGAAGCAGGTCCAGGGGAGTCTGGAAAACAGTGGGGGAAGGAGCCCGGGATTCCTCAGCTGCGGGGAAAGGACTCAGCAGGAGCAAGAGGAGAATGCATCTTGAAACAAAGGATTGTCTTAGAAAGGGGGTGTGGATCTTGGGCAGCTGCAGAGATGATCAAGAGGGGGGCTGAATTCATGCTAAGGAAAATATTTACTATTCAGTTGTCACCACGGCAATGCTGCCTTATGGAGAAGAGGGCTTGTGCTCCCAGAAAGCGGGATCCAAGGCAGTGGTTCTCATATTTGTGCATCAGGTCACCTAGGGAACTGGAGGAAATTGAGCTGCTTTGGTCCCACCTCCAGGGCTCCTGGTCCAGTAGGCGTGGAGGGGAGCCCATGGTCCTGGCCTCTAACTAGCGTCCGGGTGATGCCCTTGATGGTGCCCATCTGAGACCACTCTTTGGGGGCCCCGACTGCAATGCAAGCCGGAAGAACCCATCAGTGACCACAGAGCAGGGGCTCTTGGAACCAAGTGGGAGTTGGACTTTGCTGCTGTCGGAACCAAGCCTTCAGGGCAGTGCTGCAAGGACGCCCAGTGGGTCGGGCATCGCGGACAGCACGGACGTCCAACCCGACGAAACACAGAAGGCAGAGTCCCACAGGTCTCCTGGCAGGTACACCCTGTGTAGCCACCTCAAGCAAACCACTTTCTTGTGCTTTTGCTATTTACACAAATGACGAGTATAGCCATCTGGCAACGCCGCGTGCCCTGAAGGGACCAGCCTGTGCAAAGACGTTCCATATGCCACAGTCTCCCGCGGCCGGCTCAGAACCAAATCACCAGAGAGGGGCTTTCTGGGTGACAAGGGCAGCCTGACCCAAGAGGGTGGCACCCAATTTCAGTGTTCTGGCCAGCAAGGAGACCAAGAGGAGGGGCTTCCATCGCTTGCCTATGCAAGGCGACTGCCACGTGGCCGGAAGAAACACAGGTCACAGCTTGCCCCTACCCTGGGCAAAAACGGACCCTGCACCCAAAGACCTGTGCCTGGAGTTTTTGATAGTTTGATTCGTCATAGCCAACCCTGAAAAGAACCCAGATGAACGTCACCTCGCAAGTGGATAAACAAGTCGTGGCACATCCCCCAGGGGCGTGCTGGATAACGACAAAAAGGAGTAATGGATGGACACGAGAGGGATGGATCTTAAAACCCGGTGCTCAGTGCACCAAGCCAGACACAGAAGACGGCGTATTATATGGTGTCATTGATATGAAACCTTGGGGAAGACAGATCTGATCTATAGTGACGTAAAGTGGATCAATCCCGGGACGTGGTCCTGACTCCAATCTTCTGGAGTGATGGAGCCTTCTAGATCCTGATTGCCGCACGGTTCCCCAGGCGTATACACTCGGCCGTACACTGGAACTGTGCGCATCTCAAGTATACTGCACAAAGTTAATCCCTTAAAAACAAAAATAAATGGGCGTTGTCTGCCTCTCTGGGTTCATCCTGTTTTATACTGGGCTTAAAAGTGGTGTCCCTGACGGCCTCTGAGAGGAGACTGGGTGGCCAGGGACAGGCGTGGGAAAGAGATCTTCAAGTGTTTACCATTCTGTACTTTTAAACTTTTGAACTGCGAGGCGGCATTAGCGATTTCTTAAAATAAGTAAAATTTAAAAATAAGAAAAAAGAATTTTAGAAACATGTTCTTTGTTGGTTAGGATGAGGAGGACGCAGCCCTAAGGCTCTTGGGCCATTACTCGTTCTATTTCAGGTTGTAGAAATCCTGCTTCTTGAGACAGCACTAGGTGCAGTCTGTGTTTTATCAAACTCCTTGGAGCTGTGCGTGGATGCCATTTTTTTTTTTTAGCATTATTTAGTATTCTAGCATTTTTCATAAAATATATCATAGATAAGAACACAGGCACACGGAGTTTTAAAGTAATCAGAACTCAGGACGCCTGGATGGGTCAGTCGGTTAAGCGTCTGCCTCCGGCTCAGGTCTTGACCCCCGGGTCCTGGGATGGAGCATCACATCGGGCTCCCTGCTCCGCGGGGAGCCTGCTTCTCCCTCTCTCTCTGCCTCCCTCTCTCCATCTGTCTTTCAGGAATAAATAAAGTCCTTAAAAAATAATAAACAGAACTTGAATGTCATGTAACTACCACCTGAGTCAAAACATAGAACACTGCCTGCACCCCAGAACTTTCCACGTGCCCCCTCTACGGTCATACTTTCCCACTCCTTCCAGGGATGAACAGTCTCTTGATTTTAGGGATAAGAATCTCTTTCTAGGGGCACCTGGGTGGCTCAGTCAGTCAAGCATCTCTGGATTTCTGTTCAGGTCATGATCTCGGGGTTTTGGGATCGAGGCCCATGTTGGGCTCTGCACTGAGCGTGGAGCCTGCTCACGATTCTCTCTCTCTCCGCCCCTCCCCCACCTTTCCTTCCATCTCTTAAAAAATAAATGTCTTTCTAATCTCCTATGTGTATACCCCTAATCAAGACTGTTTAGTTTTACGCATTCTAAAACTTTTAAAAGACTGGATCATTCTACACATATCGTGTGCTTCTTTTGCCCAAAGCTACGTTTGTAAAATTCACCTATGGTGTTGCCTATAGCTGCAGTTTATTTTCACTGTGATATAGTACTTTATGGTAGGAATGCATGTACCACAATTTACTCACCCATTAAAAGATTCATGGACACTTGGACTTTTTTTGGTCCATTGCCTATTAAAAAAAAAACCAAGTCCAAACACACAGTCTGACATTCAAGGTGACCATACTACCCCCAAATATGAGACCTGGCCAGTGCCATCTCCCTACTTTTCTCTACCAACCACTACCCGATTGTACCTGTTAAGTATATTGGTCAAAATATTATGAACAATTTCTTATGCCTGGAATGCTGCTGGCCTTCCATCAGACCTTTCCAACTCATTCCTGTCCATCAGGGTCTCGTTCAAGCACAATTGCCCGATGAAGGCCCCACAATGTCTCCATTCACTATGCTGTCAATCCCCCAAAACCTCATCAAATGAATGATGCTTTCTGTTTCCGCCCCCACACTTACTTCACGCAGCCTTGTTATACCCATTTGCTACGGCCGCGTCTCAGATTTTGTGCTAGTACACAGCACTCACATCTTACAGACAAAGGGCAGGTAAAAAACGTTAGAGCTTTTGAGCCCCAACTCAAGATCTTGAAGCTACTGCTTGTATCAGGCACTAAATCATTCAAAAACATTTAAAAAGTTACTTTCCACAAAAATGCAATCACACCAACTAAAGAAAAAAAAAATCATCACTTTTGCCTAAGACAAGATTTGGGTTCCTCATATTTCTAACACAATCTTTTACTCTCATAAAAAAGGTAGAGTTTTAAAGTCTCTGGGACACAGAATGCTAGAGCTTCCCGTAAGTTAAGATCACTTGATAAGAAGCACACTATTTAAAGAAAATGATGACCTTGAAAATTGTTTTAATCCCAAAAGCCGGGGGGGGAGGGGTAGGGGGTGTAAAAAAACCTAACATTTTAATGGAATTAATGGATCAGAAATGACAATTAATAAGTATTTCAGTTGTTAATATAAAAAGAGCTCCCACAAATCAATAGGAAAAAAAGCTCAATGGCACAACTAAAAATATGGACAAAGTTATTTATAAATAGACAATAATCCAAAGAAAAGATAATTATAACGGCTCTTGAACCTAAGAAAAAATTGTCCAATGCCAGAGAAATGCAAATTAAAACCAAATTTGGATACCCTTCTTCACCGGATATGCAAGATCAGAAAGTTTGGTAAAACACTGTTAGCAAGGGGATAGAGAAACAGGCAGTCACACTCATTGCTGGCTGGAATACAGATGTGTGGGACTCTAAGGAAATCCTATAATGATAACCATCAAAATTACACACGAACAGGGGCACATGGGGGGCTCAGTCGGGGAAGCACCCGACTCTGGATTTCAGCTCAGGTCATGATCTCAGGGTCCCGGGATCCAGCTCGAGAGGACTCCCTGCAGGGAGTCTCACTCTCCCTCCGCCCTTTCCCCTGCTCACATGCTCTCTCTGTCTCTCAAATAAATAAATCAATTGCACAAAAAAAAAATCACACGTGCACATTCTCTTAGACCCAATAACCCCACTTCTGGGAATCTATCCTACAGAAATGCTTAATATATGCAAGAAAATGCATGTCCAAGGCCATTAGCTGTAACACTGAAATAGAAGTTCGGAAAATATCTTAGTGCATCAGCAGGAGGAAGGCTCAGTAATTTGTGACATCCTTATGGTGGAATTCTATGCAGCTGAGAAAGAACAAGGAAGTAATTGCCAAGACATACAAGAACCGGAATAGCCCAAAGAGTATCCCACAACGAGTGTAGAATATTGCCTATTTTTGAAAATAGACACAAGCTGGAAAGATACAGAGGAAAGTAGTAACAGTGGTTGCCTTTGGGAGAAAACTGGGTGGCCGGAGACCCGCAAGGGAAAGGGATCTTCAAAGCGTGCGTCATTGTGTAGCTTTAAACGTTTGAATTCTTGAGGCTATTCACTGTTTCTTAAGGATATAAATGCAATTTAAAACGAAGAGAATTTAAAAACATGTTCCTCGCTGGTAAAATGAGGGGAACACAGCCCTGGGATGATTGGACTGTGCTCGCCTGACGCAGTACGTCCTCCCCGTTTGAGGGCTCCCAGAACTTCAGAACAGGGTAAAGAAATCTGGAATAAACACTGCAAGCACAGCTAAGGTGTCCAAAGTGAACCCCCATTCCGGGACCGTGAGAAGACACAGCTCGCCTGAAGAGGAGACCCAGACTAACCCAGATCAGCAGAAAAAAATCTCGAGTTGCTCCAGTTCACCTGGAGGATGGCAAGGTGTGCGGGTCCTGCGCACTTCACTTCCTGACCTTAAGGTCAATAAACCTGCGTCCTGTACCGAGGGGTCCCCTGCCAACCCCCGCAGGTCGTGCCCGGCGGCTGATGCTCATCCGGAGGCCGCGGCTGCAGACGAAGACGGCCTCGCTGCCCCCCGCGGGCTCCGAGCTGATGACAGGCCGCGGCCCTCCGGGGCGGGCACCCTCCGCCCTCCCTCCGCCCTCCGCGGGGAAGGGCGCTTTCTGCAGAGAAGCACACCTGTTGACCAAGGGGCTTTTCCGAACACGATCCTGTGGGGCCCATCTCGTGCCTCACCTGCGAGCCAGGCTGCTTTCCGCCCGAGCACACAGCTGGGGGCTGGGGGCAGGGGGCCGCGGGCGCCGCACCTAAGCCACCTGTTTGCCTCGGTTTGCCCGCAGGGAGCCGTCAGCCCTGCCCTCCAGGGGATGCCAAAGCACCGAGCGGCGCCCCGGAGCGTGTGGCCGAGCCGGTCGGGGTGCGAGCCGGGGTGCAGGGGCCGGCGGGGCTCGCGGGCGACGCCCCAGCTCCGGAGCCGCCGGGCACACCTGCAGGTCAGGCGCCTGGGCCCGCAGGCGGGGGGGCACGGAGGGCGGCAACTGTGCACGGGGGACGGGCGACCGTGCACCGGGAGGGGGGACGGGCGACCGGTGCCGGGGAGGGGAGGGGACGGGGCGACCGTGCACCGGGAGGGAGGGCGGCCGGCGGCGACCGTGCACTGGGGGACGGGGCAACCGTGCACCGGGAGGGGAGGGGGGCCGGCGGCGACCGTGCACCGGGGGGACGGGGCAACCGTGCACCGGGGGACGGGGGCCGGGGCATCGTGCACCGCGGGGGGGACGGGGCAACCGTGCACCGGGAGGGGGGGACGGGGCGACCGTGCACGGGAGGGGAGGGGAGGGCGGCCGGCGGCGACCGTGCACCCGGAGGCCCCAGCGGGGCCGGGCGGACGCCGGCCGCGGGCTCGGGCCCCCCCGCGCGCCCCAAGGTCCCCCGCGCCCCGCGCCCCGCGCCCCGCCGCGCTCACCAGAACAGCAGGTTGGCCGCCAGGAAGCCGAGCAGGCTGCGCCGCGGCCTCTTCCAGCTCAGCAGCTCGTCGGCGCGGCCGCCCAGCCACAGCCCGGGCTCCCCGAGCAGCCAGCTCACGGCCGCCGCCACCCCGCCCGCCGCCTCCGGCACCTGCAGCCCCGCGCCCGCCGCGCGCTCCTCGGGGGCGGCCCCGGGCGGCGGCGGCCTGCGGCGCCTCCCTGCTCAGGCCGCGGGCGCCGGGCAGCCTCCGCGCCGAGCCTGCGGGCGCGCCGGGCTCGCCATCTTCGCGGGCGCCGGGCTTCGGCTCGGGCTCGGGCTCGCTCGGGCACGCGCGCGCCTGCGGTCGGCGCCGGGAGGGCGGAAATCCTACCTGCACTTGTACCATGCTTCCAACCCTGGCCCGCTAACCCTAACACTAACACCCTTACCTGCACCGTAACCCTACCCCTAAACCTAACCTTAAACTCTACTGTAACACTTAACCTAACCCTAACCCTAACCCTAAACTGTACCGTAACACTAACACTAACCCTAATACTACCCCTAACCCTAAACCTAACCTGTACCATAACCCTAACCCTAATCCTCACCCTAACACTTAGCCTAACCCTAACCTGTACCGTAACCCTCAACCTAACCCTACCTAACACTAACACTAACCCTAACCCTATCCTGTACCGGAACCCTAGCCCTAACCTCACCCTAACCTATACCGTAACCTTAACCCTAACCCTAACACTACCAGTAATACTAACCCACACGTGTACGGCAAGCCTAACCCTAAATCTAACCCTAACCCTACCTGTAACCCTTACCTGTCCCGTAACAAAACCCTAACCATAACCATAACCTGTACCGTAACACTAACCGTAACCCTAACCTTAAACTGTACCGTAACTCTACCCCTAACCCTACCCCAAACCTGTACCATAACCCTAACCCTAACCCTAACCCTAACTTGTTCCATAACCATAACCTAACCATAAACCTAACCCTAACATTAACCCAAACCCTAACCCTAAACCTAACGGTAACCCTAACCTGTACCATAAACCTAACCGTAAACCTAAAACCAACCCTAAGCCTAAACCTAACCACTACCGTAACCCCAACCCTAACCCTAAACCTAACCCCAAACTTAACCCTAAACTGTACTGTAAGCCTACCCTAACGCTAACCCTAAACCTAAACCTAACCCTAACCTGTACCTTAACATTAACCCAAACCCTAAACCTAACCCTAACCTGAACCGTAACCCTAACACAAAACCTAACCCTAACTGTAACCCTAACCTCCACCATAACCCTAAGCCTAAACCTAACCCTAACCCTAACGCTAACCTGTACCGTAACCCTAACCCTAAACCTAAACGTAACTCTAATTTGTACCGAAACCCTAACCCTAACCCTAAACCTAACACTAACCTGTACTGTAACACTAACCCTACCCTAACCCTAACCTGTACTGAAATCCTAACCCTAACCCTTACCCTAACCTGTACCGTAACCCTAACCCTACCCTAACACTAACCTGTACCGTAACGCTACCCCAAACCATAACCGTAACCTGTACCATAACCCTAACCCTAAACCTAACCCTAACCCTAACCCTAACTTAACCTGTACCGTAACCCTACCCCTAACCCTAACGCTAACCTATACCGTAACCCTAACCCTAAACCTAACCCTAAACCTAACACTAACGTGTACCGTAACCCTACCCCTACCCCTAACCGTACCTGTACTGTAACCCCAACCCTAACCCTAAACCTAACACTAACCTGTACCGTAACCCTAACCCTAACACTAACCCTAACCCTAACTTGTATCATAACACTAAACCTAACCCTAACCCTAACCCTAACCATAAACTCTACCGTAACCCTAACCCTAATTCTAACCTACACAGTAACCCTAACCCTAAACCTATCCTCAACACTAACTTGTACCGTAACCCTAAGCCTAACACTAAACCTAACCTGAAACGTAACCCTAACCCTAACCCTAACCCTAACCTGTACTTTAACTCTAACCCTAACCCTAAACCTAACCAAAACCTGTACCGTAACCCTAACCCTAACCCTAACTCTCACCCTACCCTAAACTCAACCGTAAACCTAACCCTAACCCTAACCGTAATGCTAACCTGTACCATAACCCTAACCCTCTCCCTAACTTGCACAGCAACCCTAACCCTAACCCTAACCCTATCCCTAACCCTAACCTGTATGGTAACCCTAAACCTAACCCAACCCTAACCTGTACCGCAACCCTAAACCTAACCCTAACCATAAACCTAACCCTAACCCTAACCTGTACGGTAACCCTAAACCTAACCCTAACCTGCACCGTAAATATAACACTAACCCTAACCTATCACTAACACTAACCGTAACCCTAACCCTAACTCTAACCTGTACCGTAACCCTAAACCTAACCTTAACCCTAACCCTAACCCTAACCCTAACCCTAACCCTAACCTGTATCGTAACCCTAAAAGTAACCCTAAACCCAACCCTAACCTAACCGTTACCACTACCGTAACCCTAACCTTAACCCTAAACTTAACCCTAAATTGTTACGGAAGCCTAACCCTAATGCTAACCCTAAACCTAACCCTTACCTGCACCGTAACCCTACCCCTTACCCTAACCTTAAACTGTACCGTAAACCTAAACCTAAACCTAAACCTAACCCTAAACTGTACCGTAACACTAACACTAACCCTAACACTACCCCTAACCCTAAACCTAACCTGTACCCAAACCCTAACCGTAACCCTAACCCTAACACTAACAATTACCCTAACGTGTTATGTAACCCTCAACCTATCCCTAATCCTAACACTAACCCTAACCCTAACCTGTACCGTAACCCGAACCCTAAACCTAACTCTAACATGTACCATAACCGTACCCCTAACCCTAACCGTAACCTGTACCGTAACCCTAACCCTAAGCATGACACTAACCTGTATGGTAACCATAACCCTAACCCTAAACTGTTCTGAAACCCTAAACCTAACCCTAACTCTAACTTGTACCGTAACCCTAACCCTAACCCTAACCGAAACCCTAACCCTAACCCTAACCCTAACACCAACCCTAACCCTAACCCTAACCCTAAACCTTACACTAACCTGTATGGTAACCCTGACCCTAACCCTAAATCTAACCATAAGCCTAACCTGTACTGTAACACTAACCATAACCGTACATCTAATCTGTACTGCAACCCTAAGCTTAACCCTAACCCTAACCTGTACGGTAATCCTAACCCTAACCCTGATCTGTACCATAAACCTAACACTAAACTTAAACCTATCCCTAACACTAACCTTAACCCTAACCCTAACGCTCAGCCTAACCATAACCACTACCGTAAACCTAACCCTAACCCTAACACTACCAGTAACACTAACTCACACGTGTACGGCAACCCGAACCCTAAATCTAACCCTAACCAAAACCCTAACCCTAACCCTAACACTAACCTGTACCGTAACCCTACTCCTAACCCTAATGCTAACCTATACCGTAACCCTAAACGTAAAACCTAACTGTAACCCTAACCTGTACGGTAACCCTAAACCTAACCCTAACCTGCACCGTAAATATAACACTAACCCTAAACCTATCCCTAACACTAACCTTAACCCTAACCCTAACTCTAACCTGTACCGTAACCCTAAACCTAACCTTAACCTTAACCCTAACCCTAACCCTAAACTGTATCGTAACCCTAAAAGTAACCCTAAACCCAACCCTAACCTAACCGTTACCACTACCGTAACCCTAACCCTAACCCTAAACTTAACCCTAAATTGTTCCGGAAGCCTAACCCTAAGGCTAACCCTAAACCTAACCCTTACCTGCACTCTAAACCTAACACTAACCCTAACCCTAACCTAAACTTGTACCATACCCTAAACCTAACCATAAACCTAACCCTACATGTACCGTACCCCTAACCCTAACTCTAACCTGTACCGTAACACTAACCCTAAACCTAACCCTAATCTAACTCTAAACCTAAACTGTACCCTAGCCCTAACCCTAACCCTAACCTCTATGGCAAACCTAACCCTAACACTAACACTAAACCTAACACTAACCTATACCGTAACACGAATCGTAACCCTAAAACTACCCCTAAACCTAAACCTAACACTGTACCAAAACCCTAACCCTAAACCTAAACCTAACCCTAACACTGACCTGTACCTTAACCCTAACCCTAACCCAAAACCTACCCAAAACCTGTACCATAACCGTAACCGTAACCCTCACGCTAACCCTAAACCTAACCTGTACCGTAACCCTAAACCTAATGCTAACCCTAACCCTTACCTGCATCATAACCCTAGCCCTAACCCTAAAACCAACCTGTACCGTAACCCTAACCCTAACCCTACCCTAACCCTAAACATAATCCTAACCTGTACCGTAACTCTAACCCTTACACTGACCCTAACTGTAACCCTAAATTGTACCGTACCCTAACACTAACCGTAACACTAACCCTTCCAGTAACACTAACCCACACCTGTACGGCAACCCTAACCCTAACCCTAACCCTAACCCTAACCCTAACCTGTACTGCAACCCTAACCCTAACCCTCACCTGTACCGTAACCCTAACCCTAACCCAAAACCTAACCGCAATTTGTACAGTAACCCTAAACCTAACCCTAACCCTAACATGTACCGTAACCCTAACTCTTCCCTAAACCTAACCATAAACTGTACCGGAACCCTAACCTTAACACTAAACCTAACCCTAACCCTATCCTGTACCGTAACCCTAACCCTAACCCTAATACTAATGCTAACCTGTACCGTAAGTGTAACCCTAACCCTAACCCTAACCCACACCTGTACCTCAACCCTAACCCTAAACCTAACCGTAACCCTAAATTGTACCGTAACCCTAACCCTAACCATAACCATAACCTGTACCGTAACGCTAACACTAACCCTAAACTAACCATAACCTGTACCATAACCCTAACATAAACCTAACCCTAACCCTAACTCTAAACTAACCATAACCTGAACCGGAACCCTATCCCTAACACTAAAACTAACCCTAATATTAATCTGTACCGTAAGCCTAACCCTAACCCTAATACTAATGCTAACCTGTACCGTAACTGTAACCCTAACCCTAACCCTAACTTGCACCGCACCCTATCCCTAAACCTAACCGCAACTCTAACTTGTAACGTAACCCTAACCCTAACCCGAACCCGAACCCTAACCATAACCCTAAACTTAAACTGTACCATAAACCTAACCCTAACCCTAACCTGTACGGTAACACTAACTATAAACCTAACCGGTACCGTGAGCCTAACCCTTACCCTAAGCCTAACCCTAAACCTAAACCTAACCATAACCTGTACCGTAACACTATACCTAACCCTAAACCTAACCCAAAACTGTACCGTAAACCTAACCCTAAACCTAACCCTAAACCTAACGCTAACCTGCACCGTAACACTAACTCTAAACCTAACCATAACCCTAACTTGTACCCTAACCCTAACCCTAACCCTATCCCTAACCTGTATTGTAACCCTAACACTAACACTAAACCTAAATCTAACCCTAACCCTAACCTGTACCGAACCCTAAACCTAACCCTAACCCTAACCCTAACGCTAACCTATACTGTAACACTAACCCTAAACCTAACTGCAACCCTAACTTGTACCGTAACCCTAACCCTAACCCTAACCTGTAACGTAACCCTAACCCTAATCCTAAACCTAACCTGTACCGTAATCCTAACCCTAACCCTAAACCTAACTGTAACCTGTACCGTAACCGTAACCCTAACCCTAAACCTAACCTATACCGTAAACCTAACCCTAAACCTAATCCTTATGCTAAACAGTACCGTAACACTAGCCCTCTCCCTAACTTGTACTGCAACCCTAACCCTAACCCTATCCCGAACCCTAACCTGTATGGTAACCCTAAACCTAACCCTAACCCTAACCTGTACCGCAACCCTAACCCTAACCGTAACTCTAACCTTAACCCTAACCCTAACCTAACCTGTACCGCAACCCTAATCCTAACCCTAACCTTAATGCTAAAATGTATCATAACCCTAACCCTAACCCTAACCAGTACCGTAACCCTAACCCTAACCCTAACCCTAACCCTAAACTGTACGATAACCCTAAACCTAACGCTAACCCTAACCTGTACGGAAACCCTAACCCTAGCACTAATCCTAACCCGAACCGGTACGGTAACCCTAACCCTCACCCTAACCCTACCCTGTACCGTAAACCTAACACTAACCCTAACCCTATCCCTAACTCTAACCTTAACCCTAACCTCTACCGTAACACTGACCGTAACCCTAAATCCAACCCTAACCCTCACGCTAACCACTACCGTAACCCTAACCCTAAACCTAACCCTATCCCTAACCCTAACCCTCAACTTAACACTAAAATGTACCATAACCCTAAACCTAACGCTAACCCTAACCCTAACACTAACCCTAACCTGGACCGTAACTCTAACCCTAACACAAACCCTAACCCTAACCTTAACTTGTACCGTACCCTAACCCTAACCCTAACCCTAACGTAACCCTGCCCTGTACCGTATCCCTATCCCTAACCCTAACCTGTACCGTAACACTAACCCTAACCCTAACCCTAATCTAACTCTAAACCTGACCTGTACCCTAGCCATAACCCTAACCCTAACCCCTATGGCAAACCTAACCCTAACCCTAACACAAACCTAACCCTAACCTGTACCGTAACACGTATCATAACCGTAACACTACCCCTAATCCTAAACCTAACCAGTACCATAACCCTAAACCAATCTCTAAACCTAATCCTAACCCTGACCTGTACCGTAACCCTAAACCTAACCCCAACCCTAACACTAATGCTAACCTATACCATAACCCTAACACTAAACCTAACCGTAACCCCAAATTGTACCCTAACCCTAACCCTAACCCTAACCCTAACCCAAAACCTAACCCTAACCTGTACCGTAAACCTAAACTGAACACTAAACCTAAACCTAACCCTAAACCTAACCTGTGCCGTACCCTAAACCTAACCCTAACTCTAACCCTAATGCTAACCTACACCATAACCCTAACCCTAAACCTAACCGTAACCCTAAGTTCTACCGTAACCCTAACCCTAACCCTAACCCTAAACCTAACCGTAACCCTAAATTCTACCGTAAACCTAACCCTAACCCTAACCCTAAACCTAACCTCTAACGTAACACTAACACTTACCCTAACCCTAACATGTACCGTAACCCTAACCCAACCCTAAACCTACCCATAACCTGTACCATAACCGTATCCGTAACCCTAATCCTAAACCTAAACCTAACCTGTACTGTAACCGTAAACCTAACCCTACCTAAACACTAAACCTAACCCTAACATGTACCGTAACTCTAACCCTTACACTAAACCTAACTGTAACCCTAAATTGTACCGTAACGTAACCTTAAAACTAACACTAACCCTAACCCTAACCTGTACCGTAACAATACCCATAACCCTAACACTACCCCTAACCCTAAACCTAACCTGTACCCTAACCCTAACCCTAACCCTAACCCTAAAGCTAACCGTAACTTGTACAGTAACCCTAACCCTAAACCTAAACCTAACCTGTACCGTAACCCTAATTCTTCCCTAACCTAACCATAAACTGTACCGGAACATTAACCTTAACCCTAAACCTAACCCTAACCTGTAATGTAACCCTAACCCTAAACCTAAGCCTAACCCTAATCCTAATCCTAACCTTAAACCTAACCTTTACCGTAAACCTAACCCTAACCCTTCCCCTCACCCTAATGCTAACCTGCACCGTAACCCTAACCTTCACCCTAACTTGTACCGCAACCCTAACCCTAACCCTAACCCTATCCCTAACCCTAACCTGTAAGGAACCCTAAACCTAACCCAACCCTTACCTGTTCCGCAACCCTAAACCTAACCCTTACCCTAACCTTAACCTATACGGTAACCCTAACCATAACCCTAACCCTAACCCTAACCGGTACCATAAACCTAACACTAACCCCAACCCTATCCCTAACACTAACCTTAACCCTAACCCTGACCCTAATCTGTATCGTAACCCTAACCCTAACCCTACCCTAACCTTAACTCTAAATCTAACCCTGACACTAACCGGTACCGTAACCCTAACCGTAACCCTAAACCCAACCCTAACCGTACCCTAATCACTACCGTAACCCTAACACTAACCCTAACCCTAAACTTAACCCTAAAAAGTACTGTAACTCTAACCCTAATGCTAACCCTAACCCTAAAACTTACCTACACCGTAACCCTACCCCTAAACCTAACCCTAACCTGTACCTTAACCCTAACCCTAACCCTAACCTGTATCGTAACTCTAAACCTAACACTAACCCTAACCCTAACCTAAACTTGTACCGTAACCTAAACCTAACCCTAAACCTAACCCTACATGTACCGTATCCCTAACCCTAACCCTAACCTGTACCGTAACACTAACCCTAAACCTAACCCTAATCTAACTCTAAACCTAAACTGTACCCTAGCCCTAACCCTAACCCTAACCTCTATGGCAAACCTAACCCTAACACTAACACTAAACCTAACACTAACCTGTACCGTAACACGAATCGTAACCCTAAAACTACCCCTAACCCTAAACCTAACACTACACCATAACCCTAACCCTAACCCTAAACCTACCCTAACCCTGACCTGTACCTTAACCCTAAACCTAACCCCAACCCTAACGCTAACCAATACCGTAACCCTAACCCTAAACCTAACCCTAACCTGTGCCGTACCCTAAACCTAACCCTAACTCTAACCTAACGCTAACCTACACCATAACCCTAACCCTAAACCTAACCGTAACCCTAACCCTAAACCTAAATTGTAACGTAACCCTAACCCTTGCCCTAACCCTAACCTGTACCGTAACCCTAACCCTAACCCAAAACCTACCCAAAACCTGTACCATAACCGTAACCGTAACCCTCACGCTAACCCTAAACCTAACCTGTACCGTAAACCTAATCCTAATGCTAACCCTAACCCTTACCTGCATCATAACCCTAGCCCTAACCTTAAACCAACCTGTACCGTAACCCTAATCCTAACCCTACCCTAACCCTAAACATAATCCTAACCTGTACCGTAACTCTAACCCTTACACTGACCCTAACTGTAACCCTAAATTGTACCGTACACTAACACTAACCGTAACACTAACCCTTCCAGTAACACTAACCCACACCTGTACGGCAACCCTAACCCTAACCCTAACCCTAACCTGTACTGCAACCCTAACCCTAACCCTCACCTGTACCGTAACCCTAACCCTAACCCAAAACCTAACCGCAACTTGTACAGTAACTAAAACTAACCCTAACCCTAACATGTACCGTAACCCAAACTCTTCCCTAAACCTAACCATAAACTGTACCGGAACCCTAACCTTAACCCTAAACCTAACCCTAACCCTATCCTGTACCGTAACCCTAACCCTAACCCTAATACTAATGCTAACCTGTACCGTAAGTGTAACCCTAACCCTAACCCTAACCCTAACCTGTACCGCAACCCTAACCCTAAACCTAACCGTAACCCTAAATTGTACCGTAACCCTAACCCTAACCATAACCATAACCTGTACCGTAACGCTAACACTAACACTAAACTAACCATAACCTGAACCGGAACCCTATCCCTAACACTAAAACTAACCCTAATATTAATCTGTACCGTAAGCCTAACCCTAACCCTAATACTAATGCTAACCTGTACCGTAACTGTAACCCTAACCCTAACCCTAACTTGCACCGCAACCCTATCCCTAAACCTAACCGCAACTCTAACTTGTAACGTAACCCTAACCCTAACCCTAACCCTACTCTGTAACATAACCCTAAACATAAACCTAACCCTAACCTGTACCGTAACCCTAACCCTAACCCTAAACCTAACCTTAACCTGTACCGTAACCCTAACCCTAACCCGAACCCGAACCCTAACAATAACCCTATACTTAAACTGTACCGTAAACCTAACCCTAACCCTAACCTGTACGGTAACACTAACTATAAACCTAACCGGTACCGTGAGCCTAACCCTTACCCTAAGCCTAACCCTAACGCTAAACCTAACCATAACCTGTACCGTAACCCTAACCCTAACCCTAAACCTAACCCAAAACTGTACCGTAAACCTAACCCTAAACCTAACCCTAAACCTAACGCTAACCTGCACCGTAACACTAACTCTAAACATAACCATAACCCTAACTTGTACCCTAACCCTAACCCTATCCCTAACCTGTATCGTAACCCTAACACTAACACTAAACCTAAATCTAACCCTAACCCTAACCTGTACCGAACCCTAAACCTAACCCTAACGCTAACCTATACTGTAACACTAACCCTAAACCTAACTGCAACCCTAACTTGTACCGTAACCCTAACCCTAACCCTAACCTGTAACGTAACCCTAACCCTAATCCTAACCCTAACCTGTACCGTAACCCTAACCCTAACCCTAAACTTAACCCTAACCTAACCCTAACCAGAACTGTTACCATAACCCTAAACTTAACCCTAACCCTAACCTCTACTGCACCCCTAACCCTTATCCTAACCCTAAACCTAAACTGTGCCGTAACCCTAACCCTAACCCTAAATCTAACCCTTACCCTAACCCTTATCTGTACCGTAACACTAACCCTAAACCTCACCCTAACCTGTACTGTAACCCTAACCCTAACCCTAACCTTAACCCTAATCAAGCCTTACCCTAACACTAACCCTTACACTAACCCTAAACCAAACTCGCACCGGAATCCTAACCCTAACCCTAAACCTCTCCGGTATCATAAACCTAACCCAAAACAAAACCCTAACACTAACCTGTACCGTAA
>JAEUCK010005297.1:0-101168 GCA_017311455.1 Otocyon megalotis megalotis
GGTTAGGGTTACGGTTAGGGTTAGGGTTACTCTACAGGTTAGGGTTGGCTTAGGGTTACAGTTACGGTACAGGTTATGGTTAGGTTTAGGGTAGGGTTAGGGTTACTGTACAGGTTAGGTTTAGGGTTAGGGTTAGGGTTATTCTACAGATTAGGGATAGGGTTAGGTTTAGGGTTAGGGTTACGGTAGAAATTAGGGTTACGGTTAGGTTTAGGGTAAGGGTTATGGTATAGGTTCACATTAGGGTTAGGTTTAGGGTTAGGTTAAGGGTTACGGTACAGGGTATGTTTAGGGTTAGGTTTAGAGTTAGGGTTATGGTTAGGTTTACGGTACAGTTTAGGGTTAATTTTAGGGTTAGTTTTAGCTTTACCGTACAGTTTAGGGTTACGGTTAGGGTTAGATTTAGGTTTAGGGTTATGGTTAGACGTAGTGTTACGGTACAGGTTAGGGTCAGGTTTAGTTTTAGGGTTAGGGTTAGGTTGCCATCGTGGTTAGGATTGGTGTTAGGGTTAGGGTAGAGGTTATGTTTAGAGTTAGAGTTAAGGAAAGGGTTAGGTACGGTACAGGTTAGGGTAAGGATTAGGTTGAGGGTTACGGTACAGGGTAGGTTTAATTTTAGTGTTAGGTTTAGGGTTACGGTACAAGTTAGGGTTAGGGTTAGTGTTAGGGTTAGGGTTATGGTAAAGGTTAGTGTTAGTGTTATGGTTAGGGTTAAGGTTCGATTTAGGGTTACGGTACCGGTTACAGTTAGGGTTAGGGGTAGGGTTACTGTACAGTTTAGGGTTAGGTTTAAGGTTAAGATTTCGGTACAGGTTAGGGTTAGGTTTAGTGTTACGGTTACAGTACAGGTTAGAGTATGGTTTAGGTTTAGGGTTAGGGTTAGGGTTAGGGTGAGGGTTACGGTACAAGTTAGTATTGGGTTGGTGTTAGTGTTACGATACAGGTAAGGGTTACGGTTATGGTTAGGGTTAGGGTTACGGTACAGGTTAGGGTTTGGTTTAGGGTTACGGTTACGGTCAAGGTTAGCATAAGGTAGGGTCAGTGTTACGGTTACGGTACAGGTTAGGCTTTGGGTTAGGGTTAGGGTTACGGTACAGGTTAGGGTTAGGTTTAGGGGTAGGGTTAGGGATAGGTTTAGGTTGAATGTTAGGTTTATGGTACAGGTTAGGATTAGGGCTATGGTTAGGGTTACCATACAGGTTAGGGTTAGGGTTAGGTTTAGGTTTAGGGTTGCGGTACAGGTTAGTGTTAGGGTTAGGGGTAGGGTTACTGTACAGTGTAGGTTTAGTTATAGGGTTAGGGTTTTGGTATAGGATAGGGTTACGGTAAAGGTTAGGGTTTTGGTACAGGTTAGGGTTAGGGTTAGTTTTAGGGTTACAGTACAGGTTAGGGTTAGGTTTAGGGTTAGGGTTAGGGATAGGGTTAGGTTTAGGGTTAGGGTTATGGTTAGGGTTACAGTACAGGTAGGATTGGGTTAGGGGTAGTGTTATGTACAGGTAAATGTTACGGTTATGGTTAGGGTTAGGGTTAAGTATGCGGTACAGGTTAGGGTTAGGGTTAGGGTTGGGGTTACAGTAAAAGTTGAGCTTACGGTTAGGGTTACGGTTAGGGTTGCTTTACAGGTAAGGGTTTGGTTTAGGGTTACATTTACGGTACAGGTAGGCATTAGGGTTAGGGTCAGGGTAAGGGTTACACTACAGGCTAGGTTTAGGGTTAGGGTTAGGGTTACGGTTACA
This sequence comes from Otocyon megalotis megalotis, assembly GCA_017311455.1. Lineage (NCBI taxonomy): Eukaryota > Metazoa > Chordata > Mammalia > Carnivora > Canidae > Otocyon > Otocyon megalotis. The sequence goes on from JAEUCK010005297.1 coordinate 1,737, forward strand.
GTTACGGTACAGGTTAGGATTAGGTTTAGCGTAGTGTTAGGGTCAGTGTTGTGGTACAGTTTAGGGTTAGGGTTAGTTTTAGGGTTCCCGTAAAGTTTAGGGTTAGGGTTGCGGACAGGTTAGGTTTAGAGTTAGGGTTAGGGTACGGTACAAGTTAGGATTAGGTTTAGGTTTAGGGTTAGGTTTAGGGTTAGAGTTAGGGTTAGGTTTACCATACAGGTTATGGTCAGGGTTAGGGTTAGGGTTAGGCGTAGGGTTGTGGTAGAACTTAGGGTTAGGGTTCTTTTTAGGGTTACTGTAAAGGTAAGGGAAGGGTTATGGTTAGGGTTAGGGTTGCAGAACAGGTTAGGTTTAGAGTTAGGGTTAGGGTTACGGTACAGGTTAGTATTAGGGTTAGGGTCAGGTTTAGGCTTATGGTACAGGTTAGGGTTAGGGTTAGGGTCAATATTACGGTACAAGGTATGGTTAGCTTTAGGGTTAGGGTTAGGGTTACTCTACAGGTGAGGGTTAGGGTTAGGGTTCGGGTTTGAGTTCAGGTTAGGGTTACGGTACCGGTTGGTTAGTTTAAGGGTTAGGGTTAAGGTTTCGGTACAGGTTAGGGTGAGGGTTAGGGTTACGGTACAGGTTATGGTTAGGTTTAGGGGTAGGGTTAAGGTTATGGTACAGGTTAGGGTAAGGGTTAGGATTAGGGTTATGGTACTGGTTAGGTTTAGGTTAGGGTTAGGTTTAGAGTGACCGTACAGGTTAGGGTTAGGGTAGGGTTATGGTTAGGGTTAGGCTTAGGGTTGGGTTTAGGGTTACGGTTACGGTAACGGGACTGGTTAGGTTTACGATTAGGGTTAGGGTTAAGGTTAGTGTTACGGTTAGGGTTAGGGTTATGTTAGGGTTACGGTACAGTTTAGTGTTAGGTTTAGGGTTAAGGTTAGGGTTAGGGAAAGGTTTAGGTTTAGTTTTAGGTTTGCGGTACAGGTTAGGGTTAGGGTTAGGTTTAGGGTTATCGTACAGGTTAGGGTTAGGTTTAGAGTTAGGGTTCGGTTTAGGGTTGTGGTATTTGTGGTACATGTTAGGGTAAGGGTTAAGGTTAGGGTTACAGTACAGGTTAGGGTTAGTGTTAGGGTTATGGTTAGGGTTAGGGTTTCCGTACAAGTTAGTGTCAGGGTTAGGGTTAGGGTTAGGGTTAGGGTTAGGTTTGCAGTACAGGATAGGGTTATGGTAGGTTTAGGGTTACCATAAAGTTTAGGGTTAGCGTTAGGGTTAGGGTTGAGGTACAGGTTAGTGTTAGGGTTAGTGTTACGGTTACGGTACAGGTTAGCATTAGGGTTAGAGTCATGTTTAGTGTTACGGTACAGGTTAGGGTTAGGGTTGCAGTACAGTTTAGGGTTAGGGTTAGGGTAACTGTAATGGTACAGGTTAGTATTAGGGTTAGATTTAGAGTTAGGGTTACGTTAGAGTTTAGGGTTAGGGTTAAGGTTAGGGTTAGGGTTAGGGTTAGGTTTACTGTACAGGTTAAGGTTAGTTTTAGGGTTAGGGTTAGTGTAACGGTACAGTTTAGGTTTACGTTTTGGGTTAGGGTTATGGTCCTGGTTAGGGTGAAGTTTACGGTTAGGGTTAGGCTTACGGTACAAGTTAGGGTTACGGTTAGGTTTAGTGTAAGTGTTACGTTAATGGTTAGTGTTAGGGTGAGGGTTAGGGTTAGGTTTAGTGTTACGGTACAGGTTAGGATTAGGGTTAGGTTTAGGGTTAGGGTTACATTAGGGTTAGGGTACAGGTTAGGGTTAGGTTTTCGGGTAGGTTTAGGGTTATGGTACAGGTTAGTGTTAGGGTTAGTGTTAGGGTTACAGTACAGGTTAGGGTTAGGATTAGGGTTAGGGTTAGGGTTAAGGTTAGGGTTAGGGATAGGTTTAGGTTTAGTCTTAGGTTTACGGTACAGGGTAGGGTTAGGGTTAGGGTTAGTGTTACCGTACAGTTTAGTGTTTGGTTAGGTTTAGGGTTAGGGTTGCGGTACAGGTTAGGTTTAGGGTTAGGGTTTTGGTTAGGGTTAGGGTTACCATACAGGTTGGTTCAGGGTTAGGGTTAGGGTTAGGTTTAGGTTTAGGGTTAGGGTTAGGGTTAGGGTTGCGGTACAGCTTAGGGTTAGTGTAGGGTTAGGGTTACCGCACAAGTTAGGATTTGGGTTAGGTTTAGGGTTAGGGTTGCGGTACTGGTTAGGGTTATTGTTACAGATAGGGTTACCATACAGGTTAGGGTTAGGATTAGGGTTATGGTTAGGGTTAGGGTTACCGTACAGGTTAGTGTCAGGGATAGGGTTACGGTTAGGGTTAGGGTTAGGTTTAGGGTTTCGGTACAGGTTAGGATTAGGTTTAGAGTTATGGTCACTGTATAGGTTTGCATTAGGGTTAGGGTTAGTGTTAGGGTTAGTGTTAAGGTACAGCTTAGGGTTAGGTTTAGGGTTAGGGTTAGGGTTACGGTACACGTTATGGTTAGGTTTAGGGTTAGTGTTAGGGTTACAGTATAGGTTAGGGTTAGGGTTACGGTACATGTTGGGGAGAAGTTTAGGGTTAGGGTTAGAGTTCTGGTACAAGTTAGGTTTACAGTTAGGTTTAGGGTTAGGGTTAATGTATAGGTTAGCATTAGGTTATGGTTAGGGTTAGGTTAAGTGTACGGTGCAGGGTAGGGTTTGTGTTAGGTTTAGGGTTACGGTACAGGTTAGGGTTAGGTTTAGGGGCAGAGTTAGGGTTACGGTACAGGTTAGGGTTAGGGTTAGTGTTATGGTTACAGTACAGGTTAGGGTTAGGGTTAGGGTTACTGTTAGGGTTACGGTTACGGGTACGGGTATGCTACAGGTTAGGCTTACGTTTACGGTTAGGGTAAACATTAGTGTTAGGGTTAGGGTAAGGTTTACGGTACAGTTTAGGATTAGGGTTAGGGTTAAGTTAGGGTTAGGGTTAGGTTTAGGTTTAATGTTAGGTTTACCGTACAGGTAGGGTTAGGGTTAGTGTTAGTGTTACCGTACTGGTTAGGGTTACGGTTATGGTTAGGGTTACTGTACAGGTTAGTTTTAGGGTTAGGGTTATGGTTAGGGTTAGGGTTACCGAACAGGTTAGTGTCAGGGTTAGGGTTAGGGTTATGTTTAGGGTTAGGATTAGGGTTAGTGTTGCGGTACAGGTTAGGGTTAGGGCTAGGGTTAGGGTTACCGCACAGGTTAGGGTTAGGGTTAGGGTTAGGGTTAGGGTTGCGGTACTGGTTAGCGTTATGTATACGGTTAGGGTTCCCGTACAGGTTAGTGTCAGGGTTAGGGTGTAGGGTTAGGGTTAGGGTTAGCCTTAGAGTTAGGTTTGCGGTACAGTTTAGGGTTAGGGTTAGGGTTAGGGCTACCGTACACTTTGGGTTAGGGCTAGGGTTCAGGTTAGGGTTAGGGTTACAGTTACGGTACAGGCTATGTTTTGTTTAGGGTTAGGGTTAGGGTTATGGTACAGGTTAGGGTTAGGGTTAGGGTTACGGTACAAGTAAGGGTTAGGGTTAGGGTTAGGGTTAAGATGTAAGTTAGGGTTACGGTTAGGTTTAGGGTTAGGTTTATGGTATAGGTTAGCGTTAGGGTTAGGTTTAGGGTTAGGTTTAGGGTTACAGTACAGGTTAGGGTTAGGGTAAGTTTTAGGTTTATGGTACAGTTTAGGGTTATGTTTAGGGTTAGTGTTAGGGTTACGGTACAGTTTAGGGTTACGGTTAGGGTTAGAGTTAGGGTTACGGTTATGGTACAATTTAGGATTAGTGTTAGAGTTATGGTTAGGTTTAGGGTTAGGGTTAGTGTTACGGTACAGGTTAGGGATAAGGTTAGTGTTAGGGTTAGGGTTAGGTTTCCCATAGAGGTTAAGGTTAGGATTAGGGTTAGGGTACAGGTTATGTTTAGAGTTAGCGTTAAGGTTAGGGTTAGGTTTACGATAAAGGTTAGAGTTAGGGTTAGGGTTACCGTACAGGATAGGGTTAGGTTTAGGGTTAGGTTTAGGGTTACGGTACAAGTTAGGGTTAGGGTTACTGTTAGGGTTAGGGTTATGGTAAATGTTAGTGTTAGTGTTAGGGTTTGGCTTAGAGTTAGGGTTACAGTACAGGTTACGGTTAGGTTTAGGGCGAGAGTTACTGGATCTGTAAGGTTTAGGGTTAGGGTTAGGGTTTCGGTATAGGTTAGGGTTAGGGTCAGGGTTAGGTTTACGGTACAGGTTATGGTTAGGTTTTTTAGGGTTACGGTTAGGGTTACAGTAGAAGTTAGGGTTATGGTTAGGTTTAGGTTTAGGGTTATGGTTAGGTTAGCGTTAGGGTTAGGTTTAGGTTTACGGTACAGGTTAGGGTTAGGGTTAGGGTTAGGGTTAGGTTTACGTTACTGGTTAGGTTTAGGGTTAGAGTTAGGGTTACGGTTAGGGTTAGGGTTAGTGTTGGGACACGTTAGGGTTAGGGTTATTGTTAGAGTTAGGGTTAGTATTGCCATAGAGGTTAGGGTTAGGGTTAGGGTAAGCGTACAAGTTATGTTTAGAGTTATGGTTAAGGTTAGGGTTAGGTTTAGGGTTACGGTACAGGGTAGGGTTAGGTTTAGTTTTACGGTACAAGTTAGGGTTAGGGTTAGGGTTAAGGTTATGGTAAAGGTTTGTGCTACAGTTAGGGTTAGGGTTAGAGTTAGGGTTACGGTACAGTTTACGGTTAGTGTTAGGGTTAGGGTTAGGGTGAAGGTTAGGGTTAGTGTTAGGGTTACGGTACAAGTTAGGGTTAGGGTCAGGGTTAGGGTTAGGATTGCGGTACAGGTTCGGGTTATTTTTACGGTTAGGGTTACTGTACAGGTTAGGGTTAGGGTTAGAGTTATGGTTAGGGTTAGGGTTATTGTACAGGGTAGTGTCAGTGTTAGGGTTAGGGTTAGGGTTAGGATTAGGGTTGCGGCACAGGTTAGGGTTTGGGTTAGGGTTACGGTTATGGTACAGGTTAGCATTAGGGTTAGGGTCAGTGTTAGGGTTACGGTACATGTTAGGGTTAGGGTTATGGTACAGGTTAGGTTAGGTTTAGGGGTAGAGTTAGGGTTAGGGTTGTGGTACAGCTTAGGGTTAGGGTTATTTTAAGGGTACCGTCAAGGTTAGGGTTAGGATTAGGTTTAGGTATAAGGTTAGGGTTGCAGTACAGGTTAGGTTTAGGGTTAGGTTTGGGTTACGGTATAGGTTAGGTTTAGTTTTTGGGGTAGGGTTAGGGTTACCATACAGGTTAGGGTTAGGGTAGGGTTATTGTTAGGGTTACCGTACGGGTTAGGGTCAGGGTTAGGGTTAGGGTTACGGTTAGGTTTGTGGTAGAGCTTTGGGTTAGGGTTAGTTTTAGGGTTACCGTAAAGATTAGGGTTAGGGTTAGGGTTAGGGTTGCGGTACAGGTTAAGTTTAGGGTTAGGTTTAGGGTTAAGGTACAGGTTACATTAGGGTGAGGGTTGGTTTTAGGGTTATGGTACAGGTTAGGGTTAGGGTTAGGGTCAGGATTACGGTACCAGTTATGGTTATGTTTAGGGTTAGGTTTACAGTACAGGTGAGGGTTAGGGTTAGTTTTAGGTTCAGGGTTACGGTACAGGTTAGGGTTAGGGTTAGTGTTAGGGTTATGGTTACGGTTACAGTACTAGTTATGGTTAGGTTTAGGGTTAGGGTTAGTTTTATTGTACTGGTTAGGGTTAGGGTTAGGATTACAGTACAAGTTAGGGTTAGGGTTAGAGTTAGGGTTAGGCTTAGGGTTAGGGTTACCGTACAGGTTAGGGTTAGGTTTAGGGTTACGGTCCAGGTTAGTGTTAGGGTTAGGGATACGGTATAGGTTATGGTTAGGTTTAGAGGTAGGGTTAGGGTTACGGTACAGGTTAGGGTTAGGGTTTGGATTAGGTTTATGGAACCTGTTACGTTTACTGTTAGGTTTAGGGTCAGGGTTACCGTACAGTTTAGGGTTGGGGAGGGTTAGGGTTAGGGTTAGGGTTAGGGTTAGGGTTAGGGTTAAGGTTAGGGTTAGGGTTAGGGTTAGGGTTAGGGTTAGGGATAGGATTGTGGTAGAGCTTAGGGTTAGGGTTAGTTTTAGGATTACCGTACAGGTAGGGTTAGGGTTAGGGTTAGGTTTAGGGTTAGGTTTGTGGTACAGTTTAGTTAAGGGGTAGGGTTCGGGTTATGGTACAGGTTAGGATTAGGGAGGGTTAGGTTTAGTTTTATGGTACAGGTTAGGTATAGGTTAGGGTCAGGATTACGGTACAGGTTATGATTAGGTTTAGGGTTAGGGTTAGGGTTACGGTACAGGTGAGGATTATGGTTACGGTTAGGGTTAGGGTTACGGTACAGGTTAGAGTTAGGGTTAGGGTTATGGTTACGGTTACGGTACAGGTTATGGTTAGGTTTAGGGTTAGGGTTAGGTTTACTGTACAGGTTAGGGTTAGGGTTAGGGGTAGGGTTACTGTACAGTTTAGGGTTAGGTTTAGGGTTAGGATTTCGGTATAGGTTAGGGTTAGGATTAGGGTTAGTGTTAGGGTTTCGGTACAGGTTATGATTGGTTTAGGGTTAGTGTTACCATACAGGTAAGGGTTAGGTCTACGATAAGGGTTAGGGTTAGGGTTGCGGTACAGGTAGGGTGACGTTAGGGTTGGGGTTACCCTAAGGTTTAGGGTTAGGCTTAGGTTTAGGGTTAGGTTTGCAGTACAGGTTAGGGTTTGGGTTAGGGTTACGGTTACGGTACAAGTTAGCATTAGGGTTAGGGTCAGTATTAGGGTTATGGTACATGTTAGGGTTAGGGTTAGGGTTAGGGTTACAGTACAGGTTAGGGTTAGAGTTAGTTTAAGGGTATCGTAAAGGTTAGGGTTAGGGTTATGTTTAGGGGTAGGGTTAGGTTTAGGGTTGTGGTACAGCTTAGGGTTAGGGTTAGTTTATGGGTTTCCTAAAGGTTAGGGTTAGGGTTAGGTTTAGGTTTAGGGTTAGGGTTGCTGTAGAGGTTAGGTTTAGGGTTCGGGTTTGGGTTACGGTACAGGTTAGGTCTAGGTTTAGGTTTAGGGTTAGGGTTACCGTACAGGTTAGGGTTAATGTAGGATTAGGGTAAGGGTTAGTGTTAGGATATCGTACGGGTTAAGGTCAGGGTTAGGGTTAGGGTTTGGGTTAGGTTTAGGGTTGTGGTAGAGGTTTGGGTTAGGGTTAGTTTTAGGGTTACCGTAAAGATTAGGGTAAGGTTAGGCTTAGGGTTAGGGTTACAGTACAGGGTAGGGTTAGGGTTAGGGTTACTGTTACGGTACATGTTAGCATTAGGGTTAGGGTTAGGGTTAGGGTTACAATACATGTTAGTGTTAGGATTAGGGTTAGGCTTAGGTTTCGGGTTACAGTAGGGTTATGGTTAGGTTTAGGGTTAGGTTAGGGTTACGGTACAAGTTATGGTTAGTTTTAGGGTTAGGGTTAAGGTTACAATACTGGTTAGGGTTAGGGTTAAGGTTACTGTACAGGTTATGGTTAGGTTTAAGGGTAAGGTTAGGGTTTCGGTACAGGTTAGTGTTAGCGTTAGGATTAGGGTTACGGTACCGTTTAGGTTTATGTTTAGGGTTAGGGTTAGGATTATGGTTACCGTACAGGTTAGGGTTAGGGTAGGGTTAGGGTTAGGGTTAGGTTTAGGGTTAGGGTTACCGTACAGGTTAGGTTCAGGGTTAGGTTTAGGGTTAGGGTTAGGGTTAGGGTTAAGGTTGTGGTACAGGTTATGGTTAGGGTTCGTTTTAGGGTTACCGTACAGGTTAGGGTTAGGATGAGGGTTAGGGTTAGGGTTGCGGTACAGGTTAGGTTAGGCTTAGGGTTAGGGTTACGGTACAGGTTAGTTTTAGGGTTAGGTTCAGGATTACAGTACAGGTTATGGTTAGGTTTAGGGTTAGGGTTAGGGTTATGGTACAGGTGAGGGTTTGGGTTAGGGTTAGGTTTAGGGTTTCAGTACAGGTTAAGGTTAGGGTTACCGTACAGGTTAGGGTTAGGGTTAGGTTTAGGGTTACCCTAAAGTTTAGGGTTAGGGTTAGGGTTAGGGTTAGGGTTATGGTACAGGTTATGGTGAAGTTAACGGTTAGCGTTAGTGTTACGGTACAAGTTAGGGTTACGGTTAGGTTTAGGGTTAGTGTTACTGTAATGGTTAGCATTAGGGTGAGCGTTAGGGTTAGGTTTAGGGTTACAGTACAGGTTAGGGTTAGGGTTAGGGTTACGTTTAGGGTTAGGGTAGAGTTTAGGGTTAGGTTTTCGGGTAGGGTTAGGGTTACGGTACAGGTTAGTGTTAGGGTTAGTGTCAGGGTTACAGTACAGGTTAGGATTAGGGTTACAGTTAAGATTAGGGATCCGGTTACGATTACAGTACTGGTTAGGGTTATGGTTAGGGTTAGGGTTAGGGTTAAGGTTCGGGTTAGGGTTAGGGTTAGGTTTAGGGTTACGGTACAGGTTAGGGAGAGGGTAGCGTTAGGGTTAGTGTTAGGGATAGGTTTAGGTTTAGTGTTAGGTTTATGGTACAGGTTAGGTTTAGGGCTATGGTTACCGTAGAGTTGATGGTTAGGGTTAGGGTTAGGGTTAGGGTTAGGGTTGAGGTACAGGTTAGGGTTATGGTTAGGTTTTGGGTTACTGAATGGTTAAGGTTAGGATTAGGGTTATGGTTAGGTTTAGGGTTACCGTACAGCTTAGTGTCAGGGATAGGGTTAGGGTTAGGGTTAGGGTTAGGTTTGCGGTACAGATTAGGGTTAGGGTTATGGTTGGGGTTACCATAAAGGCTATGGTTAGGATTATGATTAGGGCTAGGGTTGCAGTACAGGTTAGGGTGAGGTTTAGGGTTAGGGTTAGGGTTCGTGTTAGGGTTAGGGTTAGGGTTAGGTTCACAGTACAAGTTAGGATAGGGTTAGGGTTAATATTATGGTAGAGGTAAGGGTTACGGTTAGGGTTAGTGTTACGTTTAGGGTTAGTGTTAGGGTTAGGTTTGCATAACAGTTGTGGGTTAGGGTTACGGGTAGGGTTAGGGTTAGGGTTATTGTACAGGGTAGGGTTAGGTTTAGGGTTAGGTTTAAGGTACAGGTTAGGGTTAGGGTTAGGTTTAGGGTTACGGTACAGGTTAGGGTTAAGGTTAGGGGTAAGGTTACGGTACAGGTAGGGTTAAGGTTAGGGTTAGCTTAGGGTTAGGGTTACGGTACATTTTAGGGTTAAGTTTAGGGTTAGGGTTAGGCTTACGGTAGCGGTTAGGGTTAGGCTTAGGGTTGGGTTTAGAGTTATGGTTACGGTAACGGTACAGGTTAGGCTTCCGGTTAGGATTAGGGTTAGCGTTAGGATTAAGGTTAGGGTTAGGGTTAGGTTTACAGTAGAGGTTAGGGTTTGGGTTAAGGGTAGGGTTAGGGATAGGTTTAGGTTTAGTGTTAGGTTTACGGTACAGGGTAGGTTAGAGTTAGGGTTAGGGTTACCGTAAAGGTTAGGGTTATGGTTAGGTTTAGGGTTAGGGTTGTGGTACTGGTTAGGGTTATGGTTACGGTTAGGGTTACCGTACACGTTAGATTTAGGGTTAGGGTTTTGTTTAGGGTTAGGGTTACTATACAGGTTAGTGTCAGCGTTAGGGTTAGGGTTAGGTTTAGAGTTAGTGTTAGGGTTAGGTTTGCGGTACAGGTTAGGGTTAATGTTAGGGTTAGGGTTACCGCACAGGTTAGGATTAGGGTTAGGGTTAGGGTTAGTGTTGGGGTACTGGTTAGGGTTATTGTTACAGATAGGGTTACCCTAGAGGTTAGGGTTTGGATTAGGGTTATGGTTAGGGTTACAGTTACCGTACAGGTTAGTGTCAGGGATAGGATTACGGTTAGGGTTAGGTTTAGGGTTAGGGTTGCAGTACAGGTTAGGTTTAGGTTTAGTGTTATGATTACTGTACAGGTTAGCATTACGGTTAGGGTTATTGTTAGGGTTAGTGTTAAGGTTCAGGTTAGGGTTAGGTTTAGGGTTAGTGTTAGGGTTACGGTATAGGTAGGGTTAGGGTTAGGGTTAGGGTTAGGGATACCGAACAGGTTTTTGTCAGGGTTAGGGTTAGGGTTAGGGTTAGGTTTAGGGTTAGGGTTAGGGTTAGTGTTGAGGTACAGGTTAGGGTTAGGGTTAGGGTTAAGGTTACCACACAGGTTATGGTTAGGGTTAGGGTTGCGGTACTGGTTAGGGTTATGGTTACGGTTAGGGTTACCCTACAGCTTTGGATTAGGGTTAGGGTTATGGTAAGGGTTAGGGTTACCATACAGGTTATCGTCAGGGATAGGGTTAGTGTTAGGATTAGGGTTAGGATTAGGGTTAGGTTTGCGGTACAGTTTAGTGTTAGGGTAAGGTTTGGGGTTACTGTAAAGGTTATGGTTAGGGTTATGATTAGGGTTAGGGTTGCAGTACACGTTAGTGTTAGGGTTAGGGTTACGGTTACTGTACAGGTTAGCATTAGGGTAAGGGTTAGGGTTAGGGTTAAGGTACAGGTTATGGTTAGGGTTAGGGTAGGGTTAGGGTTACAGTACACGTTATGGTTAGGTTTAGTATTAGGGTTAGGGTTACGGTACAGGTTAGGTTTAGTGTTAGGGTTAGAGTTACGGTACAGGTTAGGGTGAAGTTGAGGGTTAGGGTTAGTGTTACGGTACAAGTATGGTTACGGTTAAGTTTAGGATTAGGGTTGCTGTATAGGTTAGCGTTAGGTTTATGGTTAGGGTTAGATTTAGGGTTACGGTACAGGGTAGGGTTAGGGTTAGGTTTAGCGTTAGTGTTAGGTTAGGGTTATGGTACAGGTTAGGGTTAGGTTTAGTGGCAGAGTTAGGGTTACGGTACAGGTTAGTGTTAGGGTTAGTGTTAGGGTTACAGTACAGGTTAGGGTTAGGGTTTGGATTACGGTTACGGTTACGGTACATGTTAGGGTTATGGTTAGGGTTAGGGTTAGGGTTAAGGTTAGGGTTAATTTTAGGGTTAGGTTTACGGTACAGGTTAGGGTTAGGGTTAGCGTTAAGTTTAGGTTTAGGAAAGGTTTAGGTTTATTGTTAGGTTTACGGTACAGGTTAGGGTTAGTTTTAATGTTAGGGTTACCGTACAGGTTCGGGTTAGGGTTAGGGCATAAGGTTACAGTTAGGGTTGCGGTACAGGTTAGGGTTATGGTTACGGTTTGGGTTACTGTACAGGTTAGGGTTAGGGTTAGGTTTATGGTTAGGGTTAGGGTTACCATACAGGTTAGTGTCAGGGTGAGGGTTAGGGTTAGGTTTAGGGTTAGGGTTAGGTTTGTGGTACAGGTTAGGGGTAGGTTTAGGGTTTGGTTACCGTGAAAGTTAGAGTTAGGGTTATGGTTAGGGATAGTGTTTCGTTGCAGGTTAGGGTTATGGTTAGGGTTAGGGTTATGGTACAGGTTATTTTGAAGTTTAGGGTTAGGGTTAGAGTTACGGTACAAGTTAGGGTTACGGTTAGGTTTAGGTTTAGTGTTACGGTATAGGTTAGCGTTAGGGTTAGGTTAAGGGTTAGGTTTACGGTTACGGTCAGGGGAGGTTTAGGGTTTGGTTTAGGGTTTAGGGTTAGGTTTAGTGTTACGTTACAGGGTAGGGTTAGGTTTAGGCGTAGGGTTACGGTTATGGTACAGGTTAAGGTTCGAGTTAGTGTTAGGGTTACATACAGGTTAGGGTTAGGGTTAGGGTTAGTTTTAGGGTTACAGTAATGGTTACAGTACAGGTTAGGTTTATGGTTAGGTTTAGGTTTAGGGTTAGTTTAAGTTTAGGGTTAGGGTTAGGGTTAGAGTTATGGTACATGTTAGGGTTAGGGTTAGGGTTAAGGTTATGGTAAGGAATAGGTTTAGGTTAATGTTAGGTTTACGGTACAGGTTAGGGTTTGGGTTAGGTTTAGGATTACCGTAGAGGTTAGGGTTAGGGTTATGGTTAGGGTTAGGTTTCCATACAGGTTAGTGTCAGGGTTAGTGTTAGGGTTAGGGTTACGGCTAGGGTTAGAGTTGCGGTACAGGTTAGGGTTAGGTTATGGGTTTGGGTAACCGTAGAGGTTAGGTTTAGGGGTAGGTTTAGGGTTAGGGTTTGGTACAGCTTAGCGTTAGGGTTAGTTTTAGGGTTATCGTTAAGGTTAGGGTTAGGGTTAGGGTTAGGGTTAGGGTTAGGGTTAGGGTTAAGGTTGCGGTACAGGTTAGGTTTAGGTTTAGGGTTGGGGTTATGGTACAGGTTAGGTTTAGGGTTAGGGTTAGGGTTAGGGTTACCGTACAGTTTATGGTTAGGGTAGGGTTAGGTTTAGGGTTAGGTTTAGGGTTAGGTTAGGGTTAGGTTAGGGTTAGGTTAGGGTTGTGGTAGAGCTTTGGGTTAGGGTTAGTTTTAGGGTAACCGTAAAGATTAGGGTTAGGGTTAGGGTCAGGGTTAGGGTTGTGGTACAAGTTAGGTATAGGGTTAGGGTTAGGGTTAAGGTACAGTTTAGGATTAGGGTTACGGTTAGGGTTAGGTTAGAGTTAGGATTAGGGTTAGGGTTACGGTACACTTTTGAATCAGGTTAGGGTTAGTGTTACGGTACAGGTAAGGGTTACGGTTAGGGTTAGTTTTAGGGTTAGGGTTAGTGTTAGGGTTATATTTGCGGTACAGTTGTGGGTTAGGGTTATGGGTAGGGTTATGATTAGTGTTAGGGTTACGGTACAGGGTAGAGAAAGTTTTAGGGTTAGGGTTATGGTATAGGTTAGGTTTAGGGTTAGGATTACAGTAAAGATTAGAGTTATGGTTAGGGGTAGTGTACGGTATAGGTAATGGTTAGGGTTAGGGTTAGCGTTTGTGGTAGGGTTACGATACAGTTTAGGGTTAAGTTTAGTGTTAGGGTTAGGGTTATGGTAGTGGTTAGGTTAGGCTTAGGGTTGGGTTTAGGGTTACGGTTACGGTTACGGTACAGGTTAGCTTTACGGTTAGGGTTATGGTTGGGGTTAGGGTTAGTGTTACAGTATAGGTTATGGTTAAGGTTAGGGTAATGGTTAGGGTGAGGTTTATGGTTACAGTTAGGGTTACCATACAGGATAGGGTTAGGGTTAGGGTTACGGTACAGGTTAGTGTTAGTGTTAGCGTTAGGGTTATGGTACAGGCATTGTTAGGGTTAGGGTTAGGGTTAGGGTTACGGAACAAGTTAATGTTACAATTAGGTTTAGTGTTTAGGTTACGGTATATGTTAATGTTAGAGTAGGATAAGGGTTAGGTTTAGGGTTAAGGTACAGGTTAGGGTTAGGGTTAGGGTTAGGGTTAGGGTTAGGGTAAGGGTTATGGTAAGGGTTACTGAACAGGTTAGGGTTAGGGTTAAGGTTAGGGTTAGGGATAAGTTTAGGTTTAGTGTTAGGTTTATGGTACAGGTTAGTGTTAGTGTTAGGGTTAGGGTTAGGTTTGCGTTACAGTTTAGGGTTATGGTACGGTTGAGTTACCGTATAGGTTAGGTTTAGGGTTAGGGTTAGGGTTAGGGTTAGGGTTAGGGTTACCGTACGGGTGAGTGTCAGGGTTAGGGTAACGGTTAGGGTTACGGTTATGGTTAGAGTTGCGGTACAGGTTAGGTTTAGGTTTAGGGTTGGGGTTACCTTAAAGGTTAGGGTTAGGGTTATGGTTAGGGTTAGGGTTGCAGTACAGGGTAGGGTTAGGATTAGGGTTACGGTTATGGTACAGGTTAGCATTAGGGTTAGGGTTAGGGTTAGGGTTATGGTACACGTTAGGGTTATGGTTACGGTACAGGTTATGGTTAGTTTTACGGTTAGGGTTAGGGTTACGGTACAGGTTAGGGTTAGGTTTAGGGTTAGGTTTAGGATTAAGGTTAGGTTTAGGGTTACGGTACAGGTTAGGGTTAGGATTAGGTGTAGGGTTAGGGTTACGGTACAGTTTAGGTTAGGGTTAGGGTTAGTGTTACGGTACGGGTAAGGGTTACAGTTAGGGTTAGGGTTAGGTTTAGGTTTAGTGTTAGGGTAAGGTTTGCGGTACAATTGTGGGTTAGGGTTGCGGGTAGGGTTAGGGTTAGGTTTAGGGTTATGGTACACTGTAGGTTTAGGGCTAGGGTTAGGGTTACGGTATAGGTTAGGGTTAGGGTTAGGGTTAGGGTTAAGGTTACGGTACAGGTAAGCATTAGGGTTATGGTTAGTGGTAGGCTTATGGTACAGGTTAGGGATAGGGTAGGGTTATGGTTAGGGTTAGGGTTAGGGTTACCGTACAGTTTAGGGTCAGGGTTAGGTTAGTGTTATGGTACAGCTTAGGGTTAGGGTTAGTTTTAGGGTTACCATACAATTTTGGTTAGGGTTAGGGTTAGAGTTAGGGTTAGGGTTGCGGTACAGTTTAGGTTAGGCTTAGGGTTAGGTTCAGGATTACAGTACAGGTTATGGTTAGGTTTAGGGTAAGGGTTATGGTACATGTTAGTGTTAGGGTTAGGGTTAGGGTTACGGTTAGGGTTAGGTTTACGGTACAGCATTGCATTATGTTTAGGGTTAGGGTTAGGGTTACGGTACAGTTTAGGGTTAGGGTTAGGGTTAGGGTTATGTTACAAGTTATGTTTAGGATTAGAGTTATGGTTAGGGTTAGGTTTACCATAGAGGTTAGGGTTAGGGTTAGGGATAGGGGACAGGTTATGTTTAGTGTTAGGTTTAAGGGTACTGTTAGGTTTACGGTACAGTTTAGGGTTAGGGTGAGGTTTAGGGTTACGGTACAGGGTAGGGTTAGGTTTAGGGTTAGGTTTAGGGATACGGTACAAGTTACGGTTAGGCTTAGTGTTAGGGTTAGGGTTATGGTGATGTTTAGTGTTAGGGTTAGGGTTAGGGTTTGGTTTAGAGTTACGGTTAAGGTACAGGTTACGGTTATGGTTAGAGGTAGGGTTACTGTACAGGTTAGGGTTAGGGTTAGGGTTAGTGTTTGGGTGTAGGTTAGGGTTAGGGTTAGGGTTACGGTACAGGTAGGGTTAGGTTTAGGGTTAGCGTTACGGTAAGGGTAGCGTTAGGGATAGTTTTAGGGTTAGTGTTAGGATTACGGTACAGTTTAGGGTTAGGATTAGGGTTAGGGTTAGGGTTACGGTACAGGTTAGGTTTAGGGTTAGGGTTAGGTAAGTTTTAGGGTTAGGGTTAGTGTTACGGTACTGTTTAGGTTTAGGTTTAGTGTTAGTGTCAGGATTATATTTGCCATAGAGGTTAGGGTTAGGGTTAGGGTACTGTTTATGTTTAGAGTTAGCGTTAAGGTTAGGTTGAGGTTTACGGTACAGGTTAGGGTTAGGGTTAAGGTTACTGTACCGGGTAGGGTTAGGTTTAGGGTTACGGTACAAGTTAGGGATAGGGTTAGTGTTAGGGTTAGGGTTATGGTAAATGTTAGTGTTAGTGTTAGGGTTAGGGTTAGAGTTAGGTTTATGGTAGAGGTTACGGTTAGTGTAGAGGTAGGGTTACTGTACAGGTAATGGTTAGGGTTAGGGTTAGGGTTTCGGTATAGGTTAGGGTTTGGTTTAGGGTTACTGTACTGGCTAGGGTTAGGTTTAGGGTTACGGTACAAGTTAGGGATAGGGTTATTGTTAGGGTTAGGGTTATGGTAAATGTTAGTGTTAGGGTTAGGGTTAGAGTTAGGGTTATGGTAGAGGTTACGGTTAGTGTAGGGGTAGGGTTACTGTACAGGTTATGGTTAGGGTTAGGGTTAGGGTTTCGGTATAGGTTAGGGTTAGGGTTAGGTTTAGGTTTTCGGTACAGGTTAGGGTTAGTATTAGTGTTAGGATTACAGTACAGGTTAGGGTTAGGGTTACGGTTAGGGTTAGGGTTACTGTGCAGGTTAGGATTTTGTTCGGGTTACTCGTACGGTACAGGTAAAGGTTACGGTTAGGGTTAGGGTTAGGCTTAGGGTTGGGGTTACCGTAAAGTTTAGGGTTAGGGTTATGGTTAGGGTTAGAGTTGCCGTACAGGTTAGGTTTAGGGTTAGGGTTACAGTTACGGTACAGGTTAGCTTTAGGGTTAGGGTTAGGTTTAGCTTTACGATACAGGTTACGATTAGGGTTAGGCTTAGTGTTAGGGTTACGATACAGGTTATGGTTAGTTTTAGTGTTAGTGTTAGGGTTACGGTCCAGGTTAGGGTTAGAGTTAGTGTTAGGGTTGCAGTACAGGTTAGGGTTAGGGTTAGGGTTAGTGTTAGGGTTACAGTAACAGTTACGGTACAGGTTAGGGTTACGGTTAGTGTTAGGGTTAGGGTTAAGTTTAAGGTTAGGGTTAGGGTTAGGGTTACGGTACAGTTTAGGGTTAGGGTTAGGGTTAAGGTTTGGGTTAGGGATAGGTTTAGGTTTAGTGTTAGGTTTACTGTACAGGTTAGGGTTTGGGTTAGGGTTAGGATTACCGTACAGGTTAGGGTTAGGTTTAGGGTTATGGTTAGGGTTAGGTTTACCATACAGGTTAGTGTCAGGGTTAGGGTTAGAGTTAGGGTTACGGTTAGGGTTAGAGTGGCGGTACATGTTAGGGTTAGAGTTAGTGTTAGGGTTGCAGTACAGGTTAGGGTTAGGGTTAGTGTTAGGGTTACAGTAACAGTTACGGTACAGGTTAGGGTTACGGTTAGTGTTAGGGTTAGGGTTAAGTTTAAGGTTAGGGTTAGGGTTAGGGTTACGATACAGTTTAGGTTTAGGGTTAGGGTTAAGGTTTGGGTTAGGGATAGGTTTAGGTTTAGTGTTAGGTTTACTGTACAGTTTAGGGTTTGGGTTCGGGTTAGGATTACCGTACAGGTTAGGGTTAGGTTTAGGGTTATGGTTAGGTTTAGGTTTACCATACAGGTTAGTGTCAGGGTTAGGGTTAGAGTTAGGGTTACGGTTAGGGTTAGAGTGGCAGTACAGGTTAGGGTTAGGTTTAGCATTTGGGGTACCGTAAAGGTTAGGGTTAGGGTTAGGGTTAGGTTTAGGGTTGCAGTACAGGGTAAGGTTAGGGTTAGGGTTAGGGTTAGATTTACATTACAGGTTAGGGTGAAGTTTAGAGTTAGGGTTAGAGTTACCGTACAAGTTAGGGTTACGGTTATGTTTAAGTTTAGGGTTACGGTGTAGGTTAGCGTTAGGGTAAGATTTAGGGATAGGTTTACGGTTACGGTACAGGTGAGGTTTAGGGTTTGGTTTAGGGTTTAGGATTAGGTTTAGTGTTACGGTATAGGTTAGGGTTAGGTTTAGGGTTAGGGTTAGGGTTACGGTACAAGTTAGGGTTAGAGTTAGTGTTAGGGTTACAGTACAGGTTAGGGTTAGGGTTAGTGTTAGGGTTACGGTACGGTTATGGTACAGGTTAGGGTTACGGTTAGGGGGTTAGGGTTAGGGTTAAGTTTAGGGTTAGGTTAGGGTTAGGAGTACGGTACATGTTAGGGTTAGGGTTAGGGTTAAAGTTAGGGTTAGGGATAGGTTTAGGTTTAGTGTTAGGTTTACGTTACAGGTTAGGATTTGGTTAGGATTAGGATTACCGTACAGGTTAGGATTAGAGTTAGGGTTATGGTTAGGGTTAGGTTTACCATACAGGTTACTGTCAGGGTTAGGGTTAGGGTTAGGGTTACGGTTAGGGTAGAGTTGCGGTAAAGGTTAGGGTTAGGTTTAGGGTTTGAGTTACCGTAAAGGATAGGTTTAGGTTTATGGTTAGGGTTATGGTTGCAGTACAGAGTAGGGTTAGGGTTAGGGTTACAGTTACGGTACCGGTTAGGGTTAGGGTTAGGATTAGGGTTAGAGTTACGGTACAGGTTATGGTTAGGTTTCGGGTTAGGGTTCGGGTTACGGTACAGGTTAGGGTTAGGGTTAGGATTACAGTACACGTTAGGGTGAAGTTTAGGGTTAGGGTTAGGGTTAAGGTCCAAGTTAGGGTTATGTTTAGGTTTAGAGTGAGGGTTATGGTATGGTATAGGTTAGCTTTAGTGCTCGGGTTAAGGTTTGGTTTAGGGTTACGGTACAGGTTAGGTTTAGGGTTAGTTTTAGGGTTAGGGTTAGGTTTAGGATTATGGTACAGGTCAGGGTTAGGTTTAGGGGTAGGGTTAGGGTTACGGTACAGGTTAGGGTTCGGGTTAGTTTTAGGGTTACAGTACAGGTTAGGATTAGGTTTAGGGTTAGGGTTAGAGCAGGGCTAGGGTTAGGGTTAGGGTTACGGTACAGTTTAGGTTAGGGTTAGGGTTAGTGTTACGGTATAGTTAAGGGTTACGGTTAGGGTTAGGGTTAGGGTTATTGTTAGGGTTAGGTTTGTGGTACAGTTGTGGGTTAGGGTTACGGGTAGCGTTAGGGTTAGGGTTACCGTACATGGTTGGTTTAGGTTTAGGGTTACGGTTAGGTTTAGGGTTATGGTACAGGTTAGGGTTACGGTTAGGGCTACGATTATGATACAGGTAATGGTTAGGGTTAGGTTTAGCATTAGTGTTAGGGTTACGGTACAGTTTAGTGCTAAGTTTAGGGTTAGGGTTAGTGTTACGATAGTGGGTAGGGTTAGGCTTAGAGTTGGGTTTAATGTTCCGGTTACGGTTACGGTACAGGTTAGGTTTACGGTTAGGGTTAGGGTTAGGGTTAGGGTTAAGGTTAGGGTTAGTGTTAGGGTTATGGTTATGGTACAGGTTAGTGTCAGGTTTAGGGTAAGGGTTAGGGTTAGGGTTATGGTTATGGTTAGGGTTACCGTACAGGTTAAGGTTAGGGTAAGTGTTATGGTTAGGGTTAGGTTTACAGTACAGGTTAGGGTGAAGGTTAGGGTTAGGGTTACATTATAGGTAAGCATTAGATTTAGGGTTAGGGTTAGGGTTAAGTTAGAAGTTAGGGTTATGGTAAGGTTTAGGGTTAGGGTTACGGTATAGGTTAGCATTAGGGTTAGGTTTAGGGTTAGGTTTAGGGTTACATTACAGGTTAGGGTTAGGATTAGGGTTACGGTTATGGTTAGGTTTACGGTACAGTTTAGGGTTATGTTTAGGGTTAGTGTTAGGGTTACGGTACAGTTTAGATTTAGGTTAGGGTTAGAGTTAGGGTTAGGGTACTTTACAAGTTAGGTTTAGGGTTAGAGTTAGGGTTAGTGTTAGGTTTGCCATAGAGGTTGGGGTTAGGGTTAGGGTCGAATAGGCTACAGGTTATGTTTAGGGTTTGGTTTAAGGTGACTGTTAGGTTTACGGTACAGATTAAGGTTAGGGTGAGGGTTAGGGTTATGGTATACAGGGTACCGTTAGTTTTAGGGTTAGGTTTCGGGTTACGGTACATGTTACGGTTAGGCTTAGTGTTAGGGTTAGGGTCATGGTGAAGGTTAGTGTTAGGTTAGGGTTAGGGTTAGGGTTAGAGTTAGGGTTAAGTTACAGGTTACGGTTAGGTTTAGGGGTAGTTTACTGTACAGGTTAGGGTTAGGTTTAGGGTTAGTGTTTCGGTATAGGTTAGGGTTAGGGTTAGGGTTACGGTACAGGTTAGGGTTAGGGTTAGGTTTAGGGTTAGGGTTAGTGTTACGGTAGAAGTTTGGGTTACAGTTAGATTTAGGGTTAGGGTTATGCTGTAGGGTACTGTTAGGGAAAGGTTTAGGGTTAGGTTTAGTGTTACGGTACAGGTTAGTTTTAGGGTTAGTGTTAGGGTTAGTGTTAGGGTTAGGGTAAGGGTTAGTGTTACGGTACAGGTTAGGGTTAGGTTTTGTGTTAGGGTTAGGGTTAGGTTTGCCATAGAGGTTAGGGTTAGGGTTAGGTTTATGTTTAGGTTATGTTTAGAGTTAGGGTTAAGTTTAGGGTCAGGTTTACGGTAGAGGTTAGGGTTAGGGTTAGGGTTACCGTCCTGGGTAGGTTTAGGTTTAGGGTTACAGTACAAG
Source organism: Otocyon megalotis megalotis (assembly GCA_017311455.1). Classification (NCBI taxonomy): domain Eukaryota; kingdom Metazoa; phylum Chordata; class Mammalia; order Carnivora; family Canidae; genus Otocyon; species Otocyon megalotis. Next base: position 21,492 of record JAEUCK010005297.1, read on the forward strand.
TTAGGGTTAGGGTTAGTGTTAGTGTTAGGGTTACGGTAAATGTTAGCGTTAGAGTTAGGGTTAGGGTTAGGGTTAGAGGTAGGGTTACGGTACAGGTTACGGTAAGGGTAGGAGTAGGGTTACTGTACCGGGTAAGGGTTTTGGTATAGGTTAGGGTTAGGGTTAGAGTTAGGGTTAGGGTTACTGTGCAGGTTAGGATAGTGTTTGGGTTAGTGTTATGGTACAGGTAAGGGTTACGGTTAGGGTTAGGGTTAGGGTTACCATTAGGGTTAGTGTCAGGATTAGTTTTGCAGACAGTTGTGAGTTAAGGTTACAGGTAGGGCTGGGTTAGGGTTAGTGTTATGGTACAGAGTAGGGTTAGGTTTAGGGTTAGGGTTTGGTTTATGGTACAAGTTAGGGTTAGGTTTAGGGTTAGTGTTAGGGTTAGGGTTACGATACTGTTTAGGGTTAGTGTTAGGGTTCGGTACAGCTTAGGGTTACTGTTAGGAGTAGAGTTACAGTACAGGGAAGGTTTAGGGTTAGGGTTAGCGTTAGGTTTAGGTTTATGGTACAATTTAGGGTTAAGTTCAGTGTTAGGTTTATGGTTATGGTTACGGTACAGCTTAGGGTTATGGTTAGGGTTAGGGTTAGGTTTAGGGTTAAATTTAGGGTTAGGGTTAGGGTTACGGTACACGTTAGGGTTAAGGTTGTTAGGGTTACCGTACAAGTTAGGGTTAGGGTTAGGGTTAGGTTTAGAGTTAGGGTTAGGTTTGCGGTACAGGTTAGGGTTATTTTTATGGTTAGGGTTACCATACAGTTTAGGGTAAGTGTTAGGGTTATGGTTAGGGTTAGGATTAGGGTTAGGGTTAGGGTTAGGTTTGCGGTACAGGTTAGGGTTAGGGTTAGTGTTAGGGTTACCGTAAACTTTAGGGTTAGGGTTATGGTCAGGGTTAGGGTTGCGGTACAGGTTAGGTTTAGGGTTAGGTTTTGGGTTACAGTACAGTTTAAGTTTTGGGTTAGGGTTAGGTTTAGGGTTACCGTACAGGTTAGGGCCAGGGTTAGGGTTAGGATTACGGTAAAAGTTATGGTTAGGTTTAGGGTTAGGGTTAGGGTACAGGTGAGTTTTAGGATTAGGGTTCAGTTAAGGGTTACGTACAGGTTAGGGTTAGGGTTAGGGTTAGAGTACAGGTTATGGTTAGGTTTAGGGTTAGGATTAGGGTTACGGTACAGGTTAGGTTTAGGGTTAGGGTTACGATACATGTTAGGGGTAGGGTTAGGATTAGGATTACGGTACCGGTTAGGTTTAGGGTAGGTTTAGGGTTAAGGTAACCATACAGATTAGGGTTAGGGTAGGGTTAGGGTTAGGGTTAGGGTTACCGTACAGGTTAGGGTCAGGGTTAGGGTTAGGTTTGGGTTAGGGTTAAGGTTAGTGTTGTGGTAGAGTTTAGGGTTAGGCTTAGTTTTCGGGTTACCGTACAGGTTAGGGTTAGGGTTAGGGTTGCGGTACAGGTTAGGTAAGGGGTAGGGTTAGGGTTATGGTACAGGATAGGATTAGGGTTATGGTTAGGGTTAGGTTTTCGGTATCGCTTAGGTATAGGGTTATGGTAAGGATTACGGTACAGGTTATGGTTAGGTTTAGGGTTAGGGTTAGGATTACGGTACAGTTGAGGGTTAAGGTTAAGGTTAGGGTTAGGGTTACGGTACAGGTTAGGGTTAGGGTTACGGTTACGGTTACGATGCAAGTTATGATTAGGTTTAGTGTTAGGGTTAGGTTTGCAGTACAGGTTAGGGTTATTTTTATGGTTAGGGTTACCATACAGTTTAGGGTAAGTGTTAGGGTTATGGTTAGGGTTAGGGTTACGGTACAGTTTAGTGTCAGGGTTAGTGTTAGGTTTATGGTTAGGGTTAGGGTTAGGGTTAGGTTTACGGTACCTGTTAGGTATAGGGTTATGGTAAGGATTATGGTACAGGTTATGGTTAGGTTTAGGGTTAGGTTTACGGTACAGTTGAGGGTTAGGTTTATGGTTAGAGTTAGGGTTGCAGTACAGGTTAGGGTTACGTTACGGTTACGGTTACGATACAGGTTATGGTTAGGTTTAGTGTTAGGTTTAGGGTTAGTGTACAGGTAAGGGTTAGGTTTAGGGTTAGGGTTATTCTACAGGTTAGGTTTAGGGTTAGGGTCAGGGTTAGGGTTACGGTATAGGTTAGCTTTAGGGTTAGGTTTTGTTAGGTTTAGTGTTACGGTACATTTTAGGTGTACGATAGAGTTTTTTTTCATAGTTTATTTATTTATTTATTTATTTAAATTAATTTTTTATTAGTGTTCAATTTACCAATATACATAATAACACCCGGTGCTCATCCCGTCAAGTGGTCCCCTAACAATGAGACTGAGGAAAGAGAAATTAAGGAGTCAATCCCATTTACAATTGCATCCAAAAGCATAAGATACCTAGGGATAAACCTAACCAAAGAGGTAAAGGATCTATACCGTAAAAACTATAGAACACTTCTGAAAGAAATTGAGGAAGACACAAAGAGATGGAAAAATATTCCATGCTCATGGATTGGCAGAATTAATATTGTGAAAATGTCAATGTTACCCAGGGCAATTTACACGTTTAATGCAATCCCTATCAAAATACCATGGACTTTCTTCAGAGAATTAGAACAAATTATTTTAAGATTTGTGTGGAATCAGAAAAGACCCCGAATAGCCAGGGGAATTTTAAAAAAGAAAACCATATCTGGGGGCATCACAATGCCAGATTTCAGGTTGTACTACAAAGCTGTGGTCATCAAGACAGTGTGGTACTGGCACAAAAACAGACACATAGATAAATGGAACAGAATAGAGAACCCAGAAATGGACCCTGAACTTTATGGTCAACTAATATTCGATAAAGGAGGAAAGACTATCCATTGGAAGAAAGACAGTCTCTTCAATAAATGGGGCTGGGAAAACTGGACATCCACATGCAGAAGAATGAAACTAGACCACTCTCTTTCACCATACACAAAGATAAACTCAAAATGGATGAAAGATCTAAATGTGAGACAAGATTCCATCAAAATCCTAGAGGAGAACACAGGCAACACCCTTTTTGAACTCGGCCGCAGTAACTTCTTTCAAGATACATCCACGAAGGCAAAAGAAACAAAACCAAAAATGAACTATTGGGACTTCATCAAGATAAGAAGCTTTTGCACAGCAAAGGATACAGTCAACAAAACTCAAAGACAACCTACAGAATGGGAGAAGATATTTGCAAATGACGTATCAGATAAAGGGCTAGTTTCCAAGATCTATAAAGAACTTATTAAACTCAACAGCAAAGAAACAAACAATCCAATCATGAAATGGGCAAAAGACATGAACAGAAATCTCACAGAGGAAGACATGGCCAACATGCACATGAGAAAATGCTCTGCATCACTTGCCATCAGGGAAATACAAATCAAAACCACAATGAGATACCACCTCACACCAGTGAGAATGGGGAAAATTAACAAGGCAGGAAACCACAAATGTTGGAGAGGATGCGGAGAAAAGGGAACCCTCTTGCACTGTTGGTGGGAATGTGAACTGGTGCAGCCACTCTGGAAAACTGTGTGGAGGTTCCTCAAAGAGTTAAAAATAGACCTGCCCTACGACCCAGCAATTGCACTGTTGGGGATTTACCCCAAAGATACAGATGCAATGAAACGCCGGGACACCTGTACCCCGATGTTTCTAGCAGCAATGTCCACAATAGCCAAACTGTGGAAGGAGCCTCGGTGTCCTACAATAGAGTTTAGGGTTAATTTTAGGGTTACATTAGGGTTACGGTACTGTTTAGGGTTAGGGTTAGCTTTAGGGTTAGAGTTAGGGTTAAGGGTAGTATTACGGTACAGATTAGGGTTAGGGTTAGTGTTACGGTTAGGGTTAGGTTTGCCCTCGAGGTTAGGATTAGTGTTAGGGTTGGGGTACAGTTTATGTTTAGAGTTAGGGTTAAGGTTAGTGTTAAGTTTACGGTACAGGTTAGGTTTAGAGTTAGGTTTATTGTCAGTTTAGGGTATAGCTTAGGGATAGGGTTAGGGTTACGGTACAGTTTAGGGTTAGGTTAAGGGGTAGTGTTAGGGTTAGGGTTGTGGTACAGCTTAGGGTTAGGGTTAGTTTTAGGGTTACCGTAAAGGATAGGTTTAGGGTTAGGGTAGGGTTACCGTACATGTCAGGGTTAGGGTAGGGTTAGGGTTAGATTTAGGGTTAGGGTTACCGTACAGGTTAGGATCAGGTTTAGGGTTAGGGTTAGTGTTAGGTTTAGGGTTGTGGTAGAGCTTAGGGTTAGGTTTAGTTTTAGGGTTACCATAAAGATTAGGGTTATGTTTCGGGTTAGGGTTGCGGTACAGGTTAGGTTTAGGGTTAGGGTTAGGGTTACAGTACAGGTTAGGATTAGGGTTAGGGTTAGGGTTACGGTACAGTTTAGGGTTAGGGTCAGGGTTAGGGTAAGGATTACGGTACAAGTTATGGTTAGGTTTAGGGTTAGGGTTATGGTACAGGTGAGGGTTAGGGTTAGTGTTAAGGTTAGGGTTTTGGTACAGGTTAGGGTTAGGTTTAGGGTTAGGTTTAGGGTTAGCGTTAGGGTTACGGTATAGGTAAGGGATAGGGTCAGGGTTAGGGTTAGGGTTAGTTTAGGTTTAGGGTTACGGTACAGGTTAGTGTTAGATTTCGGGGTAGAGCGGGTTACGGTACAGGTTAGCGTTAGGGTTAGTTTTAGGGTTGCAGTACACGTTACGGTTAAGTTTAGGGTTAGGGTTAGATTTAGGGTTAGGGTTAGTGTTAGGGTTACTGTACAGTTTAGGAGAGGGTTAGGGTTAGTGTTACAGTACAGGTAAGGGTTACGGTTAGGGTTAGGGTTACGGGTAGGGTTTGGGTTAGAGTTAGGGTTACAGTAAAGTGTAGGGTTAGTTTTATGGTTAGGGTTAGGGTTACGGTACAGGTTACGTTTAGGGTTAGGGTTTGGGTTACGGTACAGGTTAGGGTTATGGTTAGGGGTAGGGTTATGGTACAGGAAAGGGTTAGTGTTAGGGTTAGCGTTAGGGTTAGGTTTACGGTACAGTTTAGGGTTAAGTTTAGGGTTATGGTTACGGTAGTGGTAGAGATATGCTTAGGGTCGGGTTTAGGGTTACGGTTATGGTTACGGTAGAGGTTAGGTTTATGGTCAGGTTTAGGTTTAGGTTTAGTGTTAGGTTTACGGTACAGGTTAGGGTTAATGTTAGGGTTAGGGTTACCGTACAGGTTAGGGTTAGGGTTAGGGTAATGGTTAGGGTTAGGAATACGGTACAGGTTAGGGTGAAGGTTAGGGTTAGGATTAGGGTTACGACACAAGTTAGGGTTACGGTTAGGTTTAGGATTAGGGTTACGGTATAGGTTAGCATTAGGGTTAGTGTTAGGGTTACGTTTAGGGTTATGGTACAGGTTAGGTTTAGGTTTAGGGTTAGGGTTAGGGTTAGGGTTAGGGTCAGTGTTACCGTACAGGTAAGGGTTAGGGTTAGGGTTAGGGTTAGGGTTAGGGTTAGATTTACCGTAGAGGTTAGGGTCAGGGTTAGGTTTACGGTTAGGGTACGGTACAGGTTAGGGTTAGGGTTAGGTTTAAAGTTAGTGTTAGGGATAGCTTTAGGTTTAGTATTAGGTTTACAGTACAGGTTAGGTTTAGGGCTAAGGTTAGGGTTACCTTACAGGTTAGGGTTAGGGTTAGGGTTAGGATTAGGGTTATGGTACAGGTTAGGGTTAGGGTTAGTGTTATGGTAAAGGTTATGGTTAGTTTTACGGTTAGGGTTAGGTTACGGTACAGGTTAGGGTTAGGGTTAGGGTTAGGTTTAGGGTTAAGGTTAGGTTTAGGGTTTCGGTACAGGTTAGGGTTAGGATTAGGTGTAGAGTTAGGGTTACGGTACAGTTTAGGTAGGGTTAGGGTTAATGTTATGGTACAGGTAAGGGTTACAGTTAGGGTTAGGTTTAGGTTTAGTGTTAGGGTTAGGTTTGCGGTACAATTGCGGGTTAGGGTTACTGGTAGGGTTAGGGTTAGGTTTAGGGTTAGGGTTAGTGTTAGGGTTACTGTACAGTTTAGGAGAGGGTTAGGGTTAGTGTTACAGTACAGGTAAGGGTTAGGGTTAGGGTTGCGGTACAGTTGTGGGTTAGGGTTACGGGTAGGGTTAGGGTTAGGTTTAGGGTTACGGTACAGTGTAAGGTTAGGTTTATGGTTAGGGTTTGGGTTACAGTATAGGTTACATTTAGGGTTAGTGTTAGGGTTACGGTACAGGCAGGGTTATGGTTAGTGTTAGGGTTACGTGCAGGTTAGTGTTAGGGTTAGGCTTAGTGTTAGGGTTAGAGTTTCAGTACAGGTTAGGTTTAGGTTTAGTGGTAGGTTTACGGTACAGGTTAGGGTTAGGGTTAGGGTTAGGGTTAGGGTTTCGGTCCAGGTTAGGGTTAGGGTTAGGGTTACGGTACAAGTTCGGATTAGGTTTAGGGTTACGGTACAGGTTACGGTTAGGGTTAGCGTTAGGTAGTGTTACAGTACAGGTTAGGGTTAGGTTTATGGTTAAGTTTAGGGTTCGGTTTACGTTACAAGTTTTAGTTATGTTTACGGTTATGGTTAGGGTTAGGTTTATGGTACAGGTTAGGGTTAGGGTTAAGGTTAGGGTTACAGTACAATTTGGGTTAGGGTTAGGTTTACGGCACAGGTTCGGGTTAGGGATAGGGTTACGGTACAGTTTAGGGTTAAGGTAAGGGTTAGGGTTAGGGTTACAGCACATGTTGGGTTATGGTAGGCTTAGAGTTAGGTTTAGGGTACAGGTTAGGGTTAGTTTTAGGGTTAGGTTTTGGTTTAGGGTTAGGGTTAGGGTACAGGTTAGGGTTAGGTCTAGGTTTATGTTAGTCGTTAGGGGTAGGGTTAGGTTTGGGTTTAGGGTTAGGGTTGGAGTTACGGTACAGGTTAGTTTTACCGTTAGGGTTAGGGTTAGGTTTAGGGTTAGGATTAGGGTTAGGATTATGGTACAGTTTAGGGTTAAGGTTATGGTTACGGTACAGGTTAGGTTTAGGGTTAGGGTTACGGTATAGGTTAGGCTTAGTGTTAAGTTAGGGTTAGGGTTAGTGTTAGGGTTGGTTACGGTACAGGTTAAGGTTAGGTTTTGGGTTAGGCTTAAGGTTAGGGTTAGGGTTACCGTACAAGTTAGGGGTAGGTTTAGGGTTAGGGTTAGGGTTACGGTAGAGTTTAGGGTTAGGGTAAGGATTATGGTATGTGTTATCGTTACCGTACAGGTTAGGCTTAGGGTTAGGCTTAGTGTTAGGGTTATAATTAAAGTTACAGTACAGGTTAAGGTTAGGTTTAGGTTTAGGGTTACGGTACAGGTTAGGGTTCGTTTAGGGTAAGTGTTAGGGTTACTGTGCAGGTTAGATTTAGGTAAGGGTTACGGTAAAGTTTAGGGTTACGGTACTGGTTGGTTCAGTTTCGGGATAGGGTTAGAGTTTAGGCTTAGGGTTACGGTACAGGTTAGGGTTAGGGTTAGGTTATGTTTAGTGTTACGGTATAGGTTAGGGTTAGGGTTAGGTTTAGGGTTAGGGTTATGGTACAAGTTAGGTTTAGGCATACGGTTAGGGTTAGTGTTAGGTTTAGGGTTATGGTACAGGTTAGCTTTAGGTTAGGGTAGCGTTACGGTTTTGGTTAGTGTTAGGGTTATGGTTATGGTACAGGTTAGAGTTAGGGTTAGGGTTAGGTTTAGGGTTACGGTATAGGTAAGGGTAAGTGTAATGGTTAGGGTACGGTACAGTTTAGGGTTAGGGTTATGGTTAGGCTTAGGGATAGGGTAGGGGTACTTTACGGGTTAGGGTTAGGTTAGGCTAGGGTTACGGTAGAGGTTAGCGTTAGGGTTAGGATTAGGGTTATGGTAAAGGTTAGGGTTAGGGTTAGTGTTAGGGTTAGGGTTAGGGATAAGCTTACGGTAGAGATTAGGGTCAGAGTTAGGTATACGGTTAGGGTTGGGGTTAGCATTACGGTACAGGTTAGGTTTACGGTTAGGGTAGAGGTTATATTTTGGGTTAGGTTTAGGGTTAGGTTTAGGGTTACAGTACAGGTTAGGGTTACGGTTAGGGTTAGGGTTAAGGATAGGGTTATGGTACAGGTACAGGTTATGGTTAGGGTTAGGGTTAGTGTCAGGGTTAGGATTACGGTACAGGATAGGGTGAGGGTTAGGATCAGGTTTGCGGTAAAAGTTAAGGTTAGGGTTAGTGTTACAGTTAGGTTTAGGGTTACAGTACAGGTTAGGTTTAGGGTTAGATTTAGGGTTAGAGTTAGGGTTAGGTTACGGTTAGGGTTAGGATTACGGTACAAGTTAATGTTAGGTTTAGATTAACTGTTAGTGTTAGGGTACAGGTTAGGTTTAGGGTTAGGGTTAGAGTTAGGTTGAGGGCTACGGAAGCGGTTAGGGTTAGGATTAGGGTTAGGGTTAGTGTTACTGATCAGGTTATGGTTATGTTTCGGGTTATGGTACAGTTTAAGTTTAGGGTTAGGTTTAGTGTTAGTGTGAGGGTTACGGTACGGGTTAGGGTTAGGGTTAGGTTTAGGTATATGGTACTGGTTAGGTTTAGGTTTAGGGTTAGGGTTAGGGTTACGGTACAGGATAGATTTAGGGTTAGGGTTAGCGTTATGGTACAGGTTAGGGTTAGGGTTAGGGTTACGATAGTAGTTAGGGTTAGGGTTAGATTTGGGTTTAGGGTTAGGGTTAGGGTAACGGTATATTTTACGGTTGCGGTTAAGGTTAGTGTCTGGGTTAAGGTTAGGGGTATTTTAAAGGATAGGGTTAGGGTTAGGGTTTCGGAACAGGTTATGATTAGAGTTAGGATGAGGGTTACGGTACAGGTCAACGATAGGTTTAGGGTTTGGTTTAGTGTTAGGGTTACGGTACATGTTAGGGTTAGGTTTAGGGTTAGGGTTATGGTTAGGTTTAGGGTGAGGGTTAGAGTTAGGGTACAAGTTAGGGTTAGTTTTAGGGTTAGGGTTAGGTTTAGGGTCATTGTATAGGTTAGGGTAGGGTTAGGGTTTGTGTTAGGGTTAGGGGTACAGTACAGGTTAGGGTTAGGGTTAGAGTTAGTGTTACGGAATAGGTTACGGTTAGGTTTAGGGTTGCGGTTAGTGTTAGGGTTAGGTTTAGGGATCGGGTTACGGTACAGGTTAGGGTTAGGTTTAGGTTTAGGGTTAGGGTTAGGATTAGGGATAGGGTTACGGTACAGGTTAGTGTTAGGGTTACGGTACAGTTAGGTTTAGGGTTAGGGTTAGGGTTAGAGTACAGGTTAGGTTTAGTTTTAAGTTTAGGGTTAGGGTTATGGTACAGGTAAGGGTCATGGTTACGGTTAGGGTTAATGTTAGGGTTAGGTTTACGTTACAAGTTTGGGTTAGGTTTACGGTTAGGGTTAGGGTTACAGTACAGGTTAGTGTTAGGGTTAGGGTTAGGGTTAGGGTTAGGGTTAGGGTTACGGGACAGGTTAGGGTTAGGGTAAGGGTAGGGTTAGGTTTACGGTACAGGTTAGGTTTAGGGTTTGGGTTAGGGTTACCGTACAAGTTAGGTTTAGGGTTAGTTATATGGTACAGGTTAGTGTTAGGGATAGGGTTACGATACAGTTTATGCTTAGGGTAAGATTTAGGGTTAGGATTACAGTACAGGTTAGGGTGTGGTTAGGTTTAGGGTTAGGGTTACGGTACAGGTTAGGCTTAGGTTTAGAGTTAGTGTTACGGAACAGGTTACGGTTAGGTTTAGGGTTGTGGTTAGTGTTAGGGTTAGGTTTAGGGATCGGGTTACGGTACAGGTTAGGGTTAGGTTTAGGTTTAGGGTTAGGGTTAGGTTTAGGGATAGGGTTACGGTACAGGTTAGTTTTAGGGTTACGGTACAGTTACGTTTAGGGTTAGGGTTAGGGTTAGAGTACAGGTTAGGTTTAGTTTTAGGTTTAGGGTTAGGGTTACGGTACAGGTACGGGTCATGGTTACGGTTAGGATTAATGTTAGGGTTAGGTTTACGTTACAAGTTTGGGTTAGGTTTACGGTTTGGGTTAGGGTTACAGTACAGGTTAGTGTTAGGTTACGGTTAGGGTTAGGGTTACGGGACAGGTTAGGGTTAGGGTAAGGGTAGGGTTAGGTTTACGGTACAGGTTAGGTTTAGGGTTTGGGTTAGGGTTACCGTACAAGTTAGGTTTAGGGTTAGTTATATGGTACACGTTAGTGTTAGGTATGGGTTACGATACAGTTTATGGTTAGGGTAAGGTTTAGGGTTAGGATTACAGTACAGGTTAGGGTTATGGTTAGGTTTAGGGTTAGGGTTACGGTACAGGTTAGGCTTAGGTTTCGGGTTATGTTTAATGTATGGTTAGGGTAACGGTACAGGTTAGGGTTATAGTTAGGTTTAGGGTTAGGGTAATGGTACAGGTTAGGTTTAGGGTTAGGTTAGGGTTAGGGTTATGGTATAGGTTATGGTTAGGTTTAGGTTTAGGGTTAGGGTTAGGGTTAGTGTGAGGGTTAGGGTTATGGTACAGGTTAGGCTTAGGTTTTGCGTTAGGGTTAGCATTAGGGTTAGTGTACAGGTTAGGTTTAGGTTTAGGGTTAGGGTTATGGGTACGGTGGAGGTTAGGTTTAGGGTAAGGATTACAGTGTTAGGGTAATGGTACAGGTTTTCGTAGGGTTAGGATTAGGGTTACGGTTACGGTACAGTTTAGGGTTAGGGTTAGGGCAAGGGTTAGGGTTAGGGTTAGATTTACGGTACAGGTTAGGGTTAGGGTTATGGTTAGGATTAGGGTTACGGTACAGGTTAGATTTACGTAAGGGTTACGGTAAAGTTTAGGGTTACGTTACTGTTTAGGGGTAGGGTTAGGGATAGGGTTAGGGTTAGGTTTACGGTACAATTTAGGGTTAGGGTTAGGTTATGGTTAGTGTTACGGTACATGTTAGGGTTAGTGTAGGTTTAGGCTTAGGGTTACGGTATTAGTTAGGTTTAGGGATAGGTTTAGGGGTAGTGTTAAGTTTAGAGTTACGGTACAGGTTAGGTTTAGGGTTAGGGTTATGGTAGAGTTCCGGTACAGGTTACGTTTAGGGTTATCTTTAGGTTTAGGTTTAGGGTACATCTTAGGGTTAGGGTTAGGGTTAGGGTTTGGGTTATGGTACAGGTAAGGGTTAGGGTTAGGTTTAGGGTTAGTGTTTCGGTATAGGTTAGGGTTAGGTTTATAGTTAGGGTTAGGGTTAGGGTAGGGATACTTTACAGGTTAGGGTTAGGGTTAGGGTTAGTGTTAGGTTTACAGTACATGTTAGCGTTAATGTTAGAGTTAGGGTTGGGGTTAGGTTTACGGTACAGCTTAGGGTTAGGGTTAGGGTTAGGGTTACAGTACAGGTTAGGGTTAGGGATAGGGTTAGGGTTAGGTTTACGGTATAGGTTAGGTTAGGTTTAGGTTTAGGTTTAGGGTTACGGTACAGGTTAGGGTTAGGGTTATGTTTCGGGTTACGGTACAGGTTAGGGTTAGCGTTAGGGTTAGGTTTAGGTTTATGGTACAGGTTAGGTTTAGGGTTAGGTTTAGGGATAGTGTTAGGGTTACGGTAGACGTAAGGGATCGGATAGGGATAGGGTTAGTGTTAGGGTTAAGTTTAGTGTTACGGTACAGGTTTGGGTTAGGGTTTCGTTTAGGTTTAGGGTTAGGTAACGGTACAGGTTAGTGTGAGGGTTCGGGTTAGGGTTACAGTACAGGTTAGGTTTAAGGTTAGGGTTAGGGTTACGGTACAAGTTAGGGTTAGGGTTAGGGTTAGGTTTACAGTACAGGTTAGTGTTAGGGTTAGGGTTAGGGTTAGGTTTAGGATTACGGTACTGGTTAGGGTTAGGTTTAGGGTTAGCGTTAGGGTATTGGTACAAGTAAGGGTTAGGATTAGTGTTAGGGTTACAATACAGATTAAGGTAGGGTTAGGGTTGTGGTTAGGGGAAGGTACAGGTTAGGGTTAGGGTTAGGTTTAATGGTAGGGTTAGGAATACGGTACAGGTTAAGTTTAGGGTTTGTGTTACGGTTACAGTACCGGTTAGGGTTTGTGTTAGGGTTAGGGTTTCGGTACAGGTTAGGTTTAGGTTAAGAGTTACGGTAAGGGTTAGGGTTTCAGAACAGGTTAGTTTTAGGGTTAGGGTTAGGGTTATGGTTAGGTTTACGGTAGAGGTTAGGTTTACGGTAGTGGTTAGGGTTAGGGTTAGGTTTGGGTTTAGTTTTAGGGTTAGGGTTACGGTACAGGTTAGGGTTATGGTTAGGGTTAGGGTTATGGTTAAGGTTAGGGTTAGGTTTAGGGTTAGGATTAGGATTAGGGTTAGGGTTACACTACAGGTTAGGGTAAGGGTTACGGTACAGGTTATGGTTAGGATTAGGTTTAGGGTTAGTGCTAGTTTTAAGATTAGGATTAGGGATACAGTACAGGTTTGGGTTAAGTTTAGGGTTACGGTACAGATTAATATTAGGGTTAGGGTTAGGTTTAGGTTTACGGTTAGGGTTACGTTACAGTTTAGGGTTAGGGTAGGGTTTGGGTTACGGTACAGTTTAGGGTTAGGGTTAGGATTAGGGTTACGGTACAGGTTAGCGTTAGGGTTAGGGTTTGTCTTATGGTTAGGTTTACGGTACAGGTTAGGGTTAGGGTTATGGTACAGGTTAGTGTTAGGTTTACGGTACAGGTTAGTGTTAGTTTTAGGTTTAGGTTTAGGGTTATGGTACAGGTTAGGGTTAGGGTTAGTGTCAGGGTTAGGGTTAGTGTTATGGTACAGGTTAGGGGTAGGATTAGGGTTAGGGTGAATGTTACGTTTAGGGTTACGGTACCGGTTAGGGTTAGGGTTAGAGTAAGGGTTAGGATTAGGATTAGGGATAGGGTTACGGTTCAGGTAGGGTTAGAGTTAGAGTTAGGGTTAGGGTTAGGATTACGTTACATATTAGGGCTAGGTTTATGGTTACGGAACAGGTTATGGTTAGGGATCGGGTTATGGTACAGGTTAGATTAGGTTAAGCTTTAGATTTAGGGTTACAGAACAGGTTAGGTTTAGGGTTAGTGTTAGGGTTAGGGTACAGGTTTGTGTTAGGATTAGGGTTAGGGTTACAGTTACATTACAGTTTAGCATTAGGGTTAGGTTTAGGGTTATGTTTACGGTACAGGTTAGGGTTAGTGTTAGTGTTAGGGTTAGGGGTACGGTACAGGTTAGGATTATTTGCGTTTAGGGTAGGTTTAGGGTTCCAGTACACGTTAGGGTTAGGTTTAGGGTTAGGGTTAAGGTATAGGTTAGGGTTAGGGTAAGGGTTATGGTAAGGGTTAGGGTTACGGTACAGGTTAGGCTTATGGTTAGGCTTAGGGTTAGGGTTAGGCTTAGGATTACGGTTTTGGTTAGGGTTAGGGTTACTGGAGGACTTAGGGTTAGCGTTAGATTTACGGTACAAGTTAGTGTTAGGTAAGGGTTACGGTAAAGGTTAGGGTTATGACACAAGTTAGGGTTCGGGTTAGGGTTAGTATTAGGGTTAGGTTTACGGTCCTGGTTAGGGTTAGGTTTAGCTGAGGGTTAGGGTTACGGGACAGGAAAGGGTTAGTGTTAGGTTTAGGTTTAGGGTTAGTGTTAGGGTTATGGTACAGGTTAGGGTTACGGTTATTAGGGTTAGGGTTAAGGTTAGGTTTACGGTGCATGTTAGGGTTAGGGTTAGGGTTACAGTACAGGTTACGGTTAGGGTTAGGGTTAGGGTTAGTGTTACGGTACAGGATAGTGTTAGGTTTAGGTTTAGGGTTAGGGTTACGGTATAGGTTAGGGTTAGGGTTACGGTTAGTGATAGGTTTAGGGTTACGGTACAGGTTAGGGTTAGGGTTAGGTTAGGGTTACGGTACAGGTTATGGTTAGGATTAGGGTTAGGGTTACATTTAGGATTGGGGTTTGGGTTAAGGTACGGGTAAGTGTTACTGTTAGGGTTATGGTTAGGGTTAGGGTTAGGGTTAGGGTTCAGGTAAGGGTTACTGTTAGGGTTAGTTTTAGTGTTAGGGTTAGTTTACGGGTAAGCGTTACGATTAAGGTTTGGGTTAGGGTTAGGTTTAGTGTACGGGTAAGTGTTTTGTTTAATGTTAGGTTTAGTGTTATGGTACGGGTTAAGGTTAGGGTTAGGGTACGGGTAAGGTTAATGTTTAGGGTTAGAGTTAGGGTTAGTTTTAAGGTTAGGTAATGGGTAAAGGTAGCAGTTAGGGTTATAGTTAGGATTAGTCTTACGGTTAGTGTTATGGTTAGTGTTAGGGTTATGGTTATGGTACAGGTTAGCGTTAGGTTTAGGGTTAGTTTCAGGGTACGGGTAAGGGTTAGGGTTTGGGTTAGGGTTAGGGTTCGGGTAAAGGTTAGGGTTAGGGTTAGTGTTAGCGTTAGTGTACGGGTAAGGAATAAGGTTAGTGTTAGGGTTCGGGTTAGGATTACGGTTATGGTACGGGTTTGCGTTAGGGTTAGGGTTAGGTTTCGGGTAAGGGTAAGGGTTACAGTTAGTTTAGGGTTAGAGTCAGGGTTACGGTACTCTTTCAGTTTAAGCTCAGGGTTAGGGTTCGGTTAATGTTTAGGGTTAGGGTTAGGGTTAGAAGTAGGGTTAGGGTACGGGTAAGTGTTTCGTTTAGGGTTAGTTTTAGTGTTAGAGTTAGGGTTAGGGTACAGGTAAGGGTTACGTTTAGGGATAGGGTTAGGGTTAGGTTATGGGTAATGGTTACGGTTAGGTATAGGGTTAGGGTAAGGTTACGGTATGGGTTAAGGTTAGGTTTAGGGTTAGCGTTACGGTACTTGTTAGGGCTAGGGTTTGGTTTAATGTTCGGGTAAGCGTTCGGGTTAGCCTTAGGGTATGTGTAAGGTTTATGGTTATACTTATGGTTAGGGGTAGGGGTAGGGGTAGGGGTAGGTACGGTTTGGGTTAGGGTTAGTGTTAGGGTTCGCATAAGGGTTATGTTTAGGGTTAGGGTTACGGTTAGGGTTAAGTTTAGGGTACGGTTAAGGGTTAAGGTTAGGGTTAGGTTTAGGGTTAGTGTTAGGGTGCGTGTAATGATAAGTTAAGGGTTAGGTTTAGGGTTAGGCTCAGGGTTACGATACGGTTTAGGTTTACGCTTAGAGTTAGGGTTCGGTTAAGGTTAAGGGTTAGGGTTAGGGTTAGAATTAGGGTTAGGGTACAGGTAAGGGTCCGTGTAGGGTTAGTTTTAGTGTTCGAGTTCGCGTTAGGGTACGGGTAATTGTTACGGTTATGGTTAGGGTTAGGTTTAGGGATAAGCCAAGGGTAAGTGTTACTGTTAGGGATATAGTTAGGGTAAGGTTACAGTATGGGTTAGGGTTATGGTTAGGATTAGGGTTCGGGTAAGGGTTAGGGTTAGGGTAGGTGTTAGGGTACGGATAAGAGTTACGGTTAGGGTTAGGGTTAGGGTACAGGTAAGGGTTATTGTTAGGTTTAGGGTTAGGTTTAGGTTTAGGGTTAGGGTACGGGTAAGGGTTACAATTAGTGTTAGGGTTAGTTTTAGGTTTAGGGTTAGGGTTACGGGTAAGGGTTACGGTTAGGGTTAGTGTTAGGGTTAGGGTTAGGGTACGGGTAGGTTTTCGGTTAGGGTTAGCGTTACGGTTTGGGTTAGGGTACTGGTAAGGGTTACGTATAGGGTTAGGGTTAGGTTTAGGGTTAGGGTTAGGGTGTCGGTAAGGCTTACGATTAGTGTTTGGGTTACAGTTAGGTTTAGGTTTAAGGTTTGGTGTGGTTTAGTGTTAAGGTTTGCGTTACAGTACGGTTTATGGTTAGGGTTACGATTAGGGTATGTGTAAGGTTTACGGTTAGGTTTAGGGTTAGGGTTAGGGTTAGGGTATGGGTAAGGGTTATGGTTAGGTTTTCGGTTAGGGTTAGGGTTAGGTTTCGGGTAAGAGTTAGGGTTAGGGTTAGGGTTAGGGTACGTTAAGATTTATGGTTAGTGTTAGGGTTAGGGTTAGGGTTAGGGTTAGGTTTGCGGGTAAGGTTTATGCTTAGGGTTTGGGTTAAGTTTAGGGTTAGGGTACGTGTAAATATTCGGTTAGGGTTAGGGTTAGTTACGGTACGGCTTAGGGTTAGGGTTAGGGTACGGGTATGGTTTATGTTTAGGGTTAGGTTTAGGGTTAGGTGAAGGGTTAGGGTATGGGTAACGGTTATGGTTATGGTTAGGTTTAGGGTTACGGTACGGGTTAGGGTTAGCGTACAGGTAAGGGTTAAGGTTAGGTTTAGGGTTAGTGTTAGTGTTAGGGTTCTGGTAAGGGTTACGGTTAGGGTTAGTTTTAGGTTTAGGGTTACAGTACAGGTTAGGGCTAGAGTTAGGTTTAGGGTTAAGGTATGGGTTAGGGTTAGGTTTAGGGTAAGGGTATGGGTAAGGGTTACGGTTAGGGTTAGGGTTAGGTTTAGGGTACGGGTAAAGGTTACGGTTAGGGTTAGGTTTAGGGTTAGGTTTAGGGTTACGGTTCGGGTAAGGGTTAGGTTTAGGGTTAGTGTTAGGATTACGGTACGAGTTAGGGTTAGTTTTAGGGTTAGGTTTAGGGTTAGGTTTAGGGTTACGGTACGGGTAGCATTAGGGTTAGGGTTAGGTAATGGTTAGGGTTCGGGTAAGGGTTACGGTTAGGGTTAGAGTTTGGGGTATGGTACAGTTATGGTTAGGGTTAGGGTTAGGGTTCAGGTAAGGTTTAGTGTTAGGATTAGTGTTAGTGTTAGGGTTAGGTTTACGTTTAGTGTTAGGGTTAGGGTACAGGTAAGGGTTATGGTTAGGGTTTAGCTTTGGGGTTAGGTGTAGGGTTATGGTCCGGGTTAGTGTTAGGGTTATCGTTAGGGTACGTGTAAGCGTTATGGTTAGGGTTAGGGTAAGGGTTAGGGTTACGGTATGGGTTAGGGGTAGGTTTCTTGTTCGGGTAAGGTTTAGGGTTAGGGTTAGGATTATGTTAAGGGTTAGGGTACGGTAAGGGTTACGGTTAGGTTTAGGGTTAGGTTTAGGGTTAGGGTACGGGTATGGGTTAAGGTTAGGTTTAGGGTTAGGTTTAGGGTTAGGGTTATGGCACGGGTTAGGGTTAGGGTTAGGGTTACTGTTAGGGTTTGGATAAGGGATAGGTTTAATTTTAGGGTTAGGCTTAGGGTCATGTTTCAGGTACGGGTAAGGGTTACGGTTAGGTATAGTGTAGGATTACGGTTAGGGTTAGGAAAGGGAAGGGGTTACGGTTAGGGTTAGAGTTAGGTTTAGGGTTACAAGACGGGTTAGGTTTTGGGTTAGGGTTCAGGTAAGTGTTAGGGCTAGGGTTAGGGTAGGGGAAGGGTTTACGGTTAGGGTTAGAGTTAGGTTTAGGTTTACGGGACGGGTTAGGTTTTGGGTAGGGTTCAGGAAAGTGTTAGGATTCGGGTTAGATTTAGGGTTAGGGTATGGGTAAGGGTTATGTTTAGGGTTAGGGTTAGGGTTAAGTAGGGTGAGGGTTATGATTACGGTTAGAGTTAGGTTTAAGGTTACAGTACGGGTTAGGGTTAAGTTTAGGGTTAGGGTTCGGATAAGGGTTAGGGGTAGGTTTAGGGTTAGTTTTAGGGTTAGGGTTACAGTACAGGTTGGGGCTAGGGTTAGGATAAGGTTTAGGGTTAGGTTTCGGGTAAGGGTTAGGGTTAGGTTTCGGGTTAGGGTTACGGTATGGCTTAGGAGAAGGGTTAGGGTTAGTGTTCGGATAAGGTTTAGGGTTAGGTTAAGGGTTAGGGTGCGTGTAATGGTTACGTTTAGGGTTAGCGTTAGTGTAGGTTTAGGGTTACGTTTAGGATTACGGATATGGAATGGGTTACAATTAGGGTAAGGGTTAGGGTTAGGGTTAGGTTAAGAGTTAGGGTTCGGATTAGGTTTAGGGTACGTGTAAGAGTTAGGGTTAGGTTTAGGGTGAGGGTATGGGTATGGTAAGGGTTACGGTAGGGTTAGGGTTAGAGTTAGGGTTATGGTTAGGGTACGGGTAAGGATACGTTTAGGTTTAGGAAGGCTTAGGGTTACGGTATGGGTTAGGGTTAGAGCTAGGGTTAGGGTGGGTAAGATTTAGTGTTAGGGTTAGGGTTAGTTTATGGTTAAGGGTGACGGTCCGGGTTAGGTAAGGGTTAGGGTTAGGGTTAGGGTATGGTTTAGGGTTACAGTTAGGGTAGGGTTAGAGTTAGGGTTAGGGTACGGATAAGTGGTACGGTTAGTGTTAGGGTTAGGGTGAGGGTTACGGTAAGGTTAAGTGTTAGGGCTAGGTTTAGGGTTACGTTACGGGTTAGGGTTAGGGTTAGGGTTCGGGTAAGTGTTAGGGTTAGGGTTAGGGTTAGAGTTAGGGTTAGGGTACGGGTTATGTTTACCTTTATTGTTAGGGTTATTTTTAGGGATAGGGTACATGTAAGGGTTACTGTTAGTGTTAGGGTCGGGTTAGGGTTACGATACGGGTTAAGGTTAGGCTTAGGGTTTGGGTAAGGGTTACAGTTAGAGTTAGGATTAGGGTTACGGTACGGGTTAGATTAGGGTACGGCGAAGGGTTAGGGTTAGGGTTATGGTTAGCGTTAGGGTTAGGGTTAGGGTATGAGTAGGGGTTACGTTTAGGGTACGGGTAATGGTTACTTTTAGGGTTAGGGTTAGGTTTAGGTTGAGGGTACGGGTAAGTGTTACGTTTAGGGTTAGGTTAAGGGTACGGGTAAGGGTTACGTTTAGGTTTAGGGTTAGGGTAAGGGTAAGGGTAAGAGTTACGGTTAGGGTTAGGGTTAGGATTAGGGTACGGTAAGGGTACCGTAGGGTTAGGGTTATGGTTATGGTTAGGGTTGGGTTACGATACGGGTTTGTGTTAGGGTTAGGGTTAGGTTTCGGGTTAGGGTTAGGGTTACGGTACGGGTTAGAGTTAAGGTTAGGTTTAGGGTACGGGTAACGGTTACAGTTAGGGTTAGGGTTAGGGTACAGGTAAGTGTCGTTTTAGGGTTAGGGTTAGGTTTAGGGTTAGGGTACAGGTTAGGGTTACAGTTAGGTTTAGCGTTAGGGTTAGGGTTACAGTACGGTTAGGGTTAGTGTTAGGGTTCGCGTAAGGTTTAGGGTTAGTGTTAGGGTTTGGATTAGAGTTCGGGTTATGGTTCGGGTAAGGTTTAGGTTTAGGGTTATGGTTAGCATTAGGGTTAGGGTTAGGGTACGGTTAAGGTTTAGGTTTAGGGTTAGGTTTAGGGTATGGGTATGATTATGTTTAGGTTAGGTTTAGGGTAAGGATAAGAGTTACGGATAGGGATAATGTTAGGTTTAGGGTAACTGTATGGTGTAGGGTTAGGTTTAGGGTTCGGGTAAGGGTTAGCTTTAGGGTTAGGGTTACGGTACGGTTTAAGTTTACGGTTAGGGTTAGTGTTAGTGTTATGTTTAGGGTTAGGGTTATGGTACAGGTTAGGGTTAGGCTTAGGTTTAGGGTTAGTTTTTGGTTATGGTACGGGTTAGGGTTAGGTTTAGGGTGACAGTACGGGTAAGCGTTAGGGTTAGGTTTAGAGTTCGGGTAAGGGTTAGGGTTAGGTTTAGGGTGACTGTACGGGTAAACGTTAGGGTTAGGTTTAGAGTTCGGGTAAGAATTAGGGTTAGGGTATGGGTAAGGGTTATGGTTAGGTTTAGGTTTAGGGTTAGTGATAGGTTTAGGGTAGGGTAAGGTTTACGGTTAGGGTTAGGGTTAGGGTACGGGTAAGGGTTACAGTTAGGGTTAGGATTAGGGTTACGGTACATGTTAGGGTTAGGGTTACGGTTAGGGTTCAGGAAAGGGTTATGGTTAGGGTTAGTTTTAGGTTTAGGGTTAGGGTTATGGATAGCGTGAGGGTTAGGGTAAGGGTACGTGTAAGGTTTATGGTTAGGTTTAGGGTTAGGGTACGGGTAAGGGTAAGGGTTAGGGTTAGGGTTAGTGTTAGGTTTAGGGTCCGGGTAAGGTTTACGGATAGGGTTAGGGTTAGGGTACGGGTTAGGGTTACGGTTAGGGTTAGGATTAGGGTTAGGGTTATGATATGGTTAAAGTTAGGTTCAGGGTTAGGTTTAGAGTTAGTGTAAGGGTTACGGTACGGGGTAAGTTTAGTGTTATGGTTAGGTTTCGGGTAAGGGTTAGGCTTAGCATTAGGGTTAGGGAACAGGTAAGCGTTACGATGAGGTTTACAGTTAGGTTTATGGTACAGGTTAGGTTTAGGGTTAGGGTTACGGTATGGGTTAGGTTTAGGGTTAAGGTTAGGGTTCGGGTAAGTTTATGGTTAGGGTTATGGTTAGCCTTAGGGTTAGGGTTAGGGTACGGGTAAGGATTATGGTTAGGGTTAGCGTTAGATTTAGGGTTACTGTACGGGTTAGGGTTAGGGTTATGGTTAGGGTTCGGGTAAGGGTTAGTGTTAGGGTTAGGGTTAGGGGTTCGGGTTAGGGTTAGGGTTAGTGTTAGGGTTAGGTTTAGTGTTATTGTTAGGGTTCGAATTAGGGTTTTGGTTAGTGTTAAGGTTAGGTTTAAGGCACGGATTAGGGTTAATGTTAGGGTTACTTTTAGGGTATGGTTTGGGTTGGGGCAATGTTTAGGGTTATGTTACAGGTTAGGCGAAGGTTTAGTGTTAATGTTAGGGTATGGTTTAGGTTTAGGTTTAGGTTAAGTTTAGGGTTAGGGTACGGGTTTGGGTACAGGTTAGGTTTAGGGTAATGGTACGGGTTAGGTTATGCGTAGGGTTAGGTGTGGGTATGGGCTAGGGTTTAGCTTAGGGTTAGGATTAGGATTAAGTTACATGTTAGGTTAAGTATTAGGTTATGGGGTAAGTTTAGGGTATGTTTAGGGTTAGTTTTAGGGTTAGGGTCAGGGTTAGGTTAGGTTTGGCTATGGGTTAGGGTTAGGGTTAGGGTTAGGGTATGGGTTATTTTTAGGGTTAGGGTATGGGTTAGGTGTAGTGTATGGGGACGGGTTAGGTTTAGGGTATGGGTTATTGTACTTGTTAGGGTTAGGGTACGGGTATGGGTTAGGTTATGTGTTTGGCTTATGGTACCAGTTAGGGAATGGTTTAAGGGTAGGTTACGGTATAGGTTTAGGGTTAGTTTATGTGTTAGTGTACCTGTTAGTGTTGGATTATGGGTTAGAGATAGGGTACGGGTTATTTTAAGGGTTAGGGCACAGGTTAGGTATTGGTATAGTTAGATTTAGGGGAAGGGAATGGGTCCGGTTTAGGTAATGGGTTAGGGTTATGGTTGGGTTTAGGGGTTAGGCTTTGTGTTAGGGATGAGGGTTTAGTGTTAAGTTTTGTGTAAGTGTACGGGTTAGGGTACGTGTTATATTTAGGTTTAGGGTTATGGTTATTTTATGGTTAGGGATACGGATTATGATTAGGGTATGGGGATGAGTTAGGTTTTAGGTTCGGGTCAGAGTATGGGTTAAGGTTAGGGAATGGGTACAGTTTAGGGGACAAGTTATGCTGTGGGTATTGGTATGTGTTAGGGTAAGGGTATGGGTTAGGGATTGGGTACGGGTTAGGTTACGGGTTAGGTTTAGAGTACGTGTGCGGTTTAGGGTAAGCGTTCAGTTAGGTTATGGGGGCAGGTTTGGGTTCAGGTTAAAGGTCGGGTAGGTTTAGGGTTAGGTTACTTAGGGTACGGGTTAGGTTAACGTTACGGTTAGGGTATGTGTTAGGGTATTGGTTAGAGTCAGGTAGGTTTTGGGTTAGGGTACGTGTTTGGGTTAGGGGTAAGGGGTTAAGGTTTGGGTAAGTGTTATGATTAGGGTACAGGTTAGGGTTAGGGTATGGGTATGGGTGAGGTTGTGTGTCTAAGTACAGGCCTGTTACATCCACATGCTTTACACACAATCTCTTCCAGCAGTCAACTAGCTGCGTTCTTATGGCAGTGATAACGTAGCAGTGTTCTAACTCAGTAGTTTCCAAGAATACCACTCTACTGCACCTGGAGACACCTTCCAGGTCTGCATTATTCCACTTGCGTCTCACAAGCCTCTGACAAACATCTATGGTGAAGATGTTTGAAACCTATTCTGCAGGCAGTGTGGAACTGTGAGGTACTCGGTGTGAGCTCAACATTCAGAAGTAATTTGCCTTTGGACACTGGGTTCAGCTAGCTTCTCACGTGTGTAACTTAGTATGTAACACCAGTCTAAGACAGGAATTATTAGCTCAATCGCTGGATTGAGCTTGGAGGCAATAGTCTTGTGGGACTGGAGTTTCCAATTACCTCTCCCAACACATCAGTCACACATTGTGCGTAGGCCTTTTAGGAGCACCGTGTACCTGCAAGACAGGGTGGGATGTACAGGCCATATGATCAACTCTCAGAAGTGTGTTTGCCTGCGAGGCAGATGTCTGCTACCCCCTCATACATGGGAATTAGAAGTAGATACACCCTGATTGTAGAAGGCCAATGGAAATCGCTGTATTCAACTCAGATACACGTGAGTACAGGCCTGATGCTTCCACATGCTTTTCTCACAACCTCTCCCTGCACGAAACATAAGGATGTTAGCAGCTATGTGTACAGGCAGGCAGGGTGCGTGAGGGTCCTGCCTTGAGCTCAGCTCTCAAATGGAAGCATGCATCGAAGGCAGCTTTCAACTAGCTGCGTTCTTATGGCAATGAGAACATAGCAACATTGTAAGTCAGGATGTTCTTTGAATACCGCTCTACACCACCCGGAGACACAACCAATGAAGCCTGCAGCTTTCCCCTTGAGTCCCATGAGCTTCTGACAAACATGTCTAGTGAGGGTGTTCATAACTCCATCTGCAGGCAGTGTGGAACTGGGAAGGACCGCATGTCAACTCATCTCTCAGAAGGAAGATCTGCAGAGAGACAGCTTTCAACTAGGAACTCAGGATTGGAAGTTAGTATGTAGCTCCCATCTGAGGGAGGAATTTTTCAGAAGTCGCGGGATTGAGCTAAGAGACAATAGCCGCTCAGAAATCTTACGTCCCGTATCAAGCGAAATCCTTTGGAGGCGATGCATATAGGCAGTCAGCATGTTGCAAGGACAAGCCATAAGCTCAACGCAAAGGAGTCTGCATGCCTTGCAGGCAGCATTCCGCTAGGCGTGAAATTGACCAGACACTTGGTTCTCACTCCACCGCTGTCCCGCATACAATGAAATGCTGTTGAGCTGAGCTATACAGGCAGTCAGGATGTGTGAGGTACAGGCCATAAGCTCAACTCTCAGAAGAGTGTATGCTTCGCAAGCAGATGTCTGCTAGACACTTATTGATGGGAGCTAGAACAGAGCTACCCTCGAATTGAACAAGGACATTGGCAATCGCTGTATGGAACTCAGATACACGTGAATACAGGCCTGTCACTTCCACAAGCTTTTCTCACAACCTCTTCCAGCACCTAACATAAGGATGTTATCAGCTATGTCTACAGGCATTCAGGAGGCGGGAGGGTCCTCCCCTGACCTCAGCTCTCACAAGGAAGCATGCCTAGAAGCCAGCTTTCAACTAGTTACTTTCTTATGGCATTGAGAACATAGCAGCAATGTAAGCCAGTATGTTCCATGAATACCGCTCTACACCACCTGGAGACACAACAATTGAAGCCTGCAGCTTGCCACTTGCATCCCATGGGCTTCTGACAAACATGTCTAGTGATGATGTTCGTAACTCGATCTGCAGGCAGTGTGGAACTGGGAAGGCCCGCGTGTCAGCTCAACTCTCAGAAGGAAGATCCCCAAAGAGACAACTTTCAAATAGCAACTCAGGATTGGATGTTAGTATGTACTCCCATCTGAGGGAGGAATTCCACAGAAGTCGCTGGATTGAGCTAATAGACACTTGCCTCTAAGAAATCTTGCATCCGGTATCGAACGAATCCTTTGGAAGTGAAGCGTACAGGCGGTCAGCATGTGGCAGGTACAAGCCATAAGCTCAATGCAAAGGAGTGTGCATGCCTTGCAGGTAGCAGTCTGCTAGGTGTGAAATGACCAGGCAGACACTTGGTTCTCACTCCACCGCTGTCCCGCATACAACGAAATGCTGTTGAACTGAACCATACAGGCACTCAGGATGTGTGAGGTACAGGCCATGAGCTCAACTCTCAAAAGTGTTTAGCTTTGCAGGCAGATGTCTGCTAGACACTTATTGATGGCAGCTAGAAACGAGCTACACTCGATTTGAACAAGGACGTTGGCAATCGCTGTATTGAACTCAGATAAACGTGAGTACAAGTTGTCACTTCCACATGTTTTTCTCACAACATCTCCCTGCACCTAACATAAGGATGTTAGCAGATACGTCTACAGGCAGGCAGGATGCGGGAGCGTCCTGCCCTGACCTCAGCTCTCAAATGGAAGCAGGCATCGAAGGCAGCTATCAACTAGCTGCGTTCCTACGGTCGTGAGAACGTAGCAGCATTGTAAGTCAGGATGTTCCATGAATACGGCTCTACGCTAACTGGAGACACAACCATTGAAGCCTGCAGGTTTCCCCTTGCGTCCCATGAGCTTCTGACAAACATGTCTAGTGAGGGTGTTCGTAACTCCATCTGCAGGCCGTGTGGAACTGGGAAGACCGCGTCTCAGCTGATCTTGCAGATGGAAGTTCCCCAGAGAGACAGTTTTCAACTAGGAACTCACGATTAGAAGTTAGTATGCAGCTCCCATCTGAGGGAGGAATTCCACAGAAGTCGCTGGATTGAGCTAAGAGACACTTGCCTCTCACAAAACATGTGTCCCGTATCGAGCGAAATCTTTTGGAAACGAAGCATACAGGCGGTCATCATGTGGGAGGGACAAGCCATAAACTCATTCCAAAGGAGTGTGCATGCCTTGCAGGCAGCACTCGGCTAGGCGCGAAATTGACCAGGCGGACGCTTGGTCTTCACTCCACTCTTTTCCCACATAGAACGAAATGCTGTTGAAGCGAGCCGTACAGGCAGTCATCATGTGGGAAGTACAGGCCATAAGCTCAACTCTCATAAGTGTGTATGCTTCGCAAGCAGATGTCTGCTAGATACTTATTGATGGGAGATAGAACCGAGCTACCCTCGAATTGAACAAGGACGTTGGCAATTGCTGTATTGAACTCAGATATATTTGAGTACAGGCCTGTTACTTCCACAAGCTTTTCACACAACCTCTTCCAGCACCTAACACAAGGATGCTAGGACCTATGTCTACAGGCATTCAAGAGGCGGGTGGGTCCTGCCCTGACCTCAGCTCTCACAAGGAAGCATGCGTGGATGCCAGCTTTCAACTAGCTGCGTTCTTATGGCAATGAGAACATAACAGCATTGTAAGTCAGGATGTTCTTTGAATACCGCTCTATACCACCAGGAGACACAACCATTGAAGCCTGCTGCCTCCCCCTTGTGTCCCATGGGCTTCTGACAAACATGTCTAGGGAGGATACTCGTAACTCCATCTGCAGGCAGTGTGGAACTGGGAAGGACCGCATGTCAGCTCATCTCTCAGAAGGAAGATCCGCAGAGAGACAGCTTTCAACTAGGAACTCAGGATTGGAAGTTTTGTATGTAGCTCCCATCTGAGGGAGGAATTTTCCAGAAGTCGCTGGATTGAGCTAAGAGACAATAGCCGCTCAGAAATCTTACGTCCCTTATCGAAAGAAATCCTTTGGACGCGACGCATATAGGCGGTCAGCATGTTGGAGGTACAAGCCATAAGCTCAACGCAAAGGTGGTGCATGCCTTGAGGACAGCAGTCTGCTAGGTGCGAAATGACCAGGCAGACACTTGGTTCTCACTCCACCGCTGTCCCGCATACAACGAAATGCTGTTGCACTACCCATACAGGCAGTCAGGATGTGTGAGGTACAGGCCATAAACTCAACTCTCAGTAGTGTTTAGCTTTGCAGGCAGATGTCTGCTAGACACTTATTGATAGAGCTAGAAACGAGCTATACTCAATTGGAACAAGGACGTTGGCAATCGCTGTACTGAACTCAGATACACGTGAGTACAAGTTGTCACTTCCACATGTTTTTTCACAACATCTCCCTGCACCTAACATAAGGATGTTAGCAGATACGTCTACAGGCAGGCAGGATGCGGGAGTGTCCTGCCCTGACCTCAGCTCTCAAATGGAAGCAGGCATCGAAGGCAGCTATCAACTAGCTGCATTCCTACGGTCGTGAGAACGTAGCAGCATTGTAAGTCAGGATGTTCCATGAATATGGCTCTACGCCAACTGGAGACACAACCAATGAAGCCTGCAGGTTTCCCCTTGCGTCCCATGAGCTTCCGACAAACATGTCTAGTGAGGGTGTTCGTAACTCCATCTGCAGGCCATGTGGAACTGGGAAGACCGCGTCTCAGCTGATCTTGCAGATGGAAGTTCCCCAGAGTGACAGTTTTCAACTAGGAACTCAGGATTGGAATTTAGTATGCAGCTACCATCTGAGGGAGGAATTCCACAGAAGTCGCTGGATTGAGCTAAGAGACACTTGCCTCTCACAAAACATGTGTCCCGCATCGAACGACATCATTTCGAAATGAAGCATACAGGCGGTCATCATTTGGGAGGGACAAGCCATAAGCTCATTCCAAAAGAGTGTGCATGCCTTGCAGGCAGCATTCCGCTAGGCGCGAAATTGACCAGGCAGACACTTGGTTCTCACTCCGATTTTGTCCCGCATAGTTCGAATTGCTGTTGAAGCGAGCCATACAGGCAGTCAGGATGTTTGAAGTACAGGCCATAAGCTCAACTCTCAGAAGTGTGTATGCTTCGCAAGCAGATGTCTTCTAGACACTTATTGATAGGAGCTAGAACCGAGCTACCCGCGAATTGAACAAGGACGTTGGCAATCGCTGTTTTGAACTCAGATACACGTCAGTACAGGCCTGTCACTTCCACAAGCTTTTCACACAACCTCCTCCAGCACCTAACACAAGGATGCTAGGACCTATGCCTACAAGCATTCAGGAGGCGGGAGGGTCCTGAGCTGACCTCAGCTATCACAAGGAAGCATGCGTGGATGCCAGCTTTCAACTAGCTGCGTTCTTATGGCAATGAGAACATAGCAGCATTGTAAGTCAGGATGTTCTTTGAATACCGCTGCACACCATCTGGAGACACAACCATTGAAGCCTGCTGCCTCCCCCTTGTGTCCCATGGGCTTCTGACAAACATGTCTAGGGAGGATGTTCGTAACTACACCTGCAGGCAGTGTGGAACTGGGAAGGACCGAATGTCAGCTCATCTATCAGAAGGAAGATCCGCCGAGAGACAGCTTTCAACTAGGAACTCAGGATTGGAAGTTAGTATGTAGCTCCCATCTGAGGGAGGAATTTTCCAGAAGTCGCTGGATTGAGCTAAGAGACAAAGGCTGCTCAGAAATCTTACATCCCGTATCGAAAGAAATCCTTTGGAAGCGACGCACATAGGCGGTCAGCATGTTATAGGTACAAGCCATAAGCTCACGGAAACGAGTGTGCATGCCTTGCAGGCAGCAGTCTGCTAGGTGCGAAATGACCAGGCAGACACTGGGTTCTCACTCCACCGCTGTCCCACATACAACGAAATGATGTTCAACTGAGCCATACAGGCAGTCCGGATGTGTGAGGTACAGGCCATAAGCTCAACTCTCAAAAGTGTTTAGCTTTGCAGGCAGATGTGCTAGACACTTATTAATGGGAGCTAGAAACGAGCTACACTCAATTGGAACAAGGACGTTGGCAATCGCTGTACTGAACTCAGATACACGTGAGTACAAGTTGTCACTTCCACATGTTTTTCTCACAACATCTCCCTGAACCTAACATAAGGATGTTAGCAGATACGTCTACAGGCAGGCAGGATGCGGGAGCGTCCTGCCCTGACCTCAGCTCTCAAATGGAAGCAGGCATCAAAGGCAGCTATTTACTAGCTGCGTTCCTACAGTCGTGAGAACGTAGCAGCATTGTAAGTCAGGATGTTCCATGAATTCCGCTCCACGCCAAATGGAGACACAACCAATGAAGCCTGCAGCTTTCCACTTGCATCCCATGAGCTTCTGACAAACATGTCTAGTGAGGGTGTTCGTAACTCCAACTGCAGGCCGTGTGGAACTGGGAAGGACCGCGTCTCAGCTGATCTTCCAGATGGAAGTTCTCCAGAGAGACAGTTTTCAACTAGCAACTCAGGATTGGAAGTTAGTATGCAGCTCCCATCTGAGGGAGGAATTCCACGGAAGTCCCTGGATTGAGCTAAGAGACACTTGCCTCTCACAAAACATGTGTCCCGTATCGAGCGAAATCCTTTGAAAACGAAGCATACAGGCAGTCATCATGTGGGAGGGACAAGCCATAAGCTCATTCCAAAGGAGTGTGCATGCTTCTCAGGCAGCATTCCGCTAGGCGCGAAATTGACCAGGCAGACACTTGGTTCTCACTCCGTTCCTGTCCCGCATAGAACGATATGCTGTTGATGCAAGCCATACAGGCAGTCATCATGTGGGAAGTACAGGCCATAAGCTCAACTCTCAGAAGTGTGTATGCTTCGCAAGCAGATGTCTGCTAGACAGTTATTGATGAGAGCTAGAACCGAGCTACGCTCGAATTGAACAAGGATTTTGGCAATCACTGTATTATACTCAGATACACGTGAGTACAGGCCTGTCACTTCCACAAGCTTTTCACACAACCTCTTCCAGCTCCTAACACAAGGATGCCAGGACCTATGTCTACAGGCATTCAGGAGGCGGGAGGGTCCTGCCTGACCTCAGCTCTCACACAGAAGCATGCGTGGATGCCAGCTTTCAACTAGCTGCGTTCTTATGGCAATGAGAACATAGCAGCATTGTAAGTCAGAATGTTCTTTGAATACCGCTCTACACCACCAGGAGACACAACCATTGAAGCCTGCTGCTTGCGCCTTGCATCCCTTGAGCTTCTGACAAACATGTCTAGGGAGGATGTTCGTAACTCCATCTGCAGGCAGTGTCGAACTGGGAAGGACCGCATGTCAGCTCATCTCTCAGAAAGATGATCCGCAGAGAGACAGCTTTCAACTAGGAACTCAGGATTGGAAGTTAGTATGCAGCTCCCATCTGAGGGAGGAATTTTTCAAAGTTGCTGGATTGAGTTAAGAGACACTTGCCTCTCACAAAACATGTGTCCTGTATCGAAAGAAATCATTCGGAAGCGACGCATATAGGCGGTCACCATGTTGGAGGTACAAGCCATAAACTCAGTGCAAAGGAGTGTGCATGCCTTGCAGGCAGCATTCCGCTAGGCGCGAAATTGACCGGACACTTGGTTCTTACTCCACTCTTGTCCCGCATTGAACAAAATGCTGTTGAACCGAACTGTACAGGCAGTCAGGATGTGGGAAGTACAGGCCATAAGCTCAACTCTCAGAAGCCTGTATGCTTTGCAAGCAGATGTCTGCTATACACTTTTTGATGGGAGCTAGAAACGAGCTACACTCGATTTGAACAAAGACGTTGGCAATCGCTGTATGGAACTAAGATACACGTGATTACAGGCCTGTCACTTCCACAACCTTTTCTCACAACCTCTTCCAGCACCTAACGTAAGGATGTGAGCAGCTACGTCTACTGGGAGGCAGGATGCGTGAGAGTCTTGCCCTGACCTCAGCTCTCCCAAGGAAGCATGCCTAGAAGCCAGCTTTCAACTAGTTACATTCTAATGGCATTGAGAACATAGCAGCATTGTAAGTCAGGATGTTCCATGAATACCGCTCTACACCACCTGGAGGCACAACAATTGAAGCCTGCAGCTTGCCCCTTGCATCCCATGAGCTTCTGACAAACAAGTCTAGTGAGGTTGTTCTTTTTTTTTAAATTTTCATTGATTTATGATAGTCACAGAGAGAGAGAGAGAGGCAGAGGCATACTCAGAGGATGAAGCAGGCTACATGCACCGGGAGCCCATGCATTCGATCCCGGGTCTCCAGGATCATGCCCTGGCTCAATGGCAGGCACCAAACCGCTGCGCCACCCAGGGATCCCATAGTGAGGATGTTCGTAACTCCATCTGCAGGCAGTGTGGAACTGGGAAGGACTGCGTCTCAGCTCGTCTCGCAGAAGGAAGATCCCCAAGAGACAGCTTTCAACTAGGAACTCAGGATTGGAAGTTAGTATGTAGCTCCCATCTGAGGGAGGAATTTTTCAGAAGTCGCTGGATTGAGCTAAGAGACACTTGCCTCTCACAAACTTGCGTCCCGTATCCAACGAAATCCTTTGGAAGTGAAGCATACAGGCGTTCAGCATGTGGGAGTTACAAGCCATAAACTCAGTCTAAAGGAGTGTGCATGCCTTGCAGGCACAGTCCGCTAGGTGCGAAATTGAGGAGACAGACACTTGGTTCTCACTCCGCTCCTGTTCCGCATAGACGAATTGCTGATGAAACGAACCATTCAGGCAGTCAGGATGTGGGAAGTTCAGGCCATAAGCTCAACCCTCAGAAGTGTGTATGCTTCGCAAGCAGATGTCTGCTAGACACATATTGATGGGAGCTAGAACCGAGCTACACTTGAATTGAACAAGGACGTTGGCAATCGCTGTATTGACCTCAGATACACGTGATTACAGGCCTGTCACTTCCACAAGCTTTTCACACAACCTCTTCCAGCATTTAACATAAGGATGCTAGGATCTATGTCTACTGGCAGTCAGGATGCGGGAGGGTCCTGCCCTGACCTAAGCTCTCACAAGGAAGCATGCCTAGAAGCCTGCTTTCAACTAGCTGCGTTCTTATGGCAGTGAGGCCTTAGCAGTATTTTACGATATGGGTTAGGGTCAGTAGGTTCCAAGAATACCACTCTACTGCACCTAGAGGCACCTTCCAAGTCTGCATTATTCCACTTGCGTCTCACAAGCCTCTGAAAAACTTCTATGGTGAAGATGTTCGAAACTCATTCTGCAGGTAGTGTGGAAGTGTGAGTGACTCGTGTGAGTTCAACTCTCGGAAGTAAGTTCCCTTTTGACACTGCATTCAGCTAGCTTCTCACGTATGTAACTTATGTAGCACCAGTCTAAGACAGGAATTACCAGGAAATCGCTGGATTGAGCTTGGAGGCACTAGTCTTGTGGGCCAGAAATTTCCCTTTACGTCTCCCAACACTTCATCACGCATCGAGCCTAGGCCTTTTAGGAGCGACGTGTACCCGCAGGCAGGATGTGGGAGGCACAAGCAATATGATCAACTCTCTGAAGTGTGTATGCCTGTGAGGCAGATATCTGCTACCCACTCATACATGGGAGTTAGAACCTAGCTACACTCTAATTGAAGAAGGCAGGTGGAAATCACTGTTTTCAACAAGATACACCTTAATACAGGCCTGATGCTTCCACATGCATTTCTCACTACCTCTCCCAGCACCTAACATAAGGATGTTAGAAGCTATGTCTACAAGCAGTTAGGATGTGGGAGGGTCCTGCCTTGAGCTCAAATCTCAAAAGGAAGCAAGCCTCAAAGGCAGCTTAACCCTAGCTTCATTCTTATGGCCGTGAGAATGTAGTTACATTGTAAGTAGAGGTTCCATGTATGCCACTCTACTGCACCTGGAGACACAAGCATTGAAGCCTGCAGGTAGCCCATTGTGTCCTATCAGTTTCTGAAAAACATGTCTATTGAGGATGTTCGAAATTCCATCTGAAGGCCGTGTGGAACTCGGAGGGACTGGGGGTGAGCTCGACTCTGGGAATTTATGGATTAGGGAAAGCAATAGGGGAGGGTTAGATTATGGGTTAGGTTTAGGGTACGGGCTGTTTTATGTAACGGGTGAGCATTAGAGTTAGGGTTAGGGACAGTACTTAGATTAGGGTAAGTGTTAGGTTTAGGGTTTAGGTTTAAGGTTAGGATATGGGTTCGAAGACGGGTTAGGGTTATGGTTTGGTTAGGGTACAGGTTAGGGTTACAGGACGGGTTAGGGTTAGGGTTAGGGTTAGTTTTAGGGTATGGGTAAGTGTTAGGGTTAGGGTTAGGTTTAGTGTTAGGGTACAGTAAGGGTTATGGTGAGGTTTAGGTTTAGGGTTAGGGTTACGTTTAGGATTAGGGTATGGCTAATGGTTATGGTTAGGGTTAGGGTTAGGGTTAGCTTAGGGTAGGGTATGGGTAAGGGTTATGGTTAGGGTTAGGGTAAGGAGGGTTAGTGTTAGGCTTAGGGTATGGGTAAGGGTTACAGTTACGGTTAGGGTAAGGGTTAGGGTTAGGGTTATGGTACGGGTTAGGGTTAGGGTTAGGATTTGGGTAAGGGTTAGGGTTAGGGTTAAGGTTAGGGATATGTTTAGTGGAAGGTTAAGGGTACGGTTAGGGTTAGGGTTAGGGGTTGGGTTACAGTACGGGTAAGGGTTAGGGTTACATTTAGAGTTAGAGTTAGGTTTAGGGTTAGGGTATGGATAAGGGTTAGGGTTAGTGTTAGGGTAGGATATGGGTAACGGTTACGTTAAGGGTTAGGGTTAGGGCTAGGGTGCGGGTAAGCATTACTGTTAGGGTTAGGGTTAGGTTTAGGGTTAGGGTACGGGTAAGGGTTAGAGATAGTGTTAGGGTTCGGGTAAGGTTTAAGTTGAGGGTTATGGGTAGGGTACGGGTAAGGGTTACCCTTTGAGTTAGGGTTAGGTTTAGTGTTACCTGACGGGTTAGGTAAGGGTTAGGTTAGGGTATGGGTAAGGGTTACGGTTAGGGTTAGGTTTAGGGTTAGGCTACGGGTAAGTGTTACGGTTAGGGTAGTGTTAGGGTTAGGGTTAGGGTACGGGTAAGGGTTACGAATAGGGTTAGGGTTAGGTGAAGCCTTAAGATACGGGTTAGGGTTAGGGTTCGGGTAAGGGTTAAGTTGAGAGTTAGGGTTAGGGTACGGGTAAGGGTTATGGTTAGGTTTAGGGTTAGATTTAGGGTTAGGTTTCGGGTAAGGGTTAGCGTTAGGGTTAGGTTTAGGGCACGGATAAGGGTTACGGTTAGTGTTAGCGTTAGGTTTATTGTTAGGGTTATGGTTCGGGTAAGTGTCAGTGTTAGGGTTAGGGTTAGGGTTAGAGTACGGGTAAGGGTTACGTTAGGTTTACGTTTAGGTTTAGGGTAAGGGTTACGTTACGGGTTATGGTTAGTTTTAGGGTACGGGTACGGGTACGGGTTAGGGTTATGGTACGGTTTAGGATTAAGGTTAGGTTTAGGGTATGGGTAAGGGTTAGGGTTAGTGTACGGGTTTGGGTTACGGTTAGTGTTAGGGTTAGAGTTAGGTTTAGTGTACGGGTGGTAAGGGTTATGGTTAGGGTTCGGTTTAGGGTTAGGGTTACGATATGGGTTAGGGTTATGTTAGCATTAGGGTTCGTGTTAGGGTTAGGATAAGGGTTAGGGTTAGTGTCAGGGTACACATAAGGGTTACGGTTGGATTTAAGGTTAGGGTTAGGGTTGAGGTTAGGGTTACGTTATGGTTAAGGGTTAGGGTTAGGGTTAGGTTTCAGTTAAGTGTTAGGGTTCGGTTTAAGGTAAGGGTAAGCATTACGGTTAGGGTTAGTGTTAGGGTTAGGGTTAGGGTTAGGGTACGGTAAGTGTTATGGTTACGGTTAGGTTTACGTTTAGGGTTACAGTACGAGTTAGTGTTAGGGTTAGGGTTAGGGTTAGGGTTAGGGTAAGTTTTAGGGTTAGAGTTATGTTTAGGGTACGGGTAAGGGTTACGGTTAGGGTTAGGGTAAGGGTTAGGTTTAAGGTTCCGTAAGGGCTACGATTAGGGTTAGCGTTAGTGTTAGGGTTAGTGTTATGGTTCAGGTTAGGTTTAGGGTTCCGGTTAAGGTTAGGTTTAGGGTTAGGTTACGGGTTAGAGTACGGGTTAGAGTTAGGGTTATGGTACGGTTTAGGATTAAGGTTAGGTTTAGGGTATGGGTAAGGGTTAGGGTTAGTGTATGGGTTTGGGTTACGGTACAGTTTAGGGTTATGTTTCGGGTAAGAGTTAGGGTTAGTTTTAGGGTTAGGTTAGGGTACTGGTAAGAGTTATGGTTCGGGTTAGGGTAAGGGTGTGGGTTAGGGTTAGGGTTACTGTATGGGTAAGTATTAGGGTTAGGGATAGGTTTATGGTAGGGGTAAGGGTCACGGTTAGGGTTAAAGTTATGGCTAGTGTTAGGGTCAGGTTTAGGTTTAGGGTTAAGGTACGGGTTAAAGTTAGAGTTAGGGTTATAGTTAGGGTTAGTTTTAGTGTTAGTGATCATGTTAGGTTTATGGTTAGGGAGGGTAAGGCGGGTAAGGTTTACGGTATGGTTAGGGTTAGGGTTAAGGTTAGGTTTTGGGTACGGGTAAGTGTTACTGTGAGGGTTAGGTTTAGGGTTAGTGTTACTGGACAGGTTAGGGTTAGGGGTAGAATTAGTGTTAGGGTTACGTTTAGGGTTAGGGTACAGATAACGTTTACGTTTAGGGTTAGGGTTATGCTTAGGCTTAGGGTTAGGGTTAGGGTTATGGTATGGGTTAGGGATAGGGTTTGGGTTAGGGTTAGGGTTAGGGTTAGGGTTAGGTTTAGGGTTAGGGTTAGGTTTAGGGTTAGGGTTAGAGTTACGGATTGGGTTATGGTTAGGTTTAGGGTTAGGGTTATGGTACAGGTTAGAGTTAGGGTTAGGGATAGGGTAAGGGTTAGAGTTAGGGTCAGGGTTAGGGTACGGTTAAGGGATATGGTTAGGGTTAGGGTCAGGGTTAGCGTTACGGTATGGGTTAGGTTTAGGGTTAGGGTTAGGGTTAGGGTATGGGTAAGGGTTACGGTTAGGGTTAGGTTTATTTTTAGGGTTATGGTTCGGGTAAGGGTCAGGGTTAGGATTAGGTTTATGGTTAGAGTACGGGTAAGGGTTAGGTTAGGGTTACGTTTAGGTTTTGGGTCAGGGTTACGGTACGGTTTATGGTTAGGGTTAGAGTTACGGTACGGGTTAGGTTTACGGTTAGGGTTAGGTTAGGGTTAGGTTTAGTGTAAGGGTAAGGGTTATGCTTACGGTTCGTGTTAGGGTTAGGGTTATGAAACGGGTTAGGGTTATGTTAGGGTTAGGGTTCATTTAAGGGTTAGGATTAGGTTTAGGGTTAGTGTCAGTGTACAGGTAAGTGTTACGGTTAGATTTAGGGTTAGGGTTAGGGTTGAGGTTAGGGTTACGGTATGGGCAAGGGTTAGGGTTAGGGTTAGGGTTAGGTTTCGGTTCAGGGTTAGGGTTAGGATTAAGGTAAGCGTTACGGTTAGGATTAGTGTTAGGGTGAGGGTTAGGGTACGGGTAAGGGTTACGGTTAGGGATAGGGTTAGCTTTAGGGTTATGGTACGGGTTAGTGTTAGGGTTAGGGTTAGGGTTCAGGTAAGGGTTAGGGTTAGGGTATGGTAAGGGTTACGGTTAGGGTTAGGGTTAGGGTAAGGTTTAGGGTTAGGGTTCGGGTAAGGGTTATGATTAGGGTTAGGGTTAGTGTTAGGGTTAGTGTTACGGATTGGGTTAGGTTTAGGGTTAGGGTTAGGGTTAGGTTCGGGTTACGCTATGGGTTAGGGTAAGGGTTAGGGTTAGGTTTAGGGTTAGGTTTAGGGTTTGGGTAAGGTTTATGTTTAGTGTTAGCTTTAGGGTGTGGGTAAGGGTTATGGTTAGCGTTAGGTTTCGGGTTAGGGTTAGGGTACGGTTAAGGTTACGGTTATGGTTAGGGTTAGGGTTACGTTTAGGGTTACGGTCTGTGTTAGGGTTACGATAGGGTTAGGGTTCGGGTAAGGGTTAGGGTTAGGCTTAGGGTTAGGGTACCGGTAAGGGTTATGGTTAGGGATTGGGTAAGGTTAGGGTTAGTGTATTTGTAAGGGTTACGGTTAGGGTTAGGGTTAGGTTTAGGGTTACCGTACGGGTTAGGGTTAGGGTTCGGGTAAGGGTTATGTTTAGGGTTACGGTTAGGGATATGTTTAGGGGACTGTAAAGGGTTATGGTTAGGGTTAGGGTTAGTGTTAGGGTTTGGTTTACGGTACGGGTAATGGATAGGGTTACGTTTACATTTAGAGTTAGGTTTAGGGTTAGGGTCGGGTAAGGGTTAGGGTTAATGTTAGGGTAGGGTACGGGTAAGGGTTACGGTAAGGATTAGGGTTATGTTTAGGGTACGGGTAAGCGTTACGGTTAGGGTTAGAGTTAGGTTTAGTGTTAGGGTACGGGTAAGGTTTACTCTTTGAGTTATGGTTAGGATTAGTGTTACCGTACAGGTAAGTGTAAGGCTTAGGTTTAGGGTACGGGTAAGGGTTACGGTTAGGGTTAGAGTTAGGTTTAGGGTTAGGGTTCGGGTTCAGGTAAGGGTTACGGTTAGGGTTAGGGTTAGGTTAAGGGTTATGGTACGATAAGGGTTAGGGTTTGGTAAGGGTTAGTGTTAGGTTTAGGGTTAGCGTTAGCTTAAGGATTAGGTTACGGGGAAGGGTTACGGTAAGGGTTAGGGTTAAGGTTAGGGTTAGGGTATGGGTAAGGGTTACGCTTATGTTTAGGATTAGGGTTAGGGTTACGGTACGGGTAAGGGTTAGGGTTCGGTTTAGTTTTAGGGTTATGGTACGGGTTAGTGTTAGGGTTAAGGTTTGGGATCGGGTAATGGTTAGGTTTAGTGTTAGGGTATAGGATACAGGTAAAGGTAACGTTACGGTAAGGGTTAGGGTTAGTGTTAGGGTTAGGGTTAGGGTTAAGGTTACAGAACGGGATAGGTTTAGGATTAGGGTTAGAGTTCGGGTAAGGTTTAGGGTTAGGTTTAGGGTTAGGTTACGGGTAAGGGTTATGGTTAGGGTTAGGGTTAGGGTTAAGGTTAGGGTTAGGGTTAGGTTTAGGTTTACGGTACGGGTTACGGTGCAGGTTAGGGTTAGGGTATGGGTAAGGGTTAGGTTTAAGTTTAGGGTACGGGTAAGTGTTACGGTTAGGTTTAGGGTTAGGTAAGGGTTAGTGTTATGGTACAGATTAGGGTTAGAGTTAGGGTTAGGGTTAATATGTGGGTAAGGGTTACAATTAGGGTTAGGATTAGGGTTAGGGTTAGTGCTAGGGTTATGGTACGGGTTAGGGTTAGGGTTAGGGTTAGGTTTAGGTTTAGGTTTCAGGGAAGGGTTGGTTTTAGGTTTAGGGTTAGTGTATGGGTAAGGGTTACAGTTAGGGTTAGGGTAAGGTTTAGGGATAGTTTACGGGTAAGGGTTACGGTTAAGGTTAGGTTTAGAGTTAGGGTAAGGATACAGGTAGGGTTAGGTTAAGATTAGGGTTCAGTAATGGTTAGGGTTAGGGTTAGCGTTAGGGTTAGGGTTACATTTCGGGTAAGGTTTACGGTAAGGTTTAGGGGTAGGGTTAGTGTTAGTGTATGGTTAAGGGATACGGTGAGTGTTAGGGTTAGGGTAGGGTTACGGAACGGGTTAGGGTTAGGGTAGGGTTATGGTACGGGTTAGCGTTAGGGTTAGGTAAGGGTACGGATTAATATTAGGTTTGGGTTGGGGTTCGGGTAAGTGTTAGGTTAAAAGTTATGGTTAGTGTACGGTAAGGGTTACGGTTAGGTTTAGGTTTAGGGTTAGGTTTATGGCTACGGTTACGGTACAGGTTAGATTTAGGGTTAGAGTTAGGGTTCGGGTAAGGGTTAGGGTTAGGGTTAGGGTACGGGTAAGGGTTACGGTTAGGGTTAGGTTTAGGTTAAGTGTTACGGTGTGTTTTAGAGTTAGGATTAGGGTTAGGGTTCGGGTAAGGGTTAAGCTGAGAGTTACGGTTAGCGTACGGGTAATGGTTATGGTTAGTTTTAGGGTTAGAGTTAGGGTTAGGTTTAGGGTTAGGGTTTGGGTAAGGGTTAGGGTTAGGGTTAGGTTTAGGATACGGGTAAGGGTTAGAGTTAGGTTTAGCGTTAGGTTTATTGTTAGGGTTATGGTTCGAGAAAGGGTCAGGGTTAGGTTTAGGGTTAGGGTTAGATTACGGGTAAGGGTTAGGTTAGGGTTAGGTTTAGGTTTAGGGTCAGGGTTATGGTAGGGGTTAGGGTTAGGTTTAGGTTTAGGGTTAGGGTTACGGTAGGGGTTAGGTTTGGTTAGGTTTAGGGTTAGGGTTAGGGTTAGGTTTAGTGTACTATTAAGGTAAGGGTTATGGTTAGGGATCGGGTTAGGATTATGTAAGGGTTAGGGTTTGTGTAACGGTTAGGATTAGGGTGAGGATTAGTGTCAGGGTACAGGTAAGGGTTACGGTTAGATTTAGGGATAGGGTTAGGGTTAGGGTTGAGATTAGGGTTACGGTACGGGTAAGGGTTAGGGTTAGGGGTAGGCTTAGGTTTCGGGTAAGGGTTAGGGTTAGGGTAAGGGTAAGCGTTATGTTTAGGGTTAGGGTTAGTGTTAGGGTTAGGGTTAGGGTTAGGGTACAGGTCAGGGTTACGGTTAGGGTTAGGGTTAGGTTTCGGGTTACGGTACGGGTTAGTGTTACGCTTAGGGTTAGGGTTAGGGTTACGGTATGGTTAAGGTTTACCATTAGGGAAAGGGTTAGGGTTAGGGTTAGGGTACGGGTAAGGGTTACAGTTAGGGTTAGGTTTAGGGTTATGGTACGGGTTAAGGTTAGGGTTAGGATATCGTTTCGGGTTTGGGTTAGGTTTAGGGTTCGGGTAAGGATTAGGTTTAGGGTTAGGATTAGGGTACGGGTAAGGGTTATTGTTAGGTTGAGGGTTAGGGTTAGGATTATTGTTAGGGTATGGGTAAGGTTTACAGTTAGGGTTAGGGTAAGGGTTAGGGTTAGGTCTCGGGTAAGTGTTATGATTAAGGTTAGGGTTAGGGTTATGGTTAGGGTACGGGTAAGGTTTACGGTTAGCGTTAGGGTTAGGGTTAGGGTTAGCGTTACTGTTAGGGTTAGTGTTATGGTTCGTTTTAAGTTAAGGGTTAGGGATAGGGTTAGGTTTACAGTATGGGTTAGGATTAGGGTAAGGTTTAGGTTTAGGGTTAGGTTTAGGGTATCGGTAAGCTTTATGTTTAGTGTTATGGTTAGGGTGTGGGTAAGGGTTATGGTTAGCATTAGGGTTTGGGTTAGGGTTAGGGTACGGGGTATGGTTGCGGTTAGGTTTAGGGTTAGGCTTACGGTTAGGGTTACGGTCTGGGTTAGGGTTAGTTTAGGGTCAGGGTTCGGGTAAGGGTTAGATTTAGGGTTATGGTTAGGGTACAAGTAAGGGTTACGTTTAGGGTTAGGGTTATGGTTAGGGTACGAGTAAGGGTTACGTTTAGGGTTAGGGTTAAGGTTAGGGTACGTGTAAGGGTTACAGTTAGGGTTAGTTTTAGGGTGGGTTAGTGTTAGGGTTAGGATACGGTAAGTGTTATGGTTAGTGTTACAGTTAGGGTCAGTGTTAGAGGTAGGGTTAGGATACTGGTAAGGGTTATGGTTAGGATTAGGGTTAGGGTTAGGGTTGGGTTAGGGTTAGGGTTAGTGTTCGGGTAAGGGTTAGGGTTCGGGTTAGGTTTGGGTACGGGTAAGGGTTACGGTTAGGGTTAGGGTTAGGTTTAGGTTTGTGTTAGTGTTACGGTTCGGGTTAGGGTTAGGGTTAGGTTTAGGGTTAGGGTTATGGTACGGGTTAGGGTTAGGCTTAGATTACGGGAAGCACACGGGTTAGAGTTAGGGTTACGCATTGGTAAGGGTTAGGGTTAGGGTAAGGGTTAGGTATGGGTAAGGGCTATGGTTAGGGTTAGGGTTAGGGTTAAGTTTAGGGTTAGCTTTAGGATTAGGTTTACGGTACGGGTTACGGTTATGGTTAGGCTTAGGGTATGGGTAAGGGTTAGGTTTAAGTTTAGGGTACGGTAAGGTTTATGGTTAGGTTTAGAGTTAGGTAAGGGTTAGGGTTACGGTAAAGGTAGGTTAGGGTTAGGTTATGGGTAAGGGTTAGGGTTAGGTTTAGGGTTAGGATACGGGTAAGGGTGGTTTTGGGTTAGTGTTAGGTTTAGGTTTAGGATTACAGTTCGGGTTAGGGTTAATGTTAGGGTTAGGGTTCAGGTAAGAGTAAAGTTTAGGGTTATGGTTAGAGTACGGTTAAGGGTTACAGTTAGGGTTAGGGTTAGGGTTAGGGTTAGTTTAAGTCTTAGGGATAGGGTTAGGGTTACGATACGGGTAAGGTTTAGGGTTAGGTTTAGAGTTAGGTTTAGGTTTAGTGTTAGGGTTCTGGTAAGGGTTCAGTTAGGGATAGGGTTAGGGTATGGGTAATGGTTACTGTTAGGGTTAGGGTTAGGGTTAGGGTTAGGGTTAGTTTTAGGGTTAGGGTTAGGGTTAGGTTTAAGGTTAGAGTAATGGTATGCGTTAGTGTTAGGGTTAGTGTTACGGTTAGGGTTCGGGTAAGGGTTACGGTAGGGGTTAGGGTTAGGCTTAGATTATGGG
Organism: Otocyon megalotis megalotis; assembly: GCA_017311455.1. Taxonomy (NCBI): domain Eukaryota; kingdom Metazoa; phylum Chordata; class Mammalia; order Carnivora; family Canidae; genus Otocyon; species Otocyon megalotis. Next base: position 61,719 of record JAEUCK010005297.1, read on the forward strand.
TAAGCGTTACTGTTATGGTTAATGTTAGGGTTAGCTTAGGGTACAGTTAAGGTTTACGGTTATTGTTAGAGTTAGGGTTAGTGTTCGGGTCAGGGTTAGGGTTAGGGTTAACGTATGGGTAAGGGTTACAGTTAGGGTTTGGATTAGGGTTAGGGTTAGGGTTACAGTACGGGTTAGGGTTAGGGCTAGGGTTAAGGTTACGGTACAGTTTAAGGTTAGGGTTAGGGTTAGGTTTAGGGTTAGGGTTCAGGGAAGGGTTGGTTTTAGGTTTAGGGTTAGTGTAAGGGCAAGGATTACATTAGGGTTTGGGTAAGGTTTAGGGTTAGTTTATGGGTAAGGGTTACTATTAGGGTTAAGGTTAGGGTTAGTTAAGGATACGGGTTACAGTTAGGGTTAGGCTTAGGTTTACGGTTAGGATACGGGTAAGGTTTACCATAAGGGTTAGGGTTTGGTTTGGGTTATGGTACGGGTTAGGGTTAGGTTTAGGGTTAGGGATCGGTAAGGGTTAGGGTTAGGGTTAGTGTTAGGTTTAGGGTTAGGGTACTGGTAATGTTTACGGTAAGGTTTAGGGGTAGGGTTAGGGTTAGTGTATGGGTAAGGGTTACGGTGAGGGTTTGGGTTAGGGTAAGGGTTACAAACGGGTTAGGGTTAGGGTTAGGGTTAGTTTTCGGGTAGGGTATGGTACGGGTTAGCGTTAGGGTTAGGGTTAGGGTTAGGGTACAGGTTAGTGTTAGGTTACGATTTGGGTTCGGGTAAGGGTTAGGTTTACGGTTAGGGTTAGGGTACGGTAAGGTTTACGGTTCGGGTTAGGGTTATGGTTAGGTTTAGGTTTACGGAAACGGTACGGGTTAGGTTTAGGGTTAGAGTTAGGGTTCGGGAAAGGGTTAGGGTTAGGGTTAGGGTTATGGCAGGGTACGGGTAAGGGTTACGGTTAGTGTTAGGTTTAGGCTTAGGTTTAGGGTACGAGTAAGAGTTACGGTTAGGGTTAGATTTAGGGTTAGGGTTACGGTACGGGTTAGTGTTTGGTTTAGGGTTAGGGTTTGGGTAAGGGTTAGGGTTAGACTTAGGGTTAGGGTACGGTTAAGGGTTACGGGTAGGGTTAGGTTTAGGGTTAGCGTTAGGGTTAGGTGTACGGTTAGTGTTAGGGTTTGGGTAAGAGTTAGGGTTAGGGTTAGGGTATGGGTAAGGGTTACAGTTAGGGTTATGGTTAGGGTTATGTTTAGGATTATGGTACGGTTAAGGTTTACAGTTAGGGTTAGGGTTAGGATTAGGGTTACGGTACGGGTTATGGTTAGGTTTATGGTTCGGGAAAGGGATAGGTTTAGGGTTAGGGTTACGGTACGGTTTAGTATTAGGGGTAGGGTTAGGGAATGGGTTAGGTTTAGGGTTAGAGTTAGGGTATGGGTAAGGTTTACTGTTAGGGTTAGGATTAGGGTTAGGCTTAGGGATAGGGTTAGGTTTAGGGTACGAGTAAGATTTACGGTTAGGGTTAGGGTTAGTGTTAATGTTATGGAATGGTTTAGGGTTATGGTTAGGTTTCGGTTTTGGGTAAGGTTTACTGTTAGGGTGAGGTTTAGGGTATGGGTAGGGGTTAGGGTTGGGGTTAGTGTTAGTTTTAGGGTTAGGGTATGGGTAAGGGTTACTGTTAGGGTTAGGGTTAGGGTTACAGTACGGGTTTGGGTTAGGGTTGGGGTTAGGGTTCGTGTAAGGGTTAGGCTTAGGTTTAGCATTAGGGTAGGGTTAGGGTTACAGTATATGCCACGGATAGGGTTTGGGTTAGGGTTAGGGTTAGGTTAGTGATAGGGTTAGTGTTAGGGTTACATTACGGTTTAGGGTTAGGGTTAGGGTTCGTTAGGTTTAGGGTAAGGGTTAGGGTTAGTGTTAGGATAGGGCCTAGGGTTACAGTTAGGGTTAAGTTTAGGGTTATGGTATGGGTAAGGGTGAGGGTTAGGGTTAGGGTTAGGGTTAAGTTACGGGTTTGAGTTAGGGTTAGTGTTAGGTTTCGGGTAAAGTTTGGGTTAGGGTTAGGTTTAGGTCTAGGGGTAGGTTTAAGCCTGTGTACAAGTAAGGGTTACTGTTAGGGTTAGGGTTAGGGTTAGGGTTAGGGTTATGGTACGGGTAAGGGTTACGGTAAGGGTAAGTGTTAGGGTTATGTTACGGGTGAGGTTTATGGTTAGGGTTCGGGCAACGTTTAGGGTTAGGGTTAGGGTTAGGGTACGGCTAATGGTTATGTTTAGGGTTAGTCTTTGGTTTAGAGTTACGGTACGAGTTAGGGTTCGGCTTAGGGTTAGGTTTTATGTAAGGGTTAGTGTTAGGGTAGGGTTAGGGTACGGGTCAGGTTTACAGTTAGTTTTAGGGTTAGGTTTAGGGTTAGGTTTATGGCACGGGTTAGGGTTAGGTGTATGGTATGGGTTAGGTTTATGGTTAGGGTTAGTGTTCGGGTAAGGGTTAGGGTTAGGTTTAAGGTTAGGTTCAGGGTACGTGTAAGGGTTTAGGATAGGCTTAGTGTTAGGGTATGTTTATTGGTAAGGGTTACAGTTAGGGATAGAGTTAGTGTTAGTTTTAGGGTTAGGGTACGGGTAAGGTTTTTGGTTAGGGTTAGGGTTAGGGTTACGGTACGGGATAGGGTTAGGGTTAGGGTTAGGGTAACAGTTAGGGTTAGGTTTAGGGTTATGGTACGCGTTAGGGTTAGTGTTAGGGTTAGGTTTATGTTCGGGTAAGGGTTAGGGTTGGGGTTAGGATACGGGTAAGGGTTATGGTTAGGGTTAGGGTTAGGGTTAGGGTTACGATTAGGTTTAGAGTTACAGTACAGGTTAGGGTTAGGGTTAGTGTTAGGGTTCGGGTAAAGGTTAGTTTTAGGGTAGGGTTAGGGTACGGGTGAGGCTTACAGTTAGGTTTAGGGTTAGCTTTACAGTTAAGGTTAGGTTTACGGTAAGATTTAGGGTTAGGGTTAGGGTTCGGGTAAGGGTTATAGTTAGGGTTATTGTCAGGTTTAGGGTACGGGTAAGCGTTAGGTTTAGGGTTAAAGTTAGGGTTAGGGTAGTGGTTAGGTTTACATTTAGGGTTAGGGTTAGTGTTTGGGTACGTGCAAGGGTTACGGTTAGGGTTAGGGTTAGGTTTAGTTTACAGGTATGGGTTACGGTTCAGTGAGGGTTAGGGTTATGGTACGATTAAGGGTTAGGTTTAGGGTTAGGGTTAAGTTTCGGGTAACGATTAGGGTTAGTGTTAGGGTTAGGGTTAGGGTTATGGTTCGGGTAACAGTTAGGGTTAGGGTTAGGTATAGGTTTAGGGTACGGGTAAGGGTTACGTTTAGGGTGAGGGTTAGAGTTAGGTTTAGGTTTAGTGTACGGGTAAGGGTTATGGTTTGGGCTGGGATTAGGGTTAGGGTCACGGTATGGGTTAGGATTAGGGTTAGGGCTCGGGTAATGATTAGGGTTAGGGTTCGAGTTAGAGTTAAGTTTTGGGTTACGGTACGGGTTACGTTTAGGGTTAGGGTTAGGGTTATGTTTCGGTGAAGGTTAGGGTTAGGGTTAGGTTTACAGTACTGGTAAGGGTTACCGTTAGGGTTAGGGTTAGGTTTAGGGTTAGGATTAGGGTTAGGGGTACGGTACGGGTTTGGTTAAGGTTGCATTAGGGTTAGCGATAGGGTTAAGGTTTGGGTAAGGTTTAGGGTTAGGGATAGGGTTAGTGTACACGTAAGTGTTACGGTTAGTGTTAGGGTTACTGTTAGGTTTAGGGTTAGGTTACGGGTAAGGGTTACATTTAGGTTTACAGTTAGGGTTATGGTACCGGTAAGTGTTAAGGTTAGGGTTAGGTTTAGAGTAATGGTACCCATTAGGATTAAGGTTAGGGTTAGGGTTTATTACGGGTAAGGGTTAAGGTTCGGTTTATGGTTACGTTTAGGGTACGGGTTAGGGTTAGGTTTAGGGTTAGTGTTAGGGTTAGGGTTAGGGTTCGGGTAAGGGTTAGGATTACGGTTAGGGTTAGGTTACGGGTAAGGTTTACAATTAGAGTTGGTGTTAGGGTTATATTTACGGTTAGGTTTAGGGTTAGGCTTAGGGTGAGGGTTATGGTTAGGGTTACGATACAGGTTAGGGTTAGGGTTAGAGTTAGTGTTAGGTTTATGGTTAGTGTTAAGTTTCGGTTGAGGGTTAGGGTTAGGGAACGGGTATGTGTTACGGTTATGGTTATGGTTAGGGTTATGGTACGGGTTATGGTTAGGGTTAGGGGTAGGGTTAACTTTAGGGGAAGCGTAAGGCTTACAGTTAGCATTAGGGGTAGTGTTAGGTTTAGGGTTAGGGTATGGGTAAGGGTTACGGGTAGGGTTAGGGTTAGGGTTAGGGTACAGGTAAGTGTTTCGGTTAGGTTTAGTGTTAGGGTTAGGGTTAGGGTTAGGGTTTGGTTTGGTAAGGGATAGGGTTAGGGTTAGGGTTAAGGTATAGGTAAGCATTACGGTTAGGGTTAGGGTAGGGTTACGGTACCATTTAGGGTTAGAGTTAGGGTTTGTGTAAGGGTTAGGGTTAGGTTTAGGGTTAGGGTACAGGTAAGGGTTACAGTTAGCATTAGGTTTAGGGTTAGGGTTAGGGTTGTGGTAAGGGTAAGAGTTACAGTTAGGTTTAGAGTTAGGTTTGGGTTACGGTATGGGTTAGGGTTAGGTTTAGGGTTAGGGTAAGCGTTAGGGTTAGGGATAGTTTTTGTACGGGTAATGGTTACGGTTAGGGTTAGGGTTAGGATTAGGGTACGGGTAAGTGTTACGTTTAGTTTTTGGGTTAGGTTTAGGGTACTGGTAAGGGTTACGGTACGGGTTAGGTTTAGGGTTAGAGTTAGGTTTACGGTATGGGTGAGGGTTCGGTCAGTCTTCGGGTAAGGGTTAGGGTTCGGGTATGTGTAAGGTTTCGGTTAGTGTTCCGTTTAGGGTTAAGGTACGAGTACCGGTTACAGTTAGCCTCGGGTTAGATTAGGGTACGGGGGTAAGTGTTACGGTTAGGGTTACAGTTATGGTACGGGTAAGGATTAGGGTTAGTTTTTGGGTATGGATTAGGGTTAGGGTTAGGTTAGGTTTACGGTTAGGGTACGGGCAAGTGTTAGGTTTAGGGTTAGGGTTACGGTACGGGTTAGGGTTAGGTTTAGTGTTCGGGGAAGGGTAAGGGTTAGGTTTGGGTTAGGGTACGGTACGGTTACGTTTAGGGTTAGGGTTAGGGTTACGTTTAGGGTTAGGGTTATGGTATGGGTTAGGGTTATGGTTAGGGATATGGTTATAGTTAGGGTTTGGTTAAGGGTTACGGTTAGGGTTAGGGTACGGGTAAGGGTTACGGCTCGGTTCGGGTTAGGTTTAGGGATAATGTTAGGGTTAGGGTACTGGTAAGTGGTACGGTTAGGGTTAGGGTTAGGGTTACGGTACGGTATAGGGTTAGGGTTTGGGTTAGAGTTACGGTACAGGTTAGGTTAGGGTTAGGGTTCGGGTAAGGGTTAGGTTTAGTGTTAGGATTAGGGTTAGGTTACGTGTAAGGGTTACGGTTTGGGTCAGGGTGAGGGTTAGGATTACGGTTAGGGTTAGGGTACAGGTAAGTGTTACGGTTTGGATTAGGGTTAGGGTTATGCTACGGGTTAGGGTTAGGGATAGTGATAGGGTTAAGTTTAGGGTACGGGTAAGGCTTACGGTTAGGGTAAGTGTTAGGGTTAGAGTACGGGTAATGTTTACGGTTAGTTTAGGTTTAGGGTTAGGTGTAGGGTTATGGTATGGGTTAGGGTTAGGGTTAGGGTTAGGGTAAGGGTTAGGTTTAGTGTTAGGATTAGGGTTAGGGTACGTGTAAGGGTTACGGTTTGGGTCAGGGTGAGCGTTAGGATTACGGTTAGGTTTAGGGTACACGTAAGAGTTACGGTTTGGATTAGGGTTAGTTACGCTACAGTTTAGGGTTAAGGTTAGGGATAGTGATAGAGTTAAGTTTAGGGTAAGGGTAAGAGTAATGGTTAGGATAAGTGTTAGGGTTAGTTTAAGGGTTAGGGTTAGGGTACGCGTAAGGTTTGCGGTTAGTTTTAGGTTTTGGGTTAGGTGTAGGTTTACCGTATGGGTTAGGGTTAGGGTAAGGGTTAGCATTAGTGTTAGTGTTAGGGTAAGGGTACAGGTAAAGGTTAGGGTTATGGTTAGGTTTAGGGTTAGGTTTACGGTACAGGTTAGGGTTAGGGTGATGGTTAAGATTCGGGTAAGCGTTCGGTTTAGGGTTAGGGGTAGGTTTAGGGTACGTGTAAGGGTTTCGGTTAGGGTTAGGGTTAGGGTTAGGGTTCGGGTTTGTTTTTGGGTTAGGGTTAGGATTAGGATTCGGGTAAGGGTTAGGGTTAGGGTTAGGGTATGGTCAATTTTACGGTTAGTTTTAGGGTTTGGTTTATTTTTAAGGATAGGGTATCAATAAGGGTTACGGTTAGGTTTAGCGTTAGGGTTAGGTTTACACTACGGGTAGAATTAGGTTTAGGATTAGGTTTCGGGGAAGGATTAGGGTTAGGGTTATGTTTAGGGTTATGGTGAGGGATATGTTATGGGTAAGAGTTACGGTTAGGATGAGGGTTAGAGTTAGGGTTATGGTTAGGTTTAGGGTTAGGTTCGGGTAAGGTTTACGGGTAGGGTTAGTGTTAGGGTTAGGGTTAGGTTTAGGGTTAGGGTTACGCTTAAGCTTAGGGTTAGGGTCAGGATTAGGGTTCAGATAATGTTTACGTTTAGGGTTAGGATTAGGTTTAGTTTTAGTGTACGGTTAAGGGTTACGGTTAGGTTTAGGGTTAGGGTTAGGGTTAGGGTACAGATAAGGGTTACTGTTAGGGTTATGTTTAGGGGTAGGATTATGGTACGTGTTACGGTTAGGGTTAGGGGTAGGGTTACGGAACGGGTAACAGTTAGTGTTAGGGTTAGGGTTAGTGTACGGGTAAGGGTTATGTTTATGGTTAGGGTTAGGGTTACGGTTACGGTTAGGGTTGGGGTTGGGGTTACGTTTAGGGTTAGGGTTTGTGTTAGGGTTAGGTTTAGGGTTTGAGATCGGTTGAGGATTAGGGTTAGGGTTAGGGTTCGGGTAAGGGTTAGGGTTAGGGTTAGTGTTAGGATAGGTTTAGGGTAGGGTACGAGTAACTCCTCTGGTTAGGGTTAGGGTTAGGGTTAGGGTTAGGTTTACGTTACAGGTTAGTGTTAGGTTTAGGTTTGGAGTTAGGTTTAGGGTTAGTGTTATGCTTAGGCTTAGGGTTACGTTTAGCGTAGGTACGGGTAAGGGTTACGGTTAGGGTTAGGGTTAGGTTTAGGTACGGGTTAGGGTTAGGTTAAAGGTTAGGGTTAGGATTAGGGTTAAGGTTACGGTACGGTTTCGGTTACATTTAGGATTAGGATTAGCTTTAGGTTTAGGGTTCGAGTAAGGGTTAGGGTGGGCGTTCGGTTTAGGGTATGGGAATGCTATGGTTAGGTTTCAGGTTAGGTTTAGGGTTAGAGTTCGGATAAGGGTTAGGTTTAGTGTTAGGTTCAGGGTTATGGTTAGGTTTAGGGTTAGGGTTACGGTATGGGTAAGGGATAAGGTTAGGTTTAGGTTTCGGGTAAGGGTTAGAGTTAGGGTAAGGGTAAGTTTAAGGGTTATGGTTAGGTTTAGCCTTAGGGTTAGGTTTATGGTACAGATTAGAGTTAGGGTTAGGTTTAGGTTTCAAGTAAGGTGTAGGGTTAGGGTTAGGGTTAGGGTTAGGGTTAGGGTTCTGGTTAGGGTATGGGTAAGTGTTAGGGTTATGGTTAGCGTTAGGTTTAGGTTTAGGGTATGGGTAAGGATTACGGTCAGGGTCAGGGTTAGGATTACGATATGGGTTAGGTTTAGGGTTAGGGTTCGGATAAGGGTTAGGGTTATTTTTAGGTATAGGATACGGGTAAGGGTTAGGTTTAGTGTTAGTTTTAGGGTTAGGGTTAGGTTTAGGATTACGGTACAGGTTTAGGGTTACGGTTACGGTTCGGGATAGGGTTAGGGGCAGGGGTAGGGTTAAAGTACGGTTAAGGTTTAGTGTTAGGGGTAGGGTTAGGGTATGGGAAAGGGTTATGATTAGGTTTAGGGTTACGGTAAAAGTTAGGGTTAGGTTAGAATTACGGTACGGGTCAGAGTTAGGGTTAGGGTTAGGGTTCGGGGAAAGTTTAGGGTTACCGTTATTGTTAGGGTACGCAAAAGGTTTACGGTTAGGGTTAGGGTTTTGTTTACAGTACTGTTTAGGGTTACGTTTAGGGTTAGGTTTCCAGTAAGGGTTAGGGTTAAGGTTAGGGTTTTGTTTAGTGTTAGGGTTAGGGTTACGGTACAGGTTAGGGTTAGGGTTAGGTATAGGGTTACAGTACGGGTTAGAGTTACGGTAGGGTTAGGGTTCGGGTAAGGGTTAGTGTTAGGGTTAGGTTTAGGGTTAGGGTTCGGGTAAGGGTTAGTGTTAGGGTTATGGTTAGCTTTAGGGTTAGGTTTAGGGTACTGTTAAGGATTACAGTAAGGGTTAGGGTTAGGTTTAGGGTTACCATAGGGGTTAGGGTTAGGGTTAGGGTTTGGGGAAGGGTTAGGGTTAGAGTTAGGGTATGCTAAGGGTTACGGTTAGGGTTAGGGTTACGGTATGGGTTAGGGTTAGGGTTAGGGTTCTGGCAAGTTTTAGGGTTAGGGTTTGGGTAAGGTTTATAGTTAGGTTCAGGGTTAGCGTTAAGTTTACGGGACGGGTTAGGTTTACAGATAGGGTTAGGGTTCGGTTAAGGTTTCGGATTAGGGTTGGGGTTAGGTTTACGTTACGGGTTCCTGTTAGGTTTAGGGTTATGGTTAGGGTTCGGGTAAGGGTTAGAGTTAAGTTTAGGGTTAGCGTACGGGTAAGGTTTACGGTTTAGGTGAGGGTTAAGAGTAGTGTTAGGTTAGGTACGGGCACGGGTTACGGTTAGGGTTACGGTTAGGGTTATGGTACGGTTTAGGGTTAGGGTTAGGGGTAGTGTTTGGTAAAGGGTTAGGGTTAGGCTTCGGGTTAGGGCACAGGTAAGGGTTACGCTTAGGGTTAGGCTTAGGGTTATGGGTAGGATAAGGTTAAGGCTTACGGTTAGGATTAGATTACGGTAGTGTTACAGTTAGGGATAGGGTACGGGTAAGGGTTACGGTTAGGATTAGGATAAGGGTTAGGGTTACGGTACGGGTTAGGGTTAGGGATAGTGTTAGTGTACGGGTAATGGTTATGGTTAGGGTTTGGGTAAGGGTTAGGGTTTGGGTTTTGGTTAGGCTTACGGTACGGGTTAGGGTTAGGGTTAGGGTAAGGGATCGGGTAAGGGTTAGGGATAGGGTTAGAGTAGGGTTACAGTACGGGTTAGGGTTAAGTTTAGGTTTACGGTTACGGTACGGGTTAGGTTCATGTTTAGGGTTAGGGTTCGGGTAAGGGCGAGGGTTAGGGTTAGGGTAAGGGTTAAGGTTAGGGTTATGGTACTGGTTATGTTTAGGGTTACGGTACGGGTTAGGGTTAGGTTTAGGTATTGGTTAAGGTTTCAGGTTAGGGTTACGGTTACGGTTAGGGTAGGGGTAAGAGTTACGGTTAGTGTTAAGGTTAAGGTTAGGATTAGGGTTAGGTTAGAGTTAGGGTACAAGTAAGTATTAAGGTTAGGTTTAGAGTTAGGGTTTGGGTTACTGTACGGGTTAGGGTTAGGTTTAGGGATAGGGTTCGGGTAAGTATTAGGTTTAGGGTTAGGGGCAGGGTACAGGTAAGGGTTACGGTTATGGTTAGGGTTAGGTTTAGGATTTGGGTAACTGTTTCGGTTAGGGTTATGGTTAGGGTTAGGGTTCGGGTGTTAGTTTTAGGTTATGGTTAGGGTTAGCGTTACGGTACAGGTTAGTGTTAGGGTTACGGTACGGGGTAGAGTTTGGGTTAATTTTAGAAATAGGGTTAGGGATAGGGTAAGGTTTCGGTTACGGTTCGGGTTAGGGTTAGGGTACGGGTAAGGTTTACTGTTAGGGGTAAGTTTAGGGTTAGGTTTAAGGATAAGATACGGGTTAGGCTTATGTTTAGGGTTAGGGTTCAGGTAATTTTTAGGGTTAGAGTTAGGGTTAGAGTACGGTTAAGAGTTACAGTTAGGGTTAGGGTTAGGGTTAGGGTTAAGGTTAGGGTATGGGTAAGGAATACGGTTAGGGTTTGGGTGAGGTTTAGAGTTAGGGTTATGGTTCAGGTTAGGGTTAGGGTTAGGGTTTAGTGTTAGGGTTATGCTTAGGTTTAGGGTTACGGTACGGGTTAGCGTTAGGGTTAGGAATAGGGTTAGTGTTAGGTTTAGTGTTAGGTTTCAGGTAAGGTTTAGGGTTATGGTTAGGGTACAGGAAAGGGTTAGGTTTAGGGTTAGGTTTCAGTTAGGGATAGGGAATGGGCAAGGGTTACAGGTAGGGTTAGGGTTACTGTTAGGGTTAGCGTTCTGGTATGGTTAGGTTTACGTTTAGGGTTCGGGTTAGTGTTATGTTTAGGGTTAGGGTTAGGGTACAGATAAGGGTTAGGTTAGGGTTAGGGTTAGGTTTAGGGACAGGGTTCGGGTAAGGGTTATGGTTAGGATTATGGTTAGGGTTAAGGTTAGGGTGAGGGTTACAGTACGTGTTAGTTTTAGGGTTAGGGTTAGGGTTAGGGTTAGGGTTAGGGTTACTATACAGGTTTGGGTTAATTTTAGGTTCACTGTACGGGTGAGGGTTAGCGTTAGGGTTAGGAATTGGGTTAGGCTTAGGCTTAGGGTTCGGGTTAGGGTTAGGGTATGGGTAATGGTTATGGTTAGGGTTAGGGTTACGGTTAGGGTTAGGGTTATGGTACGGGTTAGGGTTAGTGTTATGGTTTGGGTATGAATAACGTTTAGGCTTAGGGTTAGGGTTATGGTACGGATTAGGGATAGGGTTAGGGTTAGGTTTCGGTTAAGTGTTAGGGTTAGGGTTAGGTTTAGCTTTAGGGTACGTTTAAGGGTTACTGTTAGGGTTAGGGTTCTGGTTTGGTTTACAGTACGGGTTAAGTTTAGGGTTAGGGTTCGGGTAAAGTTACGTTTAGTATTAGGGTTAGGATACGGGTAAGGTTCCGATTAGGGTTAGGCTTAGTGTTAGGTTAGGGTTAGGGTACGGATAAGAGTTACGGTTAGGGTTTGGGTTAGGGTTAGGTTTAGGGTTACGGTACTGGTTACGATTAGGATTAGGGTTCGGGTAAGGTTTAGGGTTATGGTTAGTGTTAGGGTCGGGTAAGAGTTATGGTTAGGGTTAGGGTTCGGTTTAGGGTTAGGGTACGGGTAAGGGTTATTTTTAGTGTTAGGGTTGGGTTAAGTTTAGGGTACGGTTAAGAGTTAGGGTTAGTTTTAGGGTTCGAGTTAGGGTTAGGTTTAGGGTTACTGTTAGTGTATGGGTAAGGGTTATGGTTATGGTTAGGGTTAGGGTTAGGTTTAGGGTTACGGTACGGCTTAGGGTTAGGTTTACTGATATGTTTAGGTTTAGGGTATGGGTAAGGGTTATGGTTAGGGTTAGGGTTAGGGTTAGGGTATGGGTAATGTTTACGGTTAGGGATACGGTTAGTGTTAGGGTTAAGTTTAGGATTAGTGTTAGGGTATGGATAAGGGTTACGGATAGGGTTAGGTTTACGGTTAGGGTTAGTTTTCGGGTAAGAGTTAGGGTTAAGATTACGGAAAGATAAGGATTACGGTAGGTTTAGGGTTTGGCTTAGGTTTAGGGTACAGGTAACAGTTCGGTTAGGCTTACGGTTAGGGTGAGGGTTAAGGTTAGGGTTATGGTATGGGTTAGGGTTATGTTTAGGGTTTGGGTTAGGGTAAGGGTTCGGAGCAGGGTTAGGGTTAGGTTTAGGGTTAGGATTCGGGTAAGGTTTTCGGTTAGGGTTAGGGTTATGGTAAGGGTAAGGTTTAGGGTTAGGGTTATGACTGGGTTAGGGTGAGTGTTAGGTTTTAGGGTTAGGGTTACTGTTTCGGTTAAGGTTACGATACGGGTTAGGATTAGGGTTAGGGTTAGGGTTAAGTTAAGGTTTAGTGTCAGGGTTAGTTTTAGGGTTACGGTACGGGAAAGGGTTGTGGTTAGGGTTATAGTTAGGGTTAGGGTTAGGGTTAGGGTTAGTGTTCCGTTAAGGGTTACAGTTAGGCTTAGGGTTAGGGTACGGGTAAGGGTTATGTTTAAGGTTACGGTTAGGGTTAGGTTTAGTGTTAAGATAGGGTAGGGTGAGGTTTAGGGTTAGGGTTAGTGTTATGGTACGGTTAGGGTTAGGGTTAGGGTTAAGGTTAGGGTTAGGGTTAGGTACGGGTTAGGGTTAGGGTTAGGTTTATGGTACTGTTTAGGGTTAAGTTAGGGTTCAGTTTAGGGGTAGTGTTAGGGTTAGGGTTAGTGTTCGGGTGAGGATTAGGATTATGGTTAGGGTTAGGGTACAGGTAGGGTTATGTTATGGTTAGGATTAGGGATAGCGGTAGGGTATGGTTAAAGGTTACGGTTAGGTTTAGGGTTAGGGTTAGGGTTATGGTACAGGTTAAGGTTAATGTTAGGATTAGGGTTACTGTACAGATTATGGTTAGGGTTAGGGTTAGGGTAGGTTTACGGTACAGGTTAGTGTGAGGGTTAGGTTTAGGGTAAGGTTTACGGTACAGGTTAGTGTTAGGTTTAGGTTTAGGGTTAGGGTTACGGTACACTTTAGTGTTATGGTTAGTGTTAGGGTTAGGGTTGCAGTACAGTTTAGGGCTAGGGTTAGGGTTATGGCTACGGTACAGTTTAGCATTAGGGTTAGTGTGAGTGCTAGGGTTAGGGTTATGGTTGCGGTACAGGTTAGGTTTAGGGTTAGGGTTGTGGTTATGGTACAGGTTCGGGTTAAGGTTAGGGTTACGGTTAGGGTTACGGTACAGGTTAGGGTTAGGGTTCGGGTTAGGGTTACGGTATAGGTTAGAGTCATGGTTAGGTTTAGGGTAAGGGATAGGGTTACGGTACAGATTAGGGTAGAGTTAGGCTTGGGGTTAGGGTTAGAATTATGGTACAGGTTAGGGTTAGGGTTAGGATTAGGGTGCAGGTTAGGTTTAGGTTAAGGGTTAGGGTTAGTGTTAGGGTTATGATGCAGGTTTGGGTTAGGGTTACAGTTAGGGTTAGGGTTACGGGACAGGATAGGGTGAGGGTTAGGGTTAGGATTATGGTACTGGTTGGGTTAGGTTTAGGGTGAGGGTTAGGATAGGGTTACGGTACAGGTTAGGGTTAGGATTAGGGTTACGGTACAGGTTAGGGTTAGGGCAGGGTTAGGTTTAGGGTTATGGTACAGGTTAGGGTTAGGGTTACGGTACGGGTTAGTGTTAATGTTAGGGTTAGGGTTATGGTACAGGTTATGGTTAGCGTGTGTGTTAGGGTTAGGGTTACGGTACAGGTTAAGTTTAGTGTTAGGTTTAGGGTTAGGGTTAGTGTTATGGTACAGGTAAGGGTTAAGGTTAGGGATACAGTTACGGTTAGGGTTAGGTTTAGGGTTAGGGTTTGGGTTACGGTACAGGTTTGGGTTTGGGTTAGGGTTATGGTTAGGGTTAGTGTTACTGTACAGGTTAGGGTTTGTGTTAGGGTTAGGTTTAGGGTTATGGTTGCGTTACAGGTTAGTGTTAGGAACAGGATTTGGGTTAGTGTTACAGTACACGTTAGGGTTAGGGTTACCGTACAAGTTTTGGTTAGGGTTAGGGTGAGGGTTAGTGTTAGGGTTAGGGTTACAGTACAGGTTAGAGTTAGGTTTACGGTTAGGGATAGGGTTACGGTATAGGTTAGGGTTATAGTTAGTGTTAGGTTGAAGGTTAGGGTTAGGATTACGTTATAGGTTAGGGGTAGGGTTAGGATTCATGTTAGGTTTAGGTTATGTTAGGGTTAGGGTTAGGGTTATTGTACAGGTTATGTTTAGGGTTAGGGTTAGGGTTAGGGTCGCGGTACAAGTTAGGGTTAGGGTTAAGGTCAGGGTTATGGTTATGGTACAGGTTAGCGTTAGGGTTAGGGTTAGGGTTAGGGTAACGATTCAGTTTAGGGTTAGGCTTAGGGTTAATTTTAGGTTTATGGTCGGTTACGGCATAGGTTATGGTTAGGGTTAGGGTTAGGATTACGGGTGTAGGATAGGGTTAGTGTTAGGGTTAGGTTAGGTTAAGGTTAAGTTTAAGATTACAGTACAGGTTAGGATTAGGTTTAGGGGTAGGGTTCCGGTACAGGTTAGTGGTAGGGTTAGGGTTAGGTTTATGGTTACGGTACAGGTTAGGGTTAGGGTTAAGATTAAGGTTAAGTACAGGTTAGGGTTGGCGTTAGTAATAGGGTTAGGGTTACGGTACTCTTTAGCGTTTGGATTAAGTTTAGGGTTAGGGTTACAGTACAGGTTAGGGTTAGGGTTAATGTTACGGTTAGGTTTAGGGTTAGGGTTAGGGTTACGGTACAGGTTAGGGTTAGGTTTAGGGTTAGGGATAGGGTTACTGTACAAGTTAGGGTTAGGGTTAAGATTAGGTTTAGGGTTAGGCCTCGGGTTATGGTACAGGTTAGTGTTAGTGTTAGGGTTAGGGTTAGGGTTATGGTTAGGGTTAGTGTTACGGTACAGGTTACGTTTATGGTTAAGGTTAGGTTTAGTTTTTGGGTTACGGTACAGGATAGGGTTAGGGTTAGGGTTACGGTACAGGTTAGGGTTATGGTTAGAGTTAGGGTTAGGGATAGGGTTAGGATTATTGTTAGGTTTACGGTACAGATTAGCATTTGGATTACGGTTAGGGTTAGGGTTAGGGTTACGTTACAGGTTGGATTAGGGTTAGTGTTACTGATAGGGTTAGCGTTAGGGCTACGGTAGAGGTTAGGTTTAGGTTTAGGGTTAGGGCTACAGTACAGTACAGGGTTAGGGTTAGGGTTAGGTTTATGGTACAGGTTAGGTTTAGGGTTCAGGTTAGGGTTACGGTACATGTTAGGGTTACGGTAGGGTTAGGTTTAGGGTAATGGTACATGTTAGGGTTAGGGTTAGGGTTAGGATTACGGTACGCGTTAGGGTTAGGTTTAGGGTTAGGGTTAGGGTTACGGTACATGTTTGGTTTAGGTGTAGGGTTAGGGTTAATGTTAGGGTTAGGGTTACGGTGCAAGTTAGGGTTATGGTAAGGATTAGTTTTAGTTTTTGGGTTACGGTACAGGATAAGGTTAGGGTTACTGTACAGGTTAGGGTTATGGTTAGGGTTAGGAATGGGTTTAGGATTAGGGTAAGGGTTATGGTACAGGTTAGGATTAGTGTTCGGGTTAGGGTTAGGGTTACAGTAATGGTTAGGTTTAGGGTTAGGCTTAGGGTTAGGGTTAGGGTTACCATACATGTAAGAGTTACGATTTGGGTTACGGTTTTATTAGGGTTATGGTTAGGGTTACGGTACAGGTTAGGGTGAGGGTTACGGTACAGTTTACGGTTGAAATTAGTTTTGGGTTTAGTTTTAGGGTTACGGTACAGGTTAGCATTCAGGTTAGGGTTAGGGTTAGGGTTAGGGTTACGGTACAGGGCAGGGTTATGGTTAGGGTTAGGTTAGGGTTAGGGTACAGGTTAAGGTTAATGTTAGGGTTAGGGTTATGGTACAGATTATGGTTAGGGTTAGGGTTAGGGTAGGTTTAGGGTACAGGTTAGTGTGAGGGTTAGGTTTAGGGTTAGGTTTATTGTACAGTTTAGCGTTAGGGTTAGGGTTAGTGCTAGGGTTAGGGTTATGGTTATGGTTAGGCTTATGGTTAGGGTTACGGTACAGGTTAGGGTTAGCGTTCGGGTTAGGGTAACGGTACAGGTTAGAGTCATGGTTATGGTAGGGCTAGGGATAGGGTTACGGGACAGATTAGGGTCAGAGTTAGGTTTAGGTTTAGGGTTAGAATTACGGTACAGGTTAGGGTTAGGGTTAGGATTGCGGTGCAGTTTAGGTTTAGTTTAAGTGTTAGGGTTAGTGTTAGGGTTACGATGCAGGTTTGGGTTAGGGTTACAGTTAGGGTTAGGGTTACGGTACAGGTTAGGGTGAGGGTTAGGGTTAGGGTTACGGTACTGGTTAGGGTTAGGATTAGGTTTAGGATGAGGGTTAGGATAGGGTTACGGTACAGGTTAGGGTTAGGTTTAGGGTTAGGGTTACGGTACAGGTTAGGGTTAGGGTAGGGTCAGGTTTAGGGTTATGGTACAGGTTAGGGTTAGGGTTAGGGTTACGGTATGGGTTAGTGTTAATGTTAGGGTTAGGGTTATGGTACAGGTTATGGTTAGCGTGTGTGTTAGGGTTAGGGTTACGGTACAGAATAAGTGTAGTGTTAGGTTTAGGGTTAGTGTTACAGTATAGGTAGGATTACGGTTAGGGTTACGGTTAGGGTTAGGGTTAGGTTTACGGTTAGGGTTTGGGTTACGGTATAGGTTTGGGTTTGGGTTAGGGTTACAGTGAGGTTTCGGTTTACGGTACAGGTTAGGTGAGTGTTAATGTTAGAGTTATGTTACAGGTTAAGGTTAGGGTTAAGGTACAGGTTAGGGTTTAGGTTTCATTCAGGTTAGGGTTAGGTTAAGGTTTAGAGTTATGGTTACGGTATTAGTTAGCATTAGGGTTAGGGTTAGGGTTACAGTACAGGTCAGGGTTAGGTTTAGGTGTAGGGATAGGTTACGGTACAGGTTAGTGTTAGTTTTAGGGTTAGGGTTACGGTACAGTTTAGGGTTAGGGTTAGGGTTAGGTTTAGTGTACAGGTTAGGATTAGGGTTAGGGTTAGAGTTAGGTTAGGGTTAGGGTTAGGGTTACGTTACAGGTTAGTGTTAGGGTTATGTTTAGGGTTAGTGTTACGGTACAGGTTATTATTAGGGTTAGGTTTAGGATTAGGGTTACGGTACAGTTTAGTGTTAGGGTTAAGGTTAGGGTTGCCGTACAGATTAGGGTTAGGGTTAGGGTTATGGTTATGGTACAGTTTAGCATTAGGTTTAGTGTTAGTGTTAGGGTTAGGGTTAGGGTTGCGGTACAGGTTAGGTTTAGGGTTAGGGTTATGGTTACGGTGCACGTTAGGGTTAAGTTTAGGGTTAGGGTTAGGGTTAGGGTTAGGGTTAGGGTTACGGGACAGGTAAGGTTAAGTTTAGGTTTACGTTAGGGTTATTAAACAGGTTAAGGTTAGGGTTGGGGTAGGTTTATGATTAGGGCTAGGGTTGGTACAGGTTAGTGTTAGGGTTAGGGTTAGGGTTAGGGTTAGGGTTAGGGTTACTGTACAGGTTAGGGTAAGTGTTAGGGTTAGGTTTAGAGTTATGGTTACGGTACAGGTTAGTGTTAGGGTCAGGTTTTGGTTTAATGTACGGTACACATTAGGGTTAGGGTTACGGTACAAGTTTTGGTTACGGTTAGGGTGGGGGGTAGTGTTAGGGTTAGGGTTACGGTACAGGTTAGGATTAGGTTTATGGTTAGGGATAGCGTTACAGTATAGTTTAGGGTTATAGTTAGTGTTAGGTTGAGGGTTAGGGTTAGGATTACGTTACAGGTTAGGGTTAGGGTTAGGGTACAGGTTAGGTTTAGGTTTAAGGTTAGGGTTAGGGTTAGGGTTAGGGTTACGGTACAGGTTAGGTTTAGGGTTAGGGTTAGGTTTAGGGTTAGGGTTGTGGTACAAGCAGGGTTATGGTTAAGGTTAGGGTTATGGTTATGGTACAGGTTAGCGTTAGGGTTAGGGTTAGGTTTAGGGCAGTGTAACGGTTCAGTATAGGGTTAGGCTTAGGTTTAATTTTAGGGTTAGGGTCGGTTACGGCATAGGTTATGGTTATTGTTAGGGTTAGGGTTACGGTGTAGGATAGAGTAGTGTTAGGGTTAGGGTTAGGGTAAGGTTAAGGTTAAGGTTAAGGTTACGGTACAGGTTAGGATTAGGGTTAGGGATAGGGTTCCGGTACAGGTTAGTGTTAGGGTTAGGGTTAGGGTTATGGTTACAGTACATTTTAGGGTTAAGGTTAAGATTAGGGTTAAGTACAGGTTAGGGTTGGCGTTAGTATTAGGGTTAGGTTTACGGTACAGGTAAGGGTTGTACAGGTTAGGGTTAGTGTTAGGTTTATGATTAGGGTTACGGTACACATTAGGTTTAGGGTTAGGTTTAGGGTTAGGGTTACGGTACAGGTAAGGGTTACGGTTAGGGTTAGGGTTAGTGTTAGTGTTAGGGTTAGGGTTAGGGTTAGGGTTATGGTACAGGTTTGGGTTAGGGTTACGGTTAGGGTTTGGTTTAGGGTTACGATACAGGTTAGGTGAGGTTTAGGGTTCGGTATAGCATTACGGTACAGGTTAGGGTTAGGGTTACAGTACATTTTACGGTTGGAATTAGTGTTGGGGCTAGTTTTAGGGTTACGGTACAGCTTAGCTTTCAGGTTAGGGTTAGGGTTACGGTTACGGTACAGGTCAGGTTGGGGTTAATGTTAAGGTTAGTGTTAGGGTTAGGGTTAGGGTTACGGTACAGGACAGGTTTAGGGTTAGGGTTAGGGTTATGGTACTGGTTAAGGTTAAAGTTAGGGTTAGGGTTATGATACAGATTATGGTTAGGATTAGGGTTAGGGTAGGTTTACGGTACAGGTTAGTGTGAGGGTTAGGTTTAGGGTTAGGTTTACGGTACAGGTTAGTATTAGGTTTAGGTTTAGGGTTAGGGTTACGGTACAGTTTAGTGTTAGGTTTAGGGTTATGGTTAGGGTTAGGGTTAGGGTTGCGTTACAGTTTAGGGGTAGGGTTATGGTTATGGTTACGGTACAGTTTAGCGTTAGGGTTAGTGTTAGTTTTAGGGTTAGGGTTATGGTTGCGGTACAGGTTAGGTTAGGGTTAGGGTTGTGGTTATGGTACTGGTTAGGGTTAAGGATAGGGTTATGGTTAGGGTTCCGGTACAGGTTAGGGTTATTGTTCGGGTTAGGTTTATGGTACAGGTTAGAGTCATGGTTAGGGTTAGGGTTAGGATAGGGTTACGGTACAGATTAGGGTTAGAGTTAGGGTTAGGGTTAGGTTTAGAATTACGGTACAGGTTAGGGTTAGGATTAGGGTTAGGGTCCAGGTTAGGTTAGGTTAAGGGTTAGGGGTAGGGATAGGGTTACGGTACAGATTAGGGTTAGAGTTAGGGTTAGGGTTAGAATTACGGTACAGGTTAGGGTTAGGTTTAGTGTGCATGTTAGGTTTAGGTTAAGGGTTAGGGTTAGTGTTAGGGTTATGATGCAGGTTTGGGTTAGGGTTACAGTTAGTGATAGGGTTACGGTACAGGTTAGGGTGAGGGTTAGGTTTAGGGTTACGGTACTGGTTAGGGTTAGGGTAGGGTTTAGAGTGAGGGTTAGGATAGGGTTACGGTACAGGTTAGGGTTAGGATTAGGGTTACGGTACAGGTTAGGGTTAGGGTAGGGTTAGGTTTAGGGTTATGGTACAGGCTAGGGTTAGGGTTAGGGTTACGGTACGGGTTAGTGTTAATGTTAGGGTTAGGGTTACGGTACAGGTTAAGTTTAGTGTTAGATTTAGGGTTAGGGTTAGTATTACGGGACTGGTAAGGGTTACGGTTAGGGTTACGGTTAGGGTTAGGGTTAGGGTTAGGGTTAGGCTTAGGGTTTGGGTTACGGTACAGTTTTGGGTTTGGGTTAGGGTTAGAGTTAGAGTTCAGTTTACGGTACTGGTTAGGGTGAGTGTTAGTGTTAGGGTTATGTTACAGGTTAAAGTTAGGGTTAAGGTACAGGTTAGGGTTAGGATTTCAGTAGAGTTTAGGGTTAGGTTTAGGTTTGGTTAGGGTTACGGTACAAGTTAGCATTAGGATTAGGTTAGGTTTACAGTACAGGTCAGGGTTAGGTTTAGAGGTAGGGATAGGTTATGGTACAGGTTAGTGTTAGGTTTAGTGTTAGGGTTATGGTACAGGTTAGGGTTAGGGTTAGGTTTAGTGTAAAGGTTAGGATTAGGGATAGGGTTAGAGTTAGGTTTAGGGTTAGGGTTAGGGTTACGGTACAGTTTAGTGTTATGGTTAGGTTTAGGGTCAGGTTACGGTACAGGTTAGTATTAGGGTTAGGTTTAGGTTTAGGGTTATGGTACAGTTTAAAGTTAGGTTTAGGGTTAGGGTTAAGTTTAGGGTTGCAGTACAGATTAGGGTTAGGGTTAAGGTTATGGTTATGGTACAGTTTAGCGTTAGGTTTAGTGTTAGTATTAGGGATAGGGTTAGGGTTGCGGTACAGGTTAGGGTGAGGTTTAGGGTTAGGGATAGGGTTACTGTACAGGTTAGCGTTAGGGTTAGGGTTAGGTTTAGGGTTAGGCTTAGGGTTACGGTACAGCTTAGTGTTAGGGTTAGGGTTAGGGTTATGGTTAGGGTTAGTGTTACGGTACAGTTTAGGTTTATGGTAAAGGTTAGGTTTAGTCTTTGGGTTAAGGTACAGGATAGGGTTAGGGTTAGGGTTACGGTACAGGTTAGGGTTATGGTTAGAGTTAGGGTAAGGGACAGGGTTAGGCTTATGGTTAGGGTTACGGTACTGATTAGCATTTTGATTACGGTTAGGGTTAGGGTTAGGGTTACGGTACAGGTTACGGTTAGGGTTCAGGTTAGGGTTACGGTACAGGTTAGGGTTAGGGTTAGGATTAGGGATAGGGTTACGGTACAGATTAGGGTTAGAGTTAGGTTTAGGGTTAGAGTTAGGGTTAGGGTTAGGGTTAGAATTACGGTACAGGGTAGGGTTAGTGTTAGGGATAGGGTGCAGGTTAGTTTTAGGGTTAGGGATAGGGTTAGTGTTAGGGTTACGATACAGGTTTGGGTAGCGTTACAATTACTGTTAGGGTTAGGGTTATGGTACAGGTTAGGCTGAGGGTTAGGTTTACGGTTACGGGATAGTTTCGGTTAGGTTTAGGGTTAGGGTGAGGGTTAGGATAGGGTTATGGTACCGGTTAGGGTTAGGGTTAGGGTTACGGTACATATTAGGTTTAGGGTAGGGTTAGGTTTAGGGTTATGGTACAGGTTAGGGTTAGGGTAGGGGTTTGGATTATGGTACGGGTTAGGGATAGGGTTAGGGTTAGGGTTAGGGTTACACTACAGGTTAGGGTTAGGTTTAAGATTAGGGTTAGGTACAGGTTAGGGTTGGCGTTAGTATTAGGGTTAGGGTTAGGGTTACGGTACTCTTTAGCGTTCAGATTAAGGTTAGAGTTAGCGTTACAGTACAGGTTAGGGTTAGGGCTAGTGTTACGGTAAGGGTTAGGGTTAGGGTTAGGGTTAAGGTTATGGTACAGGTTAGGGTTAGGTTTAGGGTTAGGGTTAGGGTTACAGCACAGGTTAGGGTTAGGGTTAGGGTTACGGTACATGTTTGGTTTAGGTGTAGGTTTAGGGTTCAAGTTAGGGTTATGGTTAGGATTAGGTTTAGTTTTTGGGTTATGGTACAGGATAAGGTTAGGGTTACTGTACAGGTTAGGGTTATGGTTAGTGTTAGGGTTAGGGATAGGGTTAGGATTAGGGTAAGGTTTAGGGTTAGGGTTATGGTACAGGTTAAGTTTAGGGTTATGTTTAGGGTTAGGGTTAGCGTTACCGTTCAGTTAAGGGTTACGATTTGGGTTACCGTTTTTGTTATGGTTAGGGTTAGGGTTACGGTAGAGGTCAGGGTGAGGGTTAGGATCGGTTACAGTACAGGTTAGGGTTAGGGTTAGGGTTACGGACAATGTTAGGGTTAGGGTAGGGTTAGGTTTAGGGTTATCGTACAGGTTAGGGTTTGGGTTAGGGTTAGGATTATGGTATGGGTTAATGTTAGGGTTAGTGTTACGGTTAGGGTTAGGGTTATGGTTACGGTAGGTTAGGATTAGGGTTAGGATTTGCGTTAGGGTTATGGTACACATTAGGGTTAGGGTTACGGTACAAGTTTGGGTTATGGTTAGGGTGAGGGTTAGTGTTAGGGTTAGGGTTACGGTTCAGGTTAGGGTTAGGTTTATGGATAGGGATAGGGTTACGGTATAGGTTAGGGTTATAGTTAGTGTTAGGTTGAGGGTTAGGGTTAGGATTACGTTACAGGTCAGGGTTAGGTTTAGGTTTAGGGTACAGGTTAGGTTTAGGCTTAAGTTTAGGGTTAGGGTTAGGGTTACAATACAGGTTAGGTTTAGGGTTAGGTTTAGGGTTAGGGTTGCGGTACAAATTAGGGTTAGGGTTAAGGTTAGGCTTATGGTTATGGTACAGGTTAGCATTAGGTTTAGGGTTAGGGTTAGGGTAACGGTTCAGTTTAGGGTTAGGCTTAGGGTTAATTTTAGGGTTGATTACAGTATAGGTTAGGGTTAGGGTTAGGGTTATGGTGTAGGATACGGTTAGTGTTAGGTTTAGGGTTAGGTTAAGGTTAAGGTTAGGGTTACGGGCAAGGTTAAGATTAGGTTTAGACTTAGGGGTATGGTTGCGGTCCAGGTTAAGGTTAGTGTTAGGGTTATGGTTACGGTACAGGTTAGGGTTAGGGTTAAGATTAGGGTTAGGTACAGGTTAGGGTTGGCGTTTGTATTAGGGTTAGGGTTAGCTTTATGGTACTCTTTAGCGTTCGGATTAAGGTTAGGGTTAGGGTTACAGTACAGGTTAGGGTTAGGGTTAGTGTTACGGTCAGTGTTAGGTTTAGGGTAGGGTTACGGTACAGGTTAGTTTTAGGTTTAGGGTTAGGGTTATGGTAGGGTTAGTGTTACGGTACAGGTTAACGTTATGGTTAGGGTTAGGTTTAGTTTTTGGGTTACGGTACAGGATAGGGTTAGGGTTAGGGTTAGGGTTACGGTACAGGTTAGGGTTATGGTTTGTGTTAGGGTTAGGGATAAGGTTAGAATTAGGGTTAGGGTTACGGTACAGGTTAGGGTTAGTTTTAGGGTTATGGTAGGGTTACGCTACAGGTTAGGTTTAGGTTTAGGGTTAGGGTTAGGGTTACTGTACAGGTAAGGGATACGGTTAGGGTTAGGGTTAGCGTTAGGTTTAGTATAGGGTTAGGGTTACAGTACATGTTGGGGTAGGGTTACGGTTAGGTTTAGGGTTAGGGTTACGGTACAGTTAGGTGAGGTTTAGGGTTAGGTTTAGGGTTTCGGAACAGGTTAGGGTTAGGGTTAGGTTTATGGCACTGTTTATGGTTGGAATTAGTGTTAGGGTTAGTTTTAGGGTTACGGTACAGGTTAGCGTTCGGATTACGGTTAGGGTTAGGGTTACGTTTTAGGTTAGGTTTAAGTTTAGGCTTAGGGTTACGGTACAGGACAGGGTTAGGGTTAGGGTTATGGTACAGGTTATGGTTAGGGTTCGGGTTAAGGTTACGGTACAGATTAGGGTTAAGGTTAGGGTTAGGGTTAGGGATAGGGTTACGGTACACATTAGGGTTAGAGTTAGTGTTAGTGTTAGGTTTATGGTTAGGGTTAGAATTACGGTACAGGTTAGGGTTAGCGTTACGGATACGGTGCAGGTTAGTTTTAGGGTTAGGGATAGGTTTAGTGTTAGGGTTACGATACAAGTTTGGGATAGGGTTACAATTAGGGTTAGGGTTAGGGTTACGGTACAGGTTAGGGTGAGGGTTACGGTTACGGTTACGGTACAGTTTAGGTTTAGAGTTAGGGTTAGGGTGAGGTTTAGGATAGGGTTACGGTACAGTTTAGGGATAGGGTTAGGGTTACGTTTTAGGTTAGGGTTAGGGTACAGGTTAGGATTATGGTTATATATGTTAGGGTTATGGTTTCGGTTTAGGTTAGGGTTAATGTTAGTGTTAGGGTTACAATACACGTTAGGGTTAGGTTTAGGGATAGGGTTAGGATTCGTGTTAGGGTTACGGTACAGGTTAGGATAGGGTTAGCTTAGTGTTACGGTACAGAAAAGGGTTACGATTAGTGTTAGGATGAGGGTTAGGGTTAGTGTTAGGTTTAGGTTTGCGGTAGAGATGTGGGTTAGGGTTTCTGGTAGGGTTAGGGTTAAGGTTATGGTTACGGTACAGGGTAGGGTTAGGTTTAGGGTTAGGGTTAGGGTTATGCTACAGGTTAGGGTTAGGCTTAAGTTTAGGGTTACGGTACAGATTAGGGTTACGGTTAGGGGTAGGGTTATGGTACAGGTAAGGGGTAGGTTTAGGGTTAGGGTTAGAGTTACTGTACAGTTTAGGGTTAAGTTTAGGGTTAGAGTTACGGTAGTGGTTAGGGTTAGGCTTAGTGTTGGGTTTAGGGTTACGTTTATGGTTACGGTACAGGTTAGGGTTACAGTTACTGTTACCGTTAGGGTTAGGTTTAAGGTTAGGGTTTGGGTTAGGGTTAGGTTTACGGTACAGTTTAGGGTTAGGATTAGGGTTAAGGTTAGGGTTAGGGAAAGGTTTAGGTTTATGGTACAGGTTAGGGTTAGTGTTAGGTTTAGGGTTAGGGTTAGGTTTAGGTGTAGCGTAGGGTTACGGTACAGGTTAGTGTTAGGGTTAGGGTTACGGTTACGGTACCGGTTAGTTTTAGGGTTAGGTTTAGGGTTAGGGTTACCGTACAGGTTAGGGTAAGGGTTAGGGTTATGGTTAGGCTTAGGGTTAGGGTTACCGTACAGGTTAGTGTCAGGGTGAGGGTTAGGGTCAGAGTAAGAGTTCGGGTTGTGGTACAGCTTAGGGTTAGGGTTCGTTTTAGGCTTCCCATACAGGTAAGGGTTAGGGTTATGGTTAGTGTTAGTGTTAGGGTTAGGGTTACGGTACAGGACAGGTTTAGGGTTAGGTTTAGGGTTACTATATTGGTTAACATTAGGGTTAGGTTTAGGGTTAGGTTTAGGGTTACAATACAGGTTAGGTTTAGGGTAAGGGGTAGAGTTAGGGTTAGGGTTACGGTACAGGTTAGGGTTAGGTTTGGGTTAGGGTACAGGGTAGGTTTAGAGTTACGGTTAGGGTTAGGGTTTCGATACAAATTAGGGTTAGGGTTAGTGTTAGGGTTAGGGTTACGGTACAGGATAGTGTTAGGGTTAGGTTTAGGTTTAGGGTTACAGTACAGGTTAGGTTTAGGGTTAGTAGCAGGATTTCGGTACAGGTTAGGGTTAGGGTTCAGTTTAGGGTTAGGGTTACGGTACAAGTTAGGGTTAGGGTTAGGGTTACGGAACAGGTTAGCATTAGGGTTAGGATTAGGGTTACGGTTCAGTTTAGGGTTATGGTTAGGTTTACGGTACAGGTTAGGTTTAAGTTTAGGGTTAGTGTTAGGGTTAGTGTTACGTTACAAGTTAGGGTTACGGTTAGGTATACGGTTAGGGCTACGGTATAGGTTAGGGTTAGTGTTAGGGTTAAGGTTACAGTACGGTTTAGGGTTAGGGTTAGGGTTATGGTACCGTTTAGGTTTAGGGTTAGGTTTAGGTTTAGGGTTACGTACAGGTTAGGATTATGGTTATGGTTAAGTTTAGGGTTACAGTACAGGTAAGGGTAATGGTTAGGGTTAGGATTACGGTTACGGTTACGGTACATGTTATGGTTAGATTTAGGGTTAAAGCTAGGTATACGGTACAGGTTAGGGTTAGGGTTAGGGTTAGCATTAGGATTAGGGTTACGGTTCAGTTTAGGGTTATGGTTAGGTTTACGGTACAGGTTAGGTTTAAGTTTAGGGTTAGTGTTAGGGTTAGGGTTACGGTACAAGTTAGGGTTACGGATAGGTTTAGTGTTAGGGTTACGGTATAGGTTAGCGTTAGGGTTAGGGTTAGGGTTAGGTTTAAGGTTAAGGTACTGGTTAGGGATAGGGTTAGGTTTAGGGTTAGGTTTATGGTATAGGTTAGGTTTAGCTTTAGGGTTGGGGTTAGGTTTACGGTACAGGTTAGGTTTAGGGTTAGGGTTAGGGTTACGTTTAGGCTTAGGGTTAGT
The DNA here is from genome assembly GCA_017311455.1 of Otocyon megalotis megalotis. NCBI lineage: Eukaryota > Metazoa > Chordata > Mammalia > Carnivora > Canidae > Otocyon > Otocyon megalotis. Next base: position 87,441 of record JAEUCK010005297.1, read on the forward strand.
GTTACGGTACAGGTTAGGGTTAGGGCTAGTGTTAGCGTTAGGGTTAGCTTTGCCATAGAGTGTAGGGTTAGGGTGTGTGTTAGGGTTACGGTTACGGTACATGTTATGCTTAGATTTAGGGTAAGGGTTAGGGTTACAGTACAGTTAGGGTTAGGGTTCGGGTAGGGTTTTGGTACAGATTAGGGTAAGGTTGAGTGTTAAGGTTACAGTAGAGGTTAGGGTTAGGGTTAGGGTTACGGTACAGGTTAGGATTAGGGTTAGGATTATTGTTACGGTACAGGTAAGGGTTATGGTTAAATTTAGGATTAGGGTTAGGGTTAGGTTAATTTTGTGGTACAGTTGTGGGTTACGGTTATGGGTAGGGTTAGGGTTAGGGTTAGGGTTACCGTACAGGTTAGGGTTACGGTTAGGGTCAGGGTTACGGTACAGGTAAGTGTTAGGGTTAGGGTGAGCATTAGGGTTTGTGTTATGGTACAGTTTAGGGTTAAGTTTAGTGTTAGGGTTAGGGTTAGGTTTACGGCAGTGGTTAGGGTTAGGCTAAGGGTTGGGTTTAGGGTTACGTTTACGGTTACGGTACAGGTTAGCGTTACGGTTAGGGTTAGGGTTAGGGTTAGGGTTAGCTTAGGGTTAGTGTTAGGGTCAGGGTTACGGTACAGGTTAGGGTTAGGGTTAGGTTTAATGTTAGGGTTAGGCATAGGTTTAAGTTTAGTGTTAGGTTTACGGTACAGGTTAGGGTTAGGGTTATGGTTAGGGTTACTGTACAGGTTAGGGTTAGGGTTAGGGTTAGGTTTACCATACAGGTATGGTCAGGTTTAGGGTTAGGTTTAGGGTTAGGGTTGTGGTACAGCTTAGGGTTAGGTTTAGTTTTAGGGTTACCATACAGGTTAGGGTTAGGGTTAGGTTTAGGGTTAGGGTTGCGGTACAGTTTAGGGTTAGGGTTAGGGTTAGGGTTACGGTACCGTTTAGGATTAGGCTTAGGGTTAGTGTTAGGTTTATGGTACAGGTTAGGTTAGGGTTAGGGTTAGGATTACGGTACAGGTTATGGTTAGGTTTAATATTAGTGTTAGGGTTACGGTACAGGTTAGGGTTAGGGTTACGGTACAGTTTAGGGTTAGTGTTAGGGTTAGGGTTACCTTTAGGGTTAGGGTTAAGGTATAGATTAGCGTTAGGGTTAGGTTTAGGTTTAGGTTTAGGGTTACGGTAGAGCTGAGGGTTAGGTTTAGGGTTAATGTTACGATACAGATTAGGGTTAGGTTTAATGTTAAGGTTCGGCTTAGGTTTGTCAAAGAGGTAGGGTTAAGGTTAGGTTTCGGGTACAGGTTATGTTTAGAGTTAGGGTGAAGTTTAGGTTTAGGTCTATGGTACAGGTTATGGTTAGGGTTAGGGTTATTGTTACAGTACAGGGTAGGGTTAGGTTTAGGGTAAGGTTTAGGGTTACGGTATAAGTTAGGGTTACTGTTAGTGTTAGGGTTATGGTTGTGTTAAAGGTTAGTGTTAGTGTTAGTGTTAGGGTTAGGGTTAGAGTTAGGGTTATGTTACAGGTTACGGTTAGGGTTAGGGGTAGGGTTATGGTACAGGTTAGGGTTAGGGTTAGGGTTACTGTAGAGGTTAGGGTTAAGGTTAGGGTTATGGTTTCGGTTTAGGTTAGGGTTAGGGTTAGTGTTAGGGTTACAATACAGGTTAGTGTTAGGTTAAGGGATAGGGTTAGGGTTCATGTTAGGGTTACGGTACAGGGTAGGATAGGGTTAGGTTAGTGTTACAGTACAGGTAAGGGTTACGGTTAGTGTTAGGGTGAGGTTTAGGGTTAGTGTTAGGTTTAGGTTTGCGGTAGTGTTGTGGGTTAGGGTTACGGGTTGGGTTAGGGTTAAGGTTATGGTTACGGTACAGGGTAGGGTTAGGTTAGGGTTAGGTTTAGGGTTACGATACAGGTTAGGTTTAGGGTTAGGATTAGTGTTACGGTACAGGTAAGGGTTAGGGTTAGGGTTAGGGTTAGGGTTAGGGTTAGTGTTAGTGTTAGGTTAAGTTGGCGGTACAGTTTTGGGTTGGGGTTATGGGTAGGGTTAGTGTTAGGTTTAGGGTTACGGTACAGGGCAGGTTTAGGTTTAGGGTTAGTGTTAGGTTATGGTACAAGTTAGGGTTAGGTTGATGGTTAGTGTTATGGTTACGGTTACGGTAAAGGTTAGAGTTACGATTAGGGCTAGGGTTACGGTACAGGTAAGTATTAGAGTTAGGGTTAGCGTTAGGGTTAGGGTTATGGTACAGTTTAGGGTTAATTTTAGTGTTAGGGTTAGGGTAAGGTTTACGGTAGTGGTTAGGGTTAGGCTTAGAGTTGGGTTTAGGGTTACGTTTACGGTTACGGTACAGGTTAGGGTTATGGCTAGAGTTAGGATTAGGGTTAGGGTTAGCTTAGGTTTACTGTTAGGGTAGGGTTACGGTACACGCTAGGGTTAGGGTTACGTTTAAAGTTAGGGTTAGGCATAGGTTTAGGTTTAGTGTTAGGTTTACGGTACAGGTTAGGGTTAGGGTTAGGGTTAGGGTTAGGGTTAGGGTGACCGTACAGGTTACAGTTAGGGTTAGGGTTAGATTTAGGGTTAGGGTTGGGTTAGGCTTAGGGTGGCGGTAAAGGTTAGGGTTAGGCTTAGGGTTGGGGTTGCCATAAAGGTTAGTGTTAGAGTTAGATTTAGGGTTAGGGTTGCGGTATAGGTTATGGTTAGTGTTAGGGTTACCGTTACGGTACAGGTTAGCATTAGGGTTAGGGTTAGGGTTAGGGTAACAGTACAGGTTAGGGTTAGGGTTAGGGTTACGGTACAGGTTAGGGTGAAGGTTAGTGTTAGGGTAAGGGTTACGGGACAATATAGGGTTACGGTTACGTTTAGGGTAAGGGTTACGGTATAGGTTAGCGTTAGGGTTAGGGTTAGGGTTAGGTTTAGGGTTACGGTACAGGTTAGGGTTAGGGTTAGGGTTACGGTACAGGTTAGGGTTAGGGTTAGGGTTACGGTACAGGTTAGGTTAGGGTTAGGTTTAGGGTTAGGGTTAGGTTTATGGTTAGTTTTACGGTACAGGATAGGGTTAGGGTTAGTGTTAGGGTTAGGGTAAGGTTTGTATAGAGGTTAGGGTTAGGGATAGGGTTCGGGTACAGGTTATGTTTAGAGTTAGGGTTACGGTTAGGGTTAGGGTTACAGTACAGATTAGGGTTAGGTTTAGGGTTAGGGTTAGTGTTAGGGTTACGGTAGTGGTTAGGGTTATCGTTAAGGTTAGGGTTAGGGTTAGGGTTAGGGTTAAGGTTGGGTTTGCGGTACAGTTGTGGGTTAGGGTTATGGGTAGGGTTAGGCTTAGGGTTAGGGTTACAGTAAAGGATAGGGTTAGGTTTAGGGTTAGGATTAGGGTTATGGTACAAGTTAGGGTTAGGTTTTGGGTAGTGTTAGGGTTAGGGTTACGGTACAGATTAGGGTTAGGGTTAGGTTTAGGGATAAGGTACTAGTTAGGGTTACGGTTGGGATAGGGTTACGGTACAGGTAACGGTTCGGGTTAGGGTTAGCGTTTGGGTTATGTTTACGGTACAGTTTAGATTTAAGTTTAGGGTTAGGGTTAGGTTTAGGGTTAATGTAGAGGTTAGGGTTAGTCTTAGGGTTGGGTTTAGGGTTACGGTTACGGTACAGGTTAGGGTTATGGTTAATGTTAGGGTTAGGGTTAGGATTAAGGTGAGGGTTAGGGTTTTAGGGTTACGGGACAGGTTAGGGTTAGGTTTAGGGTTAATGCTAGGGTTAGTGATAGATTTAGGTTTAGTCTTAAGTTTACTGTACAGGTTAGGGTTAGGGTTAGGTTTAGGATTTCCGTACAGGTTAGGGTTAGAGTTAGGCTTAGTGTTAGGTTTAGGGTTAGGGTAGGTTTAGGGTTGCGGTACATGTTAGGGTTAGGGTTACGGTAAGGGTTACTGTATAGGTTAAGGTTAGGGTTAGGGTTATGGTTAGGGTTAGGGTTACCGTACAGGTTAGTGTCAGGGTTAGGGTTAGGGTTGCGGTACAGGTTAGGGTTAGGGTGAGGGTTGAGGTTACAGTAAAGTTTAGGGTTAGGGTTAGGGTTAGGGTTAACGTACAGATTAGGTTCAGGGTTAGGTTTAGGGTTAGAGTTAGGGTTACCGTAAGGTTAGTGTCTTGGTTAGGGTTAGGGTTACGGTACAGGTTAGGTTTAGGGTTAGGGTTAGGGTTACGGACAGGGGAGGTTTAGGTTTAGGGTTAGAGTTAGGGTTACGGTACAGGTTAGGTTTAGGATTAGGGTTAGGGTACAAGTTTGGTTTAGAGTTAGGGTTAGGGTTACGGTAGGTTTAGGGTTACGGTACAGGTTAGGTTTGGGGTTAGAGTTAGGGTACGTTAAAAGTTAGGGTTCGGGTTAGGGTTAGTGTTAGGGTTAGGTTTACGGTACAGGTTAGTGTTAGGGTTAGGGTTAGGTACACGTTAGGGTTAGGGTTAGGGTTAGGGTCAGGGTTACGGTACAGGTGTTAGGGTTAGCGTTAGGGTTAGGGTTATCGTACAGTTTAGGGTTAGGGTTATGGCACAGTTTAGGTTTAAGTTTAGTGTTAGGGTTAGGTTTATGGTAGTAGTTAGGGTTAGGCTTAGAATTGGGTTTAGGTTTATGTTTACGGTTACGGTACAGGTTAGGGTTACGGTTAGGGTTAGGGTTAGGATTAGGGTTAACTTAGGGTTAGTGTTAGGATCAGGGTTACGGTACAGGTTAGGGTTAGGGTAAGGTTTAATGTTAGGGTTAGGCATAGGTTTAGGTTTAGTGTTAGGTTTACGGTACAGGTTAGGGTTAGGGTTAGGGTTAGGGTTATGGTTAGGGTTACCATACTGGTTAGGTTTAGGGTTAGGTTTAGGGTTAGGTTGGCAGTACAGGTTAGCGAAAGGGTTACGGTAAAAGTTAACATACAGGTTAGGTTTAGGGTTAGGGTTAGGGTTAGGATTAGTGTTAGTGTTATGGTACAGATTAGGGTTATGTTTAGTGTTAGGGTTGGTGTTAGGTTTGCCATAGAGGTTAGGTTTAGGGTTAGGGTACAGGTTATGTTTAGAGTTAGGGTTAAGGTTACGGTTAGGGTAACGGTACAGTTTAGGGTAAGGTTTGGTGTTAGTGTTAGTGTTAGGGTTGCGGTACAGGTTAGGTATAGGCTTAGGTTTAGGGTTAGGGTTAGGGTTAGGGTTAGTGTTATGGTTAGGGTTAGGTTTGCCATAGATTTTAGGGTTAGGGTTAGGGTTATGGTACAGGTTATGTTAGAGTTAGGGTTAAGGTTAGGGTTAGGGTTACGGTACAGGTGAGGGTTAGGGTTAGGGTTATGGTACAGGGTTGGTTTAGGTTTAGGGTTAGGTTTAGGGTTACGGTACAAGTTAGGGTTATGGTTAGTGTTAGTGGTAGGGTTACGGTACAGGTTAGTGTTAGGGTTAGGGTTAGCATTTGGATTATGGTTACGGTACAGTTTAGGGTTACGTTTAGGGTTATGGTTAGGGTTAGGGTTATGTAGAGGTTAGGGTTAGGCTTAGGGTTGGGTTTAGGGTTACGGTTATGGTACAGGTTAGTGTTACGGTTAATGTTAGGGTTAGGGTTAGAATTAAGGTTAGGGTTAGTGTTAGGGTTACGGTTATGGGACAGTTTAGGGTTAGGTTTAGGGGTAAGGCTACTGTTAGGGATAGATTTAGGTTTGGTGTTAGGTTTACGGTACGGGTTAGGACTAGGGTTAAGGTTAGGGTTAGGATTACGTTTAGGGTTGTGGTACAGGGTAGGGTTAGGGTTATGGTTAGGGTTACCGAACACGTTAAGGTGGGTTAGGGTTATGGTTAGGGTTAGGGTTCCCGTACAGGTTAGTGTCAGGTTTAGGGTTAGGGTAGCGGTACAGGTGAGGGTTAGGGTTAGGGTTGGGGTTACCGTAAAGTTTAGGGTTAGGGTTAGGGTTAGGGTTAAGGTTGCGGTACAGTTTAGGGTTAGAGTTAGTGTAACTTTACGGTACAGGTGAGCATTAGGGTTAGTGTTAGGGGTAGTGTTACGTACAGGTTAGGGTTAGGGTTAGTGTTACTGTTAGGGTTAGAGTTAGGGTTACGGTTCAGGTTATGGTTAGGTTTAGGTGTAGGGTTAGATTTACGGTACAGGTCAGGGTTAGGTTTAGGATTAGGGTTACGGTACACGTTATGGTTAGAATTAGGTTTAGAATTAGGGTTAGGTTTAGGGTTGCAGTACATGTTAGGGTTAGGTTTAGGGGTAGGGATGGGTTTCGGTACAGGTTATGGTTATGGTTATGGTTATGGTTATGGTTATGGTTAGGGTTACAGTACAGGTTAGATTTAGGGTTAGGTTTAGGGTTAGTGTTACCATACACGTTAGGGTTAGCGTTAGGGTTAGGTTTAGAGTTAGGGTTACTGTATAGTTTAGGTCAGGGATAGGTTTAGGGTTAGGGTTACCGTACAGGTTAGTGTCAGGGTTAGGGTTAGGGTTAGGGTTAGGTTTAGTGTTAGGTTTGCGGTACAGGTTAGGGTTAGTGTTAGAGTTACGGGACAGGGAAGGGTTAGGTTTAGGGTTGGGGTTAGGGTTACGATACCGGTTAGGTTTAGGGTTAGATTTAGGGTGAGGAAACGGTAAAAGTTAGGGTTAGGGTTACGGTTAGGGTTAGAGTTAGGGTTACCGAACAGGTTACGGTAAGGGATAGGGTTAGGGTTAGGATTAAGTTTGCGGTACTGGTTAGGATTAGGATTTGGTTAGGGTTAAGGTTAATGTTAGGGTTAGGGTTAGGTTTGCCATAGAGTTTAGGGTTATGGTTAGAGTTAGGGTACATGTTAGGTTTAGAGCTATGGTTAGGGTTAGGGTTAGGTTTAGGGTTAGGTTTACGATACAAGTAGGGTTAGGGTTAGTGTTATGGTTAGGGTTACGTTACAGTTTAGTGTGAGGGTTACGGTTTGGGTTAGGGTTTGGTTTAGGGTTAGGGTTAGGGTTACGGTACAGTTTAGGGTTAAGGTTAGGGGTAGGGTTTGGTACAGGATAGGTTTAGGATTAGGGTTAGGGTTACGGTAAAGTTTATGTTTAGGGTAGGGTTTAGTGTCACGGGACAGGTAAGTGTTAAGCTTAGGGTTAAAGTTAGAGTTAGGTTTAGGGTTGCCGTATCGTGGTGGGTTAGTGTTCCTCGTAGGGTTAGGGTTATTATTAGGGTTACGATACAGGTTAGAGTGAGGGTTAGGGTTAGGGTTACTGTACAGTTTAGGGTAAGTGTTAGGGTTAGGGTTAGGTCTAGGGTTAGGTTGACGTTTACGGTACAGGTTAGGGTTAGGATTATGGTTAGGCTTAGGATTAGTGTTATGGTACAGGTTAGGTTTAGGGTTAGGGTTAGTGTTAGGGTTAGGGTTAGTATTACGGTACAGGTTAGGGTTAGGGTTAGGGTTAGGTTTGTCATAGTGGTTAGGGTTAGGGTTAGGGTACAAGTTAGGTTTAGAGTTAGGTTTAGGTTTATGTTTAGGGTTAGGTTTAGGGTTATGGTACAGGTTAGGGTTAGGGTTAGGTTTAGGGTTAAGATTATGGTACAGAGTAGGGTTAGGGTTAGGGTTAGGTTACATTAAAAGTTAGGGTTAGGGTTAGGGTTAGGGTTAGGGTTAGGTTTACTGTATAGGTTAGGGTTAGGGTTAGGGTAAGGGTTAGGGTACACGTTAGGGTTAGTGTTAGGTTTAGTGTTAGTTTTATGGTACAGGTTAGGTTTAGGGTTAGTTTTAGGGTTAGGGTTAGGGTTATGGTACAGGTTAGCATTAGGGTTATTGTGTTAGGGTTACGGTCCAGGTTAGGTTCAGGGTAGGATTAGGGTTAGGGTTAGGGCTAGGGTTATGGTCAGGTTATGGTTACTTTTAGGGTAAGGGTTAGTGTTACGGTACAGGTTAGGTTTAGGGTTAGGTGTAGGGGGTAGGGTACAGGTTAGGTTTAAGTTTAGGGTTAGGGTTAGGATTAGGGATACGATACAAGTGAGGGTTAGGGTTAGGTTTAGGGTTAGTTTTGAGGTATAGTTTAGGGTTAGGCTTAGGTTTAGGGTTAGGTTTAGGGATACAGTACAGGTTAGTGTTAGGGTTAGGGTTAGTGTTATGTAGGGTTAGGGTTAGGGTTAGTGTTACGGTACCGTTTAGGGTTAAGGTTAGTGTTAGGGTTAGGGTTAGGTTTGCCATAGAGTTTAGGGTTATGGTAGGGTTAGGGTACAGGTTAGGTTTAGAGCTTGACTTAGGGTTAGTCTTAGGATTACGGTACAGGGTAGGGTTAGGGTTACGGTTAGGGTTAGGGTTAGGTTTACGATACAAGTTAGGGTTAGGGTTAGTTTTAGGGTTAGGGTTACTGTACAGGTTAGTGTTAGGCTTAGGGTTAGGGCTAGGGCTGCGGTACAGGTGAGGGTTAGGTTTAGGGTTAGGGTTACAGTACAGGTTAGTGTTAGGGTTAGGGTTAGTGTTAGGGTTACATTACAGGTTAGGTTTAGGGTTAGGGTCAGTGTTATGGTACAGATAAGGTTTACGGTTAGTGTTATGGTTATGGTTAGGGTTATGGTTAGGGGAAGGGTTAGAGTTGCCGTACAGGTGTGGGTTACGTTTACGGGTAGGGTTAGGGTAGGGTGACGGTACAGGTTAGGGTGAGGGTGAGGGTTACGGTACAGGTTAGGTTTATGGTACAGTTTAGGGTTAGGGTTAGGGTTAGGGTTACAATACAGGTTAGGTTTAGGGTTAAGGTCCATGTTATGGTACAGGTAAGGGTTACGGTTAGAGTTAGGGTTAGGGTTAGGGTTAGTGTTAGGGTAAGGGTTAGAGTTGCCATACAGGTGCGGGTTAGGTTTACGGGTAGGGTTAGGGTGGGGTTATGGTACAGGTTATGTTTAGGGTTAGGTATAGGGTTAGGGTTAGTTTTATGGTACAGGATAGATTTAGGGTTAGGGTCACTGTTATGGTACAGGTGTGGGTTACGGTTAGTTTTCGGGTTAGGGTTAGAGTTTGGGTTAGGGTTAGGGTAAGGGTGAGGGTTACGGTACAGGTTAGGGTTAGGGTTAGGGCTAGGGTTAGGGTTAGGGTTAGGTTTATTGTACAGGATAGGTTTGGTTTAGGGTTAGCGTTATGGATAGGGTTACGGTACAGGTTATGGTTAGGTTTAGGGTTAAGGTTAGGTTTACGGTACAGTTTAGGGTTAGGGTCAGTGTTAGGTTTAGGGTTAGGTTTGCCATAGAGGTTATGGTTAGTGTTAGGGTTAGGGTTAGGGTACAGTGTAGGTTTAGGTTTAGGGTTAGGTTTAGGGTTACGGTACCAGTTAGGGTTAGGGTTAGTGTTAGTGGTAGGGTTACGGTACAGGGTAGGGTTAGGGTTAGGTTTATGGTTAGGGTTAGGGTTATGGTACAGGTTATGGTTAGGGTTAGGTGTAGGGTTATAATACAGGTTAGGGTTAGGGTTAGGGTTAGGGTAGGGTTATGGTATACGTTAGGGTTAGGGTTAGGGTTAAGGTTTCGGTACAGGTAAGTGTTACAGTTAAGGTTAGGGCTAGGGTTAGGGTTAAGGTTAGGTTTGCGGTACAGTTGTGCGTAAGGGTTATGGGTAGGGTTAGGGTTACGGTACAGGGTAGTTTTTGGTTTAGGGTTAGGGTTAGGTTTACGGTACAAGTTAGGGTTAGGGTTAGGGTTAGTGTTAGGGTTAGGTTTACACTACAAGTTAGGTTTAGTGTTAGGGTTAGGGATACGGTACAGGTTAGGGTTACAGTTGGGGTAGGGTTACGGTACAGGTAAGGGTTAGGGTTAGGGTTAGCATTTGGGTTATGGTTACGGTACAGTTTAGGGTTACGTTTAGGGTTATGGTTAGGCTTAGGGTTATGTAGAGGTTAGGGTTAGGCTTAGGGTTGGGTTTGGGGTTACGGTTAAGGTACAGGTTAGTGTTACGGTTAATGTTAGGGTTAGGGTTAGGATTAAGGTTAGGGTTAGGGTTAGGGTTACGGGACAGTTTAGGTTTAGGTTTACGGTTAAGTCTAGGGTTAGGGATAGATTTAGTTTTGGTGTTACGTTTACGGTACAGATTAGGACTAGGTTTAGTGTTAGGGTTAGGATTAGGTTTAGGGTTGCGGTACAGGGTAGGGTTATGGTTACGGTTAGGGTTACCGAACAGGTTAAGGTGGGTTAGGGTTAGGGTTAGGGTTAGGGTTACCGTCCAGGTTAGTGTCAGGGTTAGGGTTAGGGTGGTGGTACAGGTGAGGGTTAGGGTTAGGGTTGGGGTTACTGTAAAGTTTAGGGTTAGGTTAGGGTTAAGGTTAGAGTAACGGTTGTGGTACAGGTGAGTGTTTGGGTTAGTGTTAGGGTTAGGGTTACGGTACAGGTTAGGGTTACGGTTAGGGTTAGAGTTGGGGTTACGGTTCAGGTTATGTTTAGGTTTAGGGTTAGGGTTAGGGTTATGGTACAGGTCAGGGTTATGTTAGGGTTAGGGTTAGGGTTAGGGTTAGTTTGAAGTTTACTGTACAGGTTAGTGTTAGGGTTATGGTTAGGCTAGGATTAGGTTTATGGTACAGGTTAGGTTTAGGGTTAGGGTTAGTGTTAGGGTTAGGGTTAGTGTTACGGTACAGGTTAGGGTTAGGGTTAGTGTTAGGGTTAGGGTTAGGTTTGTCATAGAGGTTAGTGTTAGGGTACAAGTTAGGTTTAGAGTTAGGGTTAGGGTTAGGGTTAGGTTTAGGGTTACGGTACATGTTAGGGATTGGGTTAGGTTTAGGTTTAAGGTTACGGTCCAGGGTAGGGTTAGGGTTAGGGTATGTTAAAAGTTAGGGTTATGGTTATCGTTAGTGTTAGGGTTAGGTTTACGGTATAGGTTAGGTTTAGGGTTAGGGTAAGTGTTAGGGTACACGTTAGGGTTAGGGTTAGGCTTAGTGTTAGTTTTATGGTACAGGTTAGGGTTAGTCTTAGGGTTAGCGTTAGGGTTGCGATACAGGTTAGAGTTAAGTTTAGGGTTAGGGTTAATGTTAGGGTTATGGTACAGGTTAGCATTAGGGTTATTTTTAGGGTTAGGGTTATGGTCCAGGTTAGGATTAGGGTTGGGGTTAGGGTTACGGTACAGGTTATGGTTAGTTTTAGGGTTAGGGTTAGGGTTAGGTTTAAGATTAGGGATACGATACATTTTAGGGTTACGGTTAGGTTTAGGGTAGGGTTAGGGTTACGGTACAAGTTAGGGTTAGGTTTAGGGTTAGTGTGAGGTTTCGGGTTACGGTACAGGTCAGGGTTAGGGTTAGGGTTATGGTTACGGTACAGTTTAGGGTTACGGTTCGGGTAGGGTCAGGGTTAGGGTACAGGTTAGGGTTAGGGTTAGGTTTGCGTACAGGTTAGGCTTAGGTTTAGGGTTAGGGTTAGGGTTGTGGTAGAGGTTAGGATTAGGTTTAGAGTTAGGGTTATGGTACGGTACAGGTTAGGGTTAGGGTTAGGGTTAGGTTTAGAGTTAGGATTACGGTACAGGTTATGGTTAGGTTTAGGTTAGGGTCAGGGTTATGTACAGTTTAGATTTAAGGTTAGGGTGAGGGTTACAGTACAGGCAGGGTTAGGGTTAGGTTAGGTTTAGGGTTAGGGTTATGGAACAAGTTAGGGTTACGATTAGGTTTAGTGTTAGAGTTACGGTATAGGTTAGCGTTAGAGTTTGGGTTAGGGTTAGGTTTAGTGTTACAGTACAGTTTAGGGTTAGGGTTAGGGTTATGGTACAGGTTAGGGTTAGTGTTAGGGTCGTCAGGGTACGGTACAGTTTAGGGTTAGGGTTAGGTTTAGTGTTAGCGTTAGGGTTACGGTACAGGTTAGGGTTATGATTAGGATTAGGGTAGCTTTACGGTACAAGTTAGGGTTAGGTTTAGGGTTAGGGTTAGTGTTAGGTTACCATACAGGTTACGGTCAGGGTTATGGTTAGGTTTAGGTTTAGGGTTAGGTTTGCGGTACAGGTTGGTGTTAGTGTTAGGGTTAGCGTTAACATACAAGTTAGGGTTAGGGTTTGGGTTAAGGTTAGCGTTGCGGTACAGGTTAGGGTTAGGGTTAGGGTTAGGGTTTTGGACAGGTTGTGGTTAGTTTTAGGGTTAGCATTAGGGTTACGGTACAGTTTAGGGTTAGGTTTAGTGTTACGGTACAGTTTAGGGTTAGGGTTAGGGTTAGGTTCAGGTTTAGGGTTAGGGTAGTGGAACAGGTTAGGGTTAGGGTTAGGGTTACCATACAGTTTAGGGTCAGGGTTAGGTTTAGGTTTAGGGTTAAGTTTAGGGTTGCGGTACAGGTTAGGGTTAGGGTTAGGGTTACTGTACAGGTTAGGGTTAGGGTTTGTGTTAAGGTTAGGGTGGCGGTACAGGTTAAGGCTAGGGATAGGGTTAGGGTTATTGGACAGGTTATGGTTAGTTTTGGGGTTAGGGTTACCGTACAGTCTAGGGTTAGGGTTAGGGTTAGGGTTTCGGTACAGTTTAGGTTTAAGTTTAGGGTTAGGGTTAGGGTTACGGTACAAGTTTGGGTTACGGTTAGTTTTAGGGTTAGTGTTACAGTATAGGTTATCGTTAGGGTTAGGGTTAGGGTTAGGGTTAGGGTTAGGGTTATGTTACAGGTTAATGTTAGGGTTAGGGTTAGATTTATGGTTAGGTGTACAGTACAGGTGAGGGTTAGGTATAGGGTTCGGTTAGGGTTAGGGTTAGAGTTAGGGTTACGGTACAGGTTAGGTTTAGGATTACTGTTAGTTGTATGGTACAGTTAAGGTTTATGGTTAGGGTTAGGTTAGCGTTAGGGTTAGGGTTATGGTTAGGATTCGGTTTGCGGTACAATTGTGGGTTAGAGTTACGGGTAGGGTTAGGGTTAGGGTTAGGTTTACGGTACAGGGTAGGTTTTTTTTAGGGCTAGGGTTAGGGTTACGGACAAGTTAGAGTTAGGTTTAGGGTTAGTGTTAGGTTTAGGGTTACGGTACAGCTTAGGGCTAGGGTTAGGGTTACGGTACAGGTTAAGGTTATGGTTTGGGGTAGTGTTAGGTTTATGGTACAGGGTAGGGTTAGGGTTAGGGTTATGGTACAGGTTAGGGTTAGGGTTAGGGTTAGGGTTAGGATTGCTGTACAGGTTAGGCTTAGTGTTAGGGTTAGTGTTAGGGGTGCGGTACAGGTTAGGATTAGTGTTATGGTTAGGGTTAAGGTATGGGTTAGGGTTAGGGTTAGAATTAGGATTACAGTACAGGTTATGGTTAGGTTTAGGGTTAGGATAGGTTTACGGTACAGTTTAAGATTAGGGTTAGGGTTACGGTACAATCAGGGTTAGAGTTAGGTTAGGTTTCGGGTTAGGGTTACGGAACAAGTAAGGGTTACGATTAGGTTTAGAGTTAGAGTTACGGTATAGGTTATCGTTACGGTTAGGGTTAGGTTTAGGTTTACGGTACAGGGTAGGGTTAGGGTTAGGGTTAGGGTTACGGTACAGGTTAGGGTTAGGTTTAGGGTTAGGGTTACGGTAGAGGATAGGGTTAGGTTTAGGGTTAGGGTTAGGGTTTCGATAAAAGTAAGGGTTACGGTTACTGTTAGGGTCAGGGTTACGGTACAGGTTAGGGTTAGTGTTAGTGTTAGTGTTAGGGTTAGGGTTACAGTACATGTTAGGTTTAGGGTTAGTGTTAGGTTTATGGTAGATGTGAGCGTTAGGGTTAGGCTTAGGGTATCGGTCCAGGTTAGGGTTAGGGTTAGGGTTAGGGTTACGGTACAGGTTAGGGTTAGGTTTAGGGTTAC